>OZ012740.1:513453339-513835839 GCA_963859935.3 Lathyrus sativus | reverse complement strand
GAGTAATATCATTTATTAAAATACTCTTATTAATTATATTTAATAGAGTAGTTGAATAAAATGAAAATTAATAAAAAAAATATATTAGTGAGAAAATAATAATAGATGTTCAATCTTATAATTTTTATTTTATTTTAATATATTTTTTAAAAATATTAATTTAAAATGTAAAATATAAAAAAAAAATTAATATATCCATAAAGCAAACGAGTTGAATCTTGTGAGATAATCTTAACGAGTTATTGTAAACTTAAAACGAATTGAGTTTGAGATTAAGATAAAATTCGTACTAAACTCGAGTTAAATTTTGAGATGAACCAAATAGATTCGAGTAGTATTATTTATTAAAATACATTTATTTGATGCAATTAATAAAATAATTGAATAAATAGTAAAATAATAATAATAAATATGCTATGAGCATCTCCAACCGTGAACTCATTTTTGGGTTCTTTGTGGGACCTATTAAGCCACGTCAGCTTGAAACAACTCAATTAATTTTTCACTCCAATGGTGCAATTCTGAAGAACTCATATTGGGTCCCACAAGTTTACTTTATATGTTAATATTTTATTCATATTAAATTTTATATTACTTAAAATAATAATTTTAATTTTTTTACAGAAAATTATTTCAATCTACTATATAGTCCAACCGGTATATAGTGTTGTTTTAAGGAAAAATATTCCATTCTACTATATAAACTTAAAAAAAATTAGATTAAATTTTAAAAAATATTTCAATCTCTCCTTAGTTAATTTTAGTGTTTTAAATTAAATTTGATATAAAATAAAATTAAAATGAAAATTAAAAATTAAAATAAATAAAAATAAAATAAATAAAATTCAAATTAAACTTATAATTTAAACTTATAATTAAAATATAGTTTTCATATTATAAAATCAATATTTTAATATTGTAATTATAATTTTCATATGATAATTAAAATGATAAATAAAATTTTATATTAAATTATAATTTTTATATTATAAAATTAATATTTTAATATAAGAACAGTTGAAGAACCGTTGCTTAATTAAGCACCGTTCGACAACATGGCAATCTTGGAAACAAGAAATATGAGTGCCATGTTGGCAAACTCACTCTAAGAACTCCCATTGGAGTTGGTCTTAGGAACGTAAAAAGATGATTATTTTGAGAAATGAGACGTTTTTATGAAAGAGTGACTTTTAATGGTTGATTTATTAATGAATGTTTGTGATTCAAAAGCGTGTTTATTTCAAAATTTTAAGTTTGAAAGTTCACACAGCACAATGATACATAACTTTCATATATTTCAATTGTGATTCTAGATAACGATTTTTAAATATGCAAAAAATAAATAAAAATAAATTTTGTGAATTCATTAAGTGACATGGGAGTTGAAATTGGAACAGGTAGCAAAAGCAGAGATATAATAGGTCAATATGAATACACGGATACTAGTTTGACCTGAAAGAAGGCAAGTCACCGTTTACTTGCGCTATTTTTTGAAATGCGTGTCAACACTTTATCACACTTTTCGGTTTTTAGACAGCTTCTTCACCCAACTTGCTCATTATTACTACTTAAATGCTCTTAACTTCCCACCCAACTTCACCTGGCCCTTCCCAGTTCCCATGTTACACATGTCAACCACACTATCGTTATGAGCCTATTTATATTTACTAGTACAAGTTATGAGACAACTTTGGGTATAAGTATGGATAATATATATTGACTATTCTATGATAGGGAGACATTGATGGCGGTTAAACTATTCGGTGATTTCATTAGGAGGAAGTAGCAATGTTGGACAAGAAATGTGCCTTTACGTACAATGGTTATTAACACACTTGATAGATTTATAAATAAATAAAACTATGTAAGTGTCGTATTTTTATTGGATTGATTGAATGCATGAATAGTACTCGTCTATAGTTATCTATAGTTGTTGAACAAAAAATTTGTTTTACATTGAGGAAGGATGTAAACACGTTCTAACATAAGTCAACTTAATCACTTTCAAGTTATTGCTAGTAACTTTTGTTGGTTGTCAAAACTTTAAATTCACTCAAAATAAGGTAGGGTTTTACTATTGAGTATTATAATCGCATTAGATTGATGAGGAAATACGACTCACTTGAAAATGTTGAAAATTAAGTGTTAAGAAGTTATATGTATATCAATAAAATTGAAGACGGAGTATTTTATAAATGAGATAACATTAAATTATGGTTGAGAGTTTGGAGAGCAAGGAAAGAGAAGATTTTAAAAAATAGAAAAAATTGAACGTAAAGAATAGAAATTTTTTGGAGGATTTGTTTTTATTCATAACATTAATAAAAATCTCTAATTTAAGATACTCAAAATTTGTATTGGAGAAAAATTTGGAGAACATGGACAAATTGTTGAAATGTAATTTTTGTTATTTTAGTATATCAAAAATTAAAAATATATTAAAGATAAACATTATTTTATCATTTTATTTTTAAAAAATATTAAAGATTTCTCTATATTTTAAAATAAAAAAACTTATTTTTCGAAGCTCTATCTTTCCTCTCCTCAAAATCTCAAACAAAGTCTTAAGGTCTATTTTAGAGTTTGGAGGGGGAAAGAGGGAAGGACTTTAAAAAAAAGGCAGGGTTGAGTGAAAATAATTGAAAGATTTTAGTTATGAAAGTTTTTGAAGATTTATTTTTATTCATAACACCAAAAACTCCATAATTTAGAGGAACTCAATTTATATTGAAGGAGTGTTTTGGAGGGGTTTGCATAAATTTTCAAAATATATTTTATATTGTTATAGTATTATAAAAATAAAAAACATAATAATGATAAACACTATTTTATTATTCTATACAAAATCATTATTTCAAAAAACTATCAAATATTTCTATATTTTTTTAAAAAAATTCATTTGCAAAAGCCCCCCCCCCCCCCCCCCCCCCCAATCTAAACTTAAAAAAAAAGCCTTGAGATTTTAGGTGATATGTAGTGTGTGTCTCACAATGTGTGTTGCTCATAAAAAATATTAAATGTAAAAACGATCCCTCATGTTGACCCCTGACTCATGAGCTATTGGTTTAAGTAAAGGACTGAATCACTTGTATCTTAAGTCGTCCCCACATGGTGTTAGGTAAGAGGCATGTCCCGCTGAAAAAAGTGTCAACGACAATACATGTGTATGTGAATGAAAGGGCTTTCGCTTAATGGAGAGTATTATGGATAGACTCACGCTTGAGGGTGAGTGTTGAGAAAAACAATAGTGACTTGGAAGTGTTGAAAAATAAGTGTGAGGAAGTCTCACACTAATTAGAAAATTGGAGATTGAGAACTTTATAAATGAGAGAACCCACACACCTTATCACCTTAAGATTTTGGGTGAATATTGTTGTGTCTCTCATAAGGTGTTGCTCATAAAGAAATACTCCAATGTAAAAATGCTCCCTTATGTTAACTCCTGAATTGGTGACCCAACATTGATGGCATAATTAATCGAAGAGAAGAAAGATTATGGAACCACAAAGTTGCGCACTAAAAATAAGTTCAATGAAAAATACCTAAAAATAGAAGATATGAAGTATAGTATGGAGTGTCACTTACTTTAAAGTGGAAGGAACTCTCATGTATCACTCAAGGATGTTTGTGGCTGCGGGTCAATCTACAAATCCGTCGATTCAAACTGAATCAATTTATAAATTACTTGAATTCGTTTATTAACGGGTATACTGAACCCAACCTGCAAGAATTCTTGTGGTTTTGGTTCGTGTATCAGATTTGAATTTCTCAAACCGTTGACACGTTAATTCAACCTGTTAATGTGAAATTAATGATTTTTTTTATTTTTTAATTATTATTTTAAATAAAAATATAAAATTAATATATCACAATAAACCACCAATAATACTAATAGACCAATGTATTTACATAATTTTAAGATTAAATATTGTTTCTTATTTTCTTTTGTATTATTTTCATCTTACATATTTTATTGAAATGATGTGTTTTGTGGAATTTTCAACTCTTATTCAGTGTTATGGCATATGGATGAATTTTATTATATATTATATAATTTGTTTCATCCAGCTTGGATGTTAGAAATGTTGGGTTTAAGATTCATTTCTATGTGAAGAAAGACCAATATATGATTAATCCACATGTCTTACTTATTTAAGTGGAGATGATCAATTTAGAGAGAAAATAATAATTCAAAAGAGAGAAAAAAGGAGAGAAACACATTCCCATTTTTTGAAACCAGTCTCACTAAATTGACGATCCTCGATTCATTAACCGTCGAATCGAGTTCAAATTTGGAGGGCAAACTTATAACACCTGTATCTAACTTTTGGCCATTTAGACTTTCAAAACATGGTCTGAGCCGAGATATATATGCTTCGCAATGAAGCTGTTGGTTTGAGTAATTTTTTTAACTTTTTGTTTCTTATTTGTAAGCTAGTTTGCTTTGTGATTTGTGTCTGTTACCACTAGTTTGTGAATCACTTTGAGACTCTTTTATACACTTAATTGATTATAGTGGAATTATTTCTTTTATCTAGAAGACTTGTGGTTTTTACTCACATATTTAGGGATTTTCCACCTTAAAATATCGGTGTTCCTTTGTGCCTTTATTTGTTCGACTCACCGTTTTATATTTACTGTTGATCCTCAAGGTTCCTAAAAGTCTGGAGAATTTTATATCAACTGTGTATTTGTCTATTATTGTGTCTTATTTTACCATCAGAGTGGCATCAGAGCTCTTGGTTAAGGGATATTTTACTTGTTTGAATGGTGGAGTCAAATACAAAGATGAAGATGGTATTGTTGAATGGTTCTAATTACCATTTATGGAAGGGAAAGATGAAATACTTATTATTTGTGAAGAGATTGCATTTACCAGTTTTTAGTTCCATAGAGGCGGATTTTGTGTCTGCTGAAGGATGTGTGTTTGAACATCAAAAGACATGTGGTTTTATTCAACAATATGTAGAAGGTGATTTTTATAATCATATTGCTAATGATACACACGTAAAAACTTTGTGGTAGAAGATAGAGTCTTTGTATGCCTCTAAATCAAGAATAATAAATTGCTCTTGTTGAATAGCTTCATAAGTTTGAAGTATAAGGAGGGGACTTCTATTTCAGATCACTTGAGTGAATTTCAAGGGCTCCTTGATCAGATGTCAAGAATGAGTATCAAAATTGATGATGAGCTTTTGGGACTATTTCTATTGCTATCTTTACTAGTGCTTTGGGAGATGTTTTGGGTTTCCATCACAAGCTCTTCTCCTAAAGGTGTTGTTTCTTTGAAAACGACTAAGGGTGGAATTCTTAACAAGGAGATGAAAAGGAAGGCATAATGTTCTTCATATCAATAAGAGGTACTTGTCACTAAAAATAGGGGAGACATCATAAAAAGGAACCGAATGGTGGTAGAGAGAATAGAATAACCAAGTCTAAGCCGCAATATGAGAATTTGGAGTGTCATTATTGTCATAAAACAGGACACATACAGAAGTATTACTATCAGTGAAAAAGAGATAACAAAGGCAAGAATGATGAGTCTAAACAAAGAAACCATGAATATCATGATGATGATCGTGTTACTACTGCTACTAGTGATGAACTTGTTATTCTCTGTGATTATCACTATGTTAATCTTGTATCATATGAAAGTATGTGAATAGTTAATAGTGGTGCTACATTGCATGTTATACCAAGGAAGGATTTCTTCACATCTTATACTTATGGTGATTTTGAAGTGTTAAACATGAGTAATAATGGTGTGTCTAAGGTAATTGATGTTGGTGATGTTTGTAACACCTGAGGCCAAAGAGGACGAATATTGGATGTAACACTCGAGGCCAAAGAGGGCGGAGAGTGGTTGCCGAATTCACATCGGAATGAGAGGGATCCAGAGGATTTCAAGGTATGGGTGACCTTCTGGGAAGTTTCCTAGAAAGCGTGTAAATGAGGATAAAACATGTTGAAAAGACTTGTGTTAATTTGTAGGGTCAGTCGGTAATCTTGAAAGTAGTCTGAGGCGTTACAAATGGTATCAGTGTAGACCTGTTCTAGCATGATATGTTTAGGGACAAACCAAGCGGAAGCTGGTGAGCATGTAACACTAGAGGCCAAAGAGAGCGGATAATGGATGTAAAACTAAAGGTCGAAGAAGCAGATAGTGGTCTCCAAATTCACATCAGAATGAGAGGGATCCTGAGGATGTGCAGGTATGGGTGACCTTCTAGGAAGTTTCCCAAAAATCGTGTGAGGTAGGACAAAGCATGCTGAAAAGATCTGTGTTGGTTTGTGGAGTCAGTCAGTAATCTTGAAAGCAATCTGGGGCATTACAATGTTTCCTTGCAAACCAACATGGGAATGTATTTATTTCTTAGAGGTGTTAAACATGCTTCAGATGTCCGCTTTAATTTGATCTCTGTGCATATGTTTGATGATTATGGTTATGACAATCACTTTGGTTTTGGAAAGTGGAAACTAAAAAGAGGCAACTTGGTTGTGGCTAGAGGGGAAAATCTTTCTAAATTGTATTGGACAAAATATTTGGTTGCTATGGACAATGTGAATGTTATCGACATGGAAGCACCTTTGTGGCATCAAAGACTTAGTCATATTAGTGAAAAAGGGTTGAATGTTTTGGCCAAAAAGGATGTTCTTCCTGGAGTAAAGAATGAATATATGGATAAGTGTTCTCATTGTATGGCTGGTAAAAAAACTAGAGTATCTTTCAAGAGTCGTTCTCTCTCAAGGAAGTTAATGTTGCTTCAATTGGTACATTATGATGTTTATGGTATATTAAAGGTAAAATCCTTTAGTGGTGACATTTATTTTGTTACCTTTATTGATGATTGCTCCAGGAAACTATGGATATGTGCCTTGAAGAAAAAAATACCAAGTGTTGGAAAATTTTAAAGTTTTCCATGCTTTGGTTGAACGACAGACAAGCAAGAAGTTGAAAATATGTTTGTTCAGAAAATGGTGGAGAGTATTGTCGACCACTTGATTCCTATTGCAGGAAACACGGTATTGCACATAAAAAGACTCCTCCTAAAACTCCTCAATTGAACAGTTTAACATAGAGGATGAATCGAACACTAATTGAGAGAGTAAAGTGTATGCTTTCTGAAGCTAAGTTTCCTAATCATTAGTGGGGTGAGACATTTTACATGGTAATGCATGTTCTTAATCTCACTCCTACTGTTGCTTTGAATAGTGAAGCTCTAGACAAAATTTGGTTTGGAAAGAATGTCAAGTATGATCAATTGAGAGTCTTTGGTTGTTAGGCTTTTGTGCATATTCCAAAGGATGAAAGATCCAAGTTGGATGCAAAGTTAAAACAATGTATCTTCATCGGCTATGGGCAAGATGTGTTTGGTTGCAAAATATATGATCATGTAGGGAAGAAGCTTATTTGAATATGCGATGTGGGGTTTATGGAAGACCAAACTATTGAAGACATTGATAAGGTAGAGAAGGTTATACCTAATAAAGATATCAGTTTGTCTAATGTTTATCCAGTTCGATTACCTAGTCATAATCTGGATGGTATTGGTGGTGATGATCACAATGGTGAGCCATATGATTATGTTGATGATCAACAACTCGGAGATGAGGTAAATATTCCAGCTAATGATGGTGAAAGAGAGATAAACTCTACGTCTCCAAGATATAAATCCATATTAATGGTGAAAGGTTTCCGTCAAAGAAAGGGTGTTAAATTTAATGATATCTTCTCACATGTTGTAAACATATCATCAATTAGAACTCTGTTGAGTTTGGATACTACTCTTGATTTAGAGGTTGGGCAAATGGATGTGAAAAAAAATTTCCTTCAAGGTGATTTGGAGGAAGAGATCTACACGAAACAACCAGATGGTTTTCAAGTTAAAGGTAAAGAAGATCATGTGTGTAGATTGAGAACGAGTTTATATGGGTTGAAGCAAACTCAAATGCAATGGTACAAAAGTTTGAGTCTATTATATCTGATCAAGGATACCAGAAGACTACTTCAGATCATTGCATCTTTGTTACAAAATTTTCTAACAATGACTTCATTATCCTGCTGTTATATGTTGATGATATGCTTATTTTAGGGAAAAGTATTTCTAACATTAACAGGTTAAATAAGCAATAGTGAGAGTCATTTTCCATGAAAGACATGAGAGAAACTAACTAGATTCTTGGCATTAGAATCATGTGTGACAGAAAATAGAAGAAATTTTAGATGTCATAAGAATATTATATCGAAAGAGTGTTGCAAAGATTCAAAATGGAAAGTTCTAAGGCGATAAGCACTTCTCTTGCTACTCATTTCAAGTTGAGTTCTAATCAAAATCCTTCAAGTGAAGATAAAATTTTAATATGAAACATGTTCCTTATGCGTCTGCTATGGGTAGTTTGATGTATGCAATGATGTGTACAAGACCAAATATAACACATGTTGGTACAATCAATAATTTTTTTTTCAAATATAGGTAGAGATTATTGGAACGTTGTAAAATGGATTTTAAGGTATCATTGTGGTACTACTTCTGTGAGGCTTTGTTTTGGAGGAGATAAGCCTACTTTAGTGGGATACTCTAACTCTGATATGGTTTGAGACATTGATTCCAGAAATTCCACTTCAGGCTACATGATTAAATTTTTAAGGTGAGTTGTAGCTTGGCAGTCCAGATTGCAAAAATGTGTAACATTATCTACTATAGAGGCTAAGTTTATTGCAATTATTGAAGCATACAAAGAGTTACTATGGTTGAAGAATTTTTTTGCAAGAGCTTAGTTTTGTTCAAGACAAATATGTGTTATTTGTTGATAGTCAAAACGCTATTCATCTTTGTAAGAATCTGACTTTTCATAATAGTTTCAAACATATTGACGTGAGATATCATTGAATACATGATGTTTTGGATGCTAAGTTGTTGGAGTTAGCTAAAGATATCACAGATGATAATGATTCTGATATGATGACTAAAGCATTACCAGGAGGGAAATTTGAAGCTTGTTGTGATATTGTCGGTTTGGCGATTTCCTCCACATAGTTGTGAGAGGGAGATTTGTTGGGTTTGGGTTCCCTTTCTATATGGAAAAATGCCCAAATATGATTGGCCCATTTGTCTCACTTATTTAAGTGGAGAGGGTCAATTTAAGATTGAGAGAGATAGGTAGAAAATAAGGATTCAAAAGATAGAAAAGAGGAGAGAAACTTATTCTAAAACCAGTCTCACTAAATCGACGATCTTCTATTTGTTAACCAACATATTAAGCTCAAATTTGGAGGGTAGTTTCACAACACTTGTATCTAAGTTTTGAGCATTCATAATTTTAAAAGAAAGTTTAATCTAGGAGATATCTATTGCGCACCAAAGTTGTAGATTTGATAATTTTTAAAGCTTTTTTATTCATATTTGTAAGCTAGTTTACTTTGTGATTTACGATTATTAGCACTAGTTTGTGAATCACCTTAAGACTTTCTTGTGTCCTTAGTTGATTATAGAGGAGCTATTTTACTTCTGGACGAATCGTAGTTTTTACTCTCATATTTAGGGGTTTCCACGTGAAAATATCAGTATTCCTTTGTGTCTTTATTTGTTCAATTTTTGGTCTTATATTTATTGTTGATACTCATGGTTCCTACAAGTGTGGGGAATTTTATATCCGCTGCGTATTGGTCTATTATTGTGTCTTGATTTTTCATCAAGAAATGTGTGTAATTGTATTGAATTGTGTTACAATCTTTTTTATAATTGAATAAAAAATTATCAATTTTTTAATTTAAAATACAACATGTGAATCCAACTCAACCTAACACATAAATTAAAAATAAAAACATATTACTTGCATGAAATTATTGTTACACACATACCCCAAAAAAGAGTAGCTTCCTTTCTTTTATTTCACCTAATGACCGATATATGTTTCTTTTATATCTGCATAGTAGAATCATCCTAAAACTTGAATATAAATGAGGGATTATATCCTATATGGAATTTCTTATCGTATAAAAATCTAAAAGTGTTATAATTATACTAAAGAAGTATGAAATAAACATATTTTTGGTTATCATGTGAACCAAAAGAAATGGAGTTACTAATTTTTCTTGAATATGTGTGTAATAATAATTTCATACAAACAAAGTTTTTTTTTAATTTATATTTTGTGTTATTGTTGCTTTTGTGTAACCATTGGTACATATATATTTGAAGAGCGTCAGTCAAATACCGCTTACAAGTTCATTAAAAGAAATACATCTTCAATTAGAAGCATCATACTATGAGAGTATATATGTTTTTAGCAGGGTTGTCTTTAAGGGTGTGCAAGGCGGCTTACAACACAGGGTCTCATATTTTTTTGTTGATTACCATATGGTAAAAAGGGCCTTCATACACATATTCTACAATTTTTTTCCGCTTAAATAAGGCCCCTTAAAAATATTTCACCACTCAACTAAAGGTAACTTTAACTTCTTCCATAAGGCCTCTCAAAAATTTGAGACGACTCTAGTTCTTAGAATGGTTAGATATAACATACCCAATTGTGCTCAAGATTATGCAATAATTGGATATGATGTTAGATCTATACAGATTGAAGACTATGATATAGATAATAATGATACAAAGGTTGAAAACGAGAATGATGCAATATACATAACAAAAGACTAGTCAAAATGTATATGATTTTATTTTAAACCTAATTATATTTTTATATATGATATGATGTTTTTATATATAGTCTTGACACTAGAAGATGATATTATATATGATATTTTTAAATATATTTAGCCAAAAATTTATTAAAATGTATATAATTAGTGGAATGCGTGTTTTATATATGAAATGGTAATTTTTATATATTTATGTTATCATTGATTTAGATATAATTATTCTTGTTTTTTCTATTTCTAGTCTCAATTTGGATGGTATAATCAGAACATTGCCCATTATTTTCTTCAATTTGTAAAATTTAAAATATATCGTTATTTAAACGTAATCTTTCAAATCGTTCTTTTACTTGTTTATGACCTAGTTTGGTTTTAAAATATTATGAATATTTTTTGTAAAAATGATAAATTTCATGAAAATTTAAGACAAAAATAAATAAAAATTAATCTTTGTATTTTTACAACTCAACCCATGCTAAAACACGAGCAAGTGTACCAGCCCAGAAGACCTAATTTACTTTGGCAGTTGACACCTCTAGACTAACAATTGTGAATAAAGCATATTATTCTCATCTATATTTTAAGAGTGTGCATTCATTCACATTTTGCCTTAAAACTAGACGATAACTAGCCTTGTCCCTTAATAGTTTGTCACCCTGAAATAATACCCTTTCTTCGCATTTTGTAAGAACTTTTATTAGTTTTCACATGTATTAGAAAAGTCTATAGTATTGTTAACCTGTTGTACTAGAATAACTATCGTTATCCCCAAAGGACTTGGCCCATTAGATCTTTATTCCGTAAATAATGTAGAGCATGCGTAAGCGCTAAAGGGAGGAATCGAGTGGAAATACTTGATCCAGCTCAGCCTAATACTCATTTACCGTGATTTATGGGAGAATGTGTCAAGCCACATGTTACGATAATATCTAAAAGACTCAAAGTCTCATAGGTTTATTTCATATCTTATTGTTGAGGATGACTTATCTTATTCACTCTCATTACTAAGTCAAAAAGAGGAACATGTGGCCAGAATCACAGACCTCAAAACTAGTATTCACAGTGACTCTTAGATCAAGTAATCACATCTATAAATACTCTGGCCAAATAGTTGAGTTATTCATTCACATTTTACATATCAAAACTAAACTAGCCCTCTTTCTTACCTTACCGCAAGCATGGTAATCTCTATTGTATTCACTACAAGTACGATTGACATTAATCGTAGATAGGAAAGTTACTCCCCAACTTGGAAGAGCCTTACCGAATAAATGAAAGGTTGTCACACAATGTATAAAGTTGGAAGAATTAGATGGTCGTCTCACCCATAAATTCTAGAACTCAGTGAACTTGGGACACTATTATAGCATATTGTTATCTTATCAAATTAATAAGGCGATAAAACATACCACGATAATGTGTATCTCTAAATTAGTCTATAAATAAAATAAGTAAGGTGGCATTTTTCCCTTTCAAGGGGAAAGGTGTTTAATTAGGCACCCTATTCTCTAAATGTTATTGTTTGTCGATCTCATGGAAGTATGTTGCGCCAACTGGGTTATGTTGCATCCTTTGAGGTATCGTTGCACCCTACAGGATATCGTGACACCCTCTAGAGTATCATAATGCCATTTGATACATCATTACACCCTTCACTAGAATGCACAATAATAAAAAACCTTCTAGAGAAAATCAACCTGATTAAATATATAATTAGACTTCAAAAATGGGAAGTCAATAAAAAGTAACATAATTGCCCAAACCAATATAAATAATGGGAAAGACCTGATCAGAAGAGTTAATACGCCCTTAGAGGGAGCTTAACATCTTCTGCCAAATGGGTTCATTCACAAGGTCTTTTTGGGAAAACTATAACCCTCCTATGACATTGAAGCTCTTTGGAAAATTCTACGATATAAAATTAAGAGATAAGGAAAGTTCCAAAAATAATTCACTAAAATCATAAAATTCTATTAAGGAGAAACCTTCAATGAGGAAATGATACATTAACCAAACGTCTTCAAAAGGGAAATATTATACAAATAGAACTCAAATGACAAGTTACATATAAAGTTATAATTTTTGGGCGGAACAGACTCACCTTCCTTCAGAATGGACCTCCATTCATCGTGAGCCGCATGAGCGGCATTTTGATCCCCACCATTTCAAATGTATGATCGGTGGAGTCAAATATCCATGCCTTAGTTGTGAAGACAAGCTTCCATGGGATACTATGTATTTAGGAAGACAAATATGTGAAAAGAAAGTCGAGATTGTGTATGCTCAAGTCGAGATAAAGAAATCAAGTTTTAATAATTGATTATGATCAAGATCAAGTTTTGTTTCTAAGGATTGAATGGTTATCAATGTACAAATATGCAATTCATTGTCTATAAGCTATAAGTGCTCAAGCATATTTAAAATCATTCTTTAAATTTATTGCATCAAGATTTTCAAAATGCATCTTGTAAGTTAGAAAATTTTGATTTTTGTGATTGTAACTATGAGTGAATTCTTCCATCTAGCCATGTTTTGAATAATTTCAAAACTAGGAAAGTGTGTTAGTGTTTTTGTATATTGGGCGGTATCAACCAAAGTATAGATGTGCATTAATCATTTTAGACTTAGGATGCATACAGATGGTTTTGAAAATGATTGGAAATGTTTAGGCATACTTCATACATCAAAAACAAATTTTTATGTGTGAACATTGTTGCATAGGCCGACATATACGAGTTCAGGTCGACCTATAGATGTTTTTGCTTCACTATAGGTTGACACATAGCTTGTACAGGCCGACCTCCACGCATTAATTGAAATTTTGACACGCAGATACCAGATATCGAGACAGATGTCACAATACTAGGATCAAAACAACTTGATATCGCAAACAAATATGCAGAAACTTAAATGGCATAAAAGTAAAATAACACCAGTAGTTGTTAACCCGTTCGGTGCAACTCACTGACATTTGGGGGCTACCAAGCCAGGAAGGAAATTCACTGTAATAGTATTAGTTCAAAGCTAAACTCCCTCGTTTACAACTTCTTCCATAATCACTATCTTGTGCAACTTCTACCTAGACACCCTCTAGATATGAGATTCCCCTTTCACTTTTTAACCAGTCACAAATCAGTGACAATTGAATAACTATCCAAAATAGAAGTACAAACCCTTCCAAGTACAATACTTAGTTTTGCTTAAAAGCTTCAACCAAGAATAATACACTCTTGCTTAAAAGATTTAGAGTGGACAATTAGCAATGAACAATCAGTCTACCTTAATGCATCAGAAGATACACGAGTGACATACAAACAAAAACACGATAAGCACTAAACAGACTCCAAGACACGGCTAATCCTAATTTCCTCCACAACACACACTATCTTTAGGTTTAGAGACTCTTTTAAATAAGCATCATAACTGCATGGGCTTGGGCTCTTAAAACAAAATGCAAAACACCTGGAACAAAATACAAAGTTTCCTAAAAAGGCTCAAGGATCATTTTACGAAAACCAACACAATCTATCAAAACAAAAGTTCCCACAATATCCTCCCTTGGATAACGCAAACGTGTGAATTAAAACACACTAAAAAATCACACTAAAAATACCAAAATAGTCATGCCTTAACTTTCTAGTATAACATGTCTTGACACATGTCATAACATCATATTGAACATGATGTCTGACTGACATGACAAAACATCTGGCTTAATATCTTGCTGGCAACATATTTTAATGTTACCAATACAAAATCCACAGAACTTACAATCTCCCCATTTGGAAAATTTTGTCTAAAACAACCTTAGCACACATCAGAGGCATACACAGCGGAATCAAAACAGAAACACCAGACAACAAGAACCACAAAACCAAAAATTGTCAAGGCAGAGAGCACACCTGACAGTACAATGTCAATACATCTAGTCTGACATCACAGATCAAACTAACAAACAAAAGCTACATGAGAACATGTAAGCCTTGTGCAAAGTACAACTTTGCAGTTACATATCAGACAGGGCAAAGCTCCCCCTATTATACATAACCAGTACTCCCTCTTAAGGGGAAAAACAAAATCACAAGAAAAATACACATGAGCTCTTGCAAGTTCATACAATAGAACTTCAAACTTCAAAGGCACACTCCCCCTGAACATCATAACCTATTGTAGAAAAAATGCTTTCTCCCAGACACAACAAATGGTTCCAAATCACCAGCAGCAGCAACAAACATGATAGACTATCATGCTTCCCCTAAAAGGTTACATACAGACAAGTAACAACAATGAAGAACTACTCTTCCTATGCAGTATTATTAACACGACACGAAGTCATGACATCTGATCCAACATCAGAAATATCAAACATATCAACACTTTACTCCCCCTTTTTAGCCAAAAATTGACAAAAAAATAGAGTAAATGTAAATAAGCATAAATGGAAACACACACATGGAAGAAAACACAAATAACACAGATGGAAACAAACAGTAACAGATGGAATCACACAATTAGATCATATGTAAATGATCTTCCAACTCTAGCCTCTGTCAAAGATCCTTCTACATTCCTTGAAGTTATCACATGATTTAGGAGTGTTGATACTGAACTCCCTCGTTACAACCTTAAAACACGTCTTCTTTAAACCAATCCTTCTATCATGCAGAGATCTTTTATTCCATCCATTAACAGTCGTTACTTGCTCAGGCCTACCAAGCATCAGCGAATAATGGAAATATGCAATATATGTTGCATTCCTCCATTTCTGTAATTGCTACAACTCCTCAACAATGCCAGTTATCACTTCACAACTTATGTCCTCAAGATCATTTCCATATGAAGCATTAGTAAACATAACAGTCAGTTGATCCTTAGTGTCCACACACTTCAAAATAACAACCTTTCCTTCATCAGGACTCCAGATGAAATATCTGATAACATTCAGACCCTTACAATATAATGTCTGAACATCAACTTTGTCATCATATTTCTTCAACATTTGTTTCATCCACACTAATTAAAATTAGCCTCCTTTGATTTCACCATACTCAGCTTCAGCAGTACACCAAGAAACACATGTTTGCTTCTTGTTAATCCAGGCAGTCATACTTTTTGTCATAAATAAACTGTCATACGTATCACTCACCCATTCTTCCTTGCATAATTTTTTTAGCATAACCTTTATGTAGGAGTAATGCATATCACAATACCGTGTTCTAATGATGCAATTCAAGATCTTCTTCTCTAGAATAACAAAACTCATTCTTGGTTCAAGCTTGTAGACAAGACATGAGCTTGACATTTCCTTTGTAAACCCAGTAATGTTTATTTCAATAGAGTGTCTTGCATTGAGATCCTTGGATTGATCAGAATTACCCTTACCAGGGAGATCTGAAATGACTTGAGAGTTATTTGGCACAATGCTATAAAAGTTTTAACTTTCCTTTTTTCCTTTCTCACAATTCTGCATAGAGGATGTTCCAACATTGTCCTTAACATCCATCCTTCATCTTTTCTAGAACCCGTCTTACCCTTTTGGTCTTTGTTAGTCAGGACATAGTATTTTCTTCCAAAAGTATGGAAGCATTTTACCGTAGGCTTCCCTCCTTTCCATAGCTCATAGAGAGTGAATGAAGTGCCCTCTTGAAAAGTGACCCTATTATGAATATAGCATGCAATATTCATAGCCTCAACCCAAAAGTGACTCAGTACTTGCTTATCACGAAGCATGACTCTAGCTGGTTCTTGTATATCCCAGGTCTTTTGCTCAAAAATTTCATCTAACTTAGAAGAAAAATTATAAATGATGTCTTCAGACTCATAAAATTTAGTGAATTGGGAATTCTCAAATTCCTTGTCATGATAGCTTCTAATCTTGATAATCCTACTTTTTTTCCCCTCATTTTGAACACTTTGAGATAAATCTTTAAAAGCTTCAAAGATGTCTGATTTTCCTTTAAGAAAGTTTACCCATGTAAACTTTGAGAAATCATCTATAACCATAAAGACATACTTCTTTCCACCCAGGATTTCTTTCTGCATAGGTCTCATAGCCCCCATATAGAGAAGTTCCAATACTCTGGAAGTAGTCTTATGGTGTAGCATTGAGTGTGACATCAGGGTTTGCTTCCTAGTTTCACATTCACCACCGACTTTCCCTTCTTCAACCTTTATTTCTATCATTCCTTTAATGGCTCCTTCAGATATGATTTCCTTCATTCTTTTGGGATGAAGATGTCTAAGTTTTTGGTGTCATAGCTTCACTTCATCCTCTTGGATTTTTGAACATGTGGATGAGTAAGCAGTTATCTAAGGTTCCCAAAGATAACAATTGTCTTTAGACCTTATACCCTTCATCAGAACAACATTTTTCTCATCTTTGACTAAAGATTCTGAATTGGAGAAATGACTAATAGACCTTGATCACACAACTGACTAATGCTGATAAGATTAACAATTAGTCCTTTCACAAGAACATCTTCCAAACTAGGTGATCCAGCACCCATCAATTTACCAACTCCTTTGATTTCTCTTTTAACACCGCCACCAAATATGAAAGCTCCTGTAGGCAAAGGCCTAATATCCATCAACAACTTCTGAACCCCTGTCATATGTCTAGAACATCCACTGTCAAAGTACCAGTCTTCTCTATTTGAGGCTCTCAAGGATGTGTGAGCTATAAGGTTAACACCCATATCTTTAACACTTATCTTTTTGCTAACTTGCTCGCCCTTGGAATGAACTGAGGATATTTGATTTCCATATAATTTATAACAGAAAGGCTTTATATGACCATACTTTCCACAGTAATGACATTTCCAACAAGATTGGTAATTATTTGGAGGTTCATTATGTCTGCCAAAATGTTGTAACATGTGGTTTGACATGGTGACCATCTTCTTCCTTTCATAAGGAAGGAACTTTTATTCAAACATTCTCCTTTGTTTATTATCATAGTGATAATGAACTTCTGCATCTTCATTATCTTTTATTAGATCAGCCCTTTTTTTCATCCTTCTTAAGGAATTTGTCATGTTATCGAGCTTGGATTTTAAAAAGGTTATCTCACTTTGAAGATGAGAGACAACCTCTAAGATTTCCTTCTTCTCATTCTCCAATTCAACTATGACCTTTTTCTAATTTTCCTCTGTCTTCTAATATTCTTCACAACTGTTGCAGGTTTCCTTGTAGAACACATCCAGATCTTCATAGAGATCATTTTCATCACAAGCTTCTACTTCATCAGCCCGTCTTCCAAAGAGAGCAGTAACATGTTTAATAGTCTCTGTGTTGGATTCAACTTCTGACTCATCATCATCAGATCGAGAAACAATAAACCCTTTTTCTAATTCTTAAGATAGTTGGGACATTCTATCCTAATGTGACCAAAACCTTCACACTCATAACACTGGATCCCTTTACTTTGATCTGGATTCTCTTTAGTTCTAGTATTTTTTGAGAATCATAGTTATTCCTGATGTCAGATGTGATATCCTTGACACCTGGTCTTCATTTTCTGTCCATTCTCTTTAGAATTCTATTGAATTGATTCCCAAGTAAAACAATGGTATTTAACAGTCCCTCATCAATATCCAGGTTAGCTTGACCCTCTTCATCTTCAGCATTGGATACAAAAGTAATGCTTTTGTTATTCTTTTCGATTATATCATTCATGGTCAATTCAAAAGTTTAAAGTGACTATACTAGTTCATCAACTATCATACTGCTGACATTTTGGGCTTCTTCAATGGTTGTGACCTTCATGTCAAATTTCTTAGGAAGAGACATAAGAATCTTTTTCACCAACTTCTCTTATGATATCTTTTCTCCCAAGGCATTAAAGGCATTAGCTATTTCAAAAACATTCATGTGAAAGTTATGAATACTCCCATCTTCCATCATCTTTAGATTTTCAAATTTGGTAGTGAGCAGTTGAAGTTTAGACATCTTTACCTTAGATGTGCCTTCATGAGTTGTCTTGAGAATTTACCAAGAATCCTTAGCCACAGTACATGTGTTGATCAACCTAAACATGTTCTTATCAACTCCATTGAATAAGGCATTTAAAGCTTTGGAGTTTCCAAGAGCAGCCTCATCTTCCTCCTTGGTCCAGTCCTCTTTTGGCTTCAAGGTCTCCTTCCCATCCTTATCTTTTTCCCACCCCTTGATGATAGCTTTCCAAGTCTTGCTATCCATGGATTTTAAGAAAGCCACCATGCGTGCTTTCCAATAGTCATAGTTGGTTCCATCCAAAATAGGTGGTCTATTTACATTACCTCTTCCTTCCTTGTCCATAGTGCCAAAAACAACAAAACCTATGAAGCTCGCCCAAAAATAGAATAGGATGACCTGCTCTGATGCCAATTGAAATTCTATCACACAAATACTAGATGTCGAGACAGATGTTACAAGACTGGTAATAAAACAACTTGATCTCACAAACAAATAGGCAGAAACTTAAATGACAGAAAAGTAAAATAACCCAGTAGTTGTTAACCTAGTTCGGTGCAACTCACCTACATCATGAGGCTACCAAGCAAGGAAGGAAATTCCCTATGATAATATTAGTTCAAAGCTAAACTCCTCCGTTTACAACTTCTCACCTAATCACTACCTTGTGCAACTTCTATCTAGACACCCTCTAGATATGAGACCTCTCTCTCATTTCCTAATCAGTCACAAACTAGTGACAATTCAAAAACTACCCAAAATAGAAGTACCAACCCTTCCAAGTACAATACTTGGTTTTGCTTAAAAGTTTCAACCAAGAGCAATACATTCTTGCTTAAAATATTTAGAGTGAACAATTAACAAAGAACAATCAGTCTACCTTAATGCATCGGAAGATATATGAGTGACATACAAACAAAAACACGATAAACACTAAAGAGACTCCAAGATACGGCAAATCCTAATTTCCTCCAAAATCCATGCTTTCTTTAGGTTTAGAGAATCATTTACATAAGCATCACAACTGCATGGGCTTGAACTCTTAAAATAAAATGCAAAACGCTAGGAATCAAGCTTTCAATCATTAGATTCTTTCTTGCACAAAAATAGGAACAAAATACAAAGTTTCCTAAAAAGGCTAAAGGGTCCTTTTTACGAAAACCAACACAATCTGTTAAAATAGAAGTTCCCACAATATCCTCCCTTGGATAACATAAACGCGTGAATTAAAACACACTAAAAATACCGAAATAGTCATGCCCTAACTTTCTGGTATAACATGTTCTGACACATGTCACTATATTATACTGAACATGATGTCTGACTGGCATGTCAAAACATCTGGTTTAATATCTTTTGGCAGCATGTTTTACCAAAATGTTGCTAATGCAAAAACAACAGAACCTACATCAATATTAAAGTTTTTAGACTCTGTCTATGGGTCGCTTCACTTAGGTCGACCTGAGTACCTTGACAGACCGACCTATTGCTTTCATAGGCCGACCTGTAACTTTCAAAAACTTAATTTTTGTTGTGCACCTTATTTTTTTAAAATCCTTATTGCCTATTTCCACACACACACACACACACACACACACACACACACACACATATATATATATATATATATATATATATATATATATATATATATATATATATATATATATATATATATATATATATATATATATATATATATATATATATATATATATATATATATATATATATATATATATATATATATATATATATATATATATATATATATATATATATATATATATATATATATATATATATATATATATATATATATATATATACACACACACACACACACACACACACACACACACACACACACACACACACACACATGCATATTTTTTTAGCAAGGTACTAGTGTAAAACCTAAACAAAACCAGAATTATAAACTTTTTCCATCATCTTCAACCTTTCATCTATGCATACACACAATCAAACTACACATAATCATTTTTTGATTGGGTGACCATCTAGATTAGGATTGATAACCTCCAATTAGGTTGGTGTAACCGAGAATATTGGTTTAAGATCTTTGTGTGTTTCAAATAGAAAACAAAGGTGGAGTTTTCCTTTAATATCATTGGGATTTGAAGGTTTTGGAAAAGATCACACTAACATAGATTCAACCGAGTGAAGGCCTTAGGACAAGGTGGTTTCCTTGCAAGAGAGTAACGCGAGACTGTGAATCGTGTTCGGGAATCTTGGGTTCAACAAGTGTGTGCTAGGGATTAATCCGAACGAGCGAAAATCTTGAAGACAGGGAGGTCTTGCAAGCAAGTAGTCAAGAACAGGTGGATTATAGCACTATTGTTGGTGACTTGGTCAAGCTTTGATCAAGGGTTTGGAGGTGGTAGAATCAACAATAAACCATAGGGTTTGTGGGGTTATAGTTCTTTATCTCTTGTATAAACATTTTTGCAAAGATAAGGTTAATTGCAAGTATCTCAATTCAATTTCGGATTGAAGGCAGACGTACCCATAGCGAGGCCGATTGAGGAAATGCCTAAACAAACCTTTGTCTCTCTCTATCTCTCTATTTCTTTAATTGTTGTACTTGCAAATTATCGAGTTCATAGTTGTTTGATCAAATCGATCTGAAATTATTTTTCAATTATCTTTTAAAGTGTTTTTGTTGATATAATCATAATCACTTTGATTGTGATTGGCTTTTGAACATCAAAAAAACAAATTGATTTCCAATCGTTATAGGTCGCACCCAAAGTGTTTGATAAATTGATTTTGAGTATTTTAATTGATTTTTGTTCATTGAAAATAAGCTTTCTAAATAGCTTTGCATTTGATTGATCCGTGAATTAATCGTTGTTGAATAATTTATGTTCATTATCATTCTATAGGTTTACATTACACATATCCGAGCTTTTCGATAGTAGGTTCAGTTAGACGATTCAATTCGAGTTGTTTTCATTATGCCATAAACTTTTGAAAACAATTTTTGCCAAAAGTTTTGTTTTTAAATTTGTGATCTATTCACCCCCTCTAGATCGAACCATATCATCTAACAATAACAATCGATTGTCACCTTGATGCAACCGATTGTCATTTCATTCTGCCAACCAAAAACTTGACTTCCTAAGAATGAAAATAAATTGTTGGGGTATGTGCAATCAATTTTCATAGTTTATTTTTGGAAACTTTTGAACATTAAAGTTGATACAATCGGTTGTCATGGGATGCGCAATTGATTATCATATGAAAATATTTGAAAAATTCTAAAACATGTTCACACTTTTTTCTTGCATACTTTCATCATACCTATTCCAAATTAATGCTAATTAATCATGAACATGTGTAAGCATTTTCATGAGTTTTTAAGGTGGCTTCTAAGATGAGGGCTCTATTAAATCCCTCACCCTGTACCACTAATTATAACCATTGGATCAAACAAGTCTATATAATTATATTATTAGGTATCGTATTAAATTAGATCTTTTTTCATCCCATCATATATATTTCAACTATCTAGACAATGTTTATATCGTTGTATCATTTTCTCCATTGTCAAACAAAGATAAATTAATGTTCCATCATTATATCAAGGTGTTATCTCATATTTGTGCTCTTTTCCAACTTCTCAATAAGAATGGATTTTTTCTGTAAAGTTTTTTTTTTTTTTTAGCAAGAGGTGATAACAACACCATCTTTAACCTATTTATTAATTCTTCTTCCTTCTCCGTTAATTCTTATACTCACCTCTTTAAATTACAAAATAGTAGATTATTAATTTTACTTTTGTAAATAAATGTATTGAAAAATTAGATTTAAATTCTTAAATAAAAAAGTAGAGGATTAAATGAGCCAATTGCATAAATCATGTTAAGCATTTATTGACTGAGTTGCAGCAAAGTATCTTGCAATTGCAGTAAACCATAAAAGAGAAAGTAAGCCCAAAACACTAATGTAAAATATCACAATTAATTTGTTCTATTTTAAAAATAATGTAAGATTATTATGAAAATTAATGGCAGTCTCATCATATCATGTTATTTAGAAAAAGAGAAGTTGTTCTTCAATCTTAACCATCAGCAAGAGATGAGACAGGAAAGAGAAGGTGGGGCGAGTAATTGTGTGAGGAAAATTTTAGGTGTTCTCAGTTTTATTTAATTTATCTGAACCTTTCAAATATATCTAACGGTATTTAAAAGTGGTGCACCGATGAACCACTTAATAAATGGTTCACTCTAGATGCTACCAGTTTTTAAAGGTGTCTTGTGCAATATAAATTGCAGAATTTTTCACTGTTAAAACTTACCTTTTTCGAAAAAAAATTCTAAACAATCCATCTGCATCAATTGTCATAATTTTCAAGAACTTTCTGCATTATTTTCAAATTATTCAGAGATAAGTTCTTGAGCACTCGTAGTGTAAATTTTGAATTTTTATATTTGAAAGGGAATAAATTTTCTTGGAATTTTGTTGTGATTCAAAGTTCTATTGTAGTCATATTATTGGTTCAAAATTATTTGTTGCTTGTTTGCCAAGATTGTGGAAACAAATATGTTCAAGAGAAAATATGGTTCTTTCTCATTGTTGTAAAATCAGAATGTGGTGTACCTTCTTAATTGTGTTAGAAAGTTAACAGATTCTTAGTGGTAGACTGTAACGGTTTCTAACATATTGAAATCTCTCGCGAGGTGTGAGGGGACTGAAGTTCTATTGTTTGGGAAGAGGAACCAAGATATATTATTATTTTTTATTACTTTACTGCACTTTACTTTTCAGTTTCTTATTCATTCATCTGTTCATAATTCTAGAAAATTACAAGAAACTAGGAAAGTCCATAAAATATCTAAAAAGATCATTAAACCTAATTCACCCCCTTTTAGGTTGCACTCAATACTTATATTAGCATCTTGCAAATGAGCTTGTAGTTTTGGTTTGGAAGTTACATCTTCTATTACGGTCTCTTTGAAAGTCATAATCTCCACCCTTGCATGAGAAAGCTCCTCGCCCAACTTCCCATATGCTTAATCCTTATCCTTCTTATCTTTCTCCAACTTATCTATTTAGCGTTGCGCCTATGAATAATTTGTGTTAGCCTAATTCAACAAGGACTGAACATGATTAAAATTTTTGTTAATCTTGGTTAATTTTGTCTTGAGGTTTACCACAAACCTATTAGTCTACTTGTAGGCATCAAATGTGAGTTACTCCAAAATAACACCCCTCGGGTATTGGGTTTTGTGCCATGTTGAACTGTATTTTTTATGCCTTGCTTGCTCACCATTTTAATATCATTATAGAAGTTAGTGATCATGTACAAAGAGAAAATTCCTTGTTAAATAGGGAAAATAGGTTCTTACTGCTCAAAGGAACCCATGAAAATGTTTCTTTAGATGGCATTTCTTATAATTCTAAGAAGGTATTTGCCATCGTGTCAATGCTTTTTTTTAATCTTTAGCAACCTTTTGTTTTTCATCTCGGGAAGGAGATGATTCTCATCAAATAATTTTCGAATTCACTGTTGTGATAGGCATGTCCAAAATTATTCAAGCTTCTTCCACGCGTTTCCCCTTCTTTGCACCTCAGGTTATCAAACTAGAGGGGTCACTTTTTCAGGTTTGTGGACCACGCCTAACCCCATTCATCTCTTTTCCTCTCTAGCGAAGCCTTCTTCTAAACGACCAACAATGTAAGGATACCTCTTTATCCAGCTCACTCATCTTGTTGAATTCAAAACCATTAATCAGCACAAGATCACCCGCCCAATTTCAAGGAAATTTGTTCTCTCCAATCTCTTTAAAAATAACCATGGATCACTCTTTTTTACCTTGTATCTTTACCAGTAGATCTTACCAATTCTTCTAATTGGACGAGTATGGAGTAAGTGAAGCCCTTTTGGATATGTCACTTATATATACCTATGAGTATTTAGTACCACAAAATCAGAAGAAGATGCATATAGTAAGCATTATCTCTAAAACTCTACATATAATCTTAAACCCCATGACATATGCCCAACTATTTGAATAATATTGAGAAATGAAATGTTGATGGTGCACCGTACCTCAAACTCAAACACGGAAAACGAGATCCCTACTCCCATGTGATAAATGACACTCATATATGTGTAGAAAAATTCTCCCCTGGTCTCCGTGGCATGGTCAAATTGGTTTTATTGCCCTTATTTAATGGCTCAAATAAGACACCACCTTCATCTCCAATGGTCGATATATACAAATTCTTATGAAACGAGGCCATGTTGGTCGCGTTAATGAAGATAAAGGGAATGTTTCCAATCCTTCCATTAAAGCGGGTAGTGCTTGTAGTCACCATTAATGGTCTCGTGTGTCTTGAGAAAGAAGAGGACAAAAAAAGGTTATTATCACTACTCTTACCGAAATCAGAGCTATTAGAACTATTATTATAACTTTCAAATATTCCTACTTCTACAAGCTTCTTGTTAACCCTTTCGTCACGCCCCCTTGAAATTGCTACACAATGTTTCCATATCCTACATTTTTCCTCATGTGTTCTAAGTTCTACCAGATCATCATTCTCATTGCACTCTCTAAGAATTACATTCCCTCCCTTGAGTAAAAGAAAAGATAAACATGGAAAGCATAAATCAATACTCGTGATTGGCTTGAAGAAATGTTAAAAATGAATCGGTATGAAGAAATGAGATCCATAAGTGCGAGAATACATAGTGCAAAAAATATGGCGAAGGGAAAAATAACTTGAGTCATGTATTTAAAGGATATGTTTTCCTCATAGACCGAATAGGTATTTAGGGGTCGTCAAACTTTGAAGCCTTTAAGGGCTTGCACATCATTGGAAGGACACATTTTCAATAGTCCTTATGGAAAAAATGTAAATAAACTAATGACCCATATGGCTTGGCCATTCCCAAGACAAATTTCATTATTGCATTGCATTAAATGCACTATAAACCCTAAAGTCCAATTATCACTTCTATACAGATAGGGTCCCCAATCCCATGAAACATCATGACCAAAATCAAGCTCATCTAACAAACATGCCTAAAACACAAATACTACAAAAAAAACACATATAGCAACAGTTGCAAAAGACTTATAATAACAGTTGAACAACAGTTATTAGGTAGGGTGTGGCTGTAAGTGGATTATTTACAATCATGGTCTATTGCCCGTGGTAGTAAACTAGATAGCGCGCTACAAACAACCACAATTGTATTAAAAAACCGTTGTTATATGTCTTTTAATAAAATAAAAAATGCAGCAATAGAACAACAACAACAGCAAGAACAACAACAAAAATAAGAACGACAACAACAACAATAATAATAACAACAACAATAAGAAGAAGAAGAAGAAAAAGAAGAAGAACAACAATAACAACAACAATAACAACAACAAGAGCAACAACAAAACAACAACAAGAACAACAATAATAACAACAAAAACTACAAAGATAACAATAACCAAAAGAAGAAGAAGAAGAACAACAACAACAACTAACATTTGTAACTTGAATCCATACTTTCCTTGTCTCATTCAAGTTGAAGAAGATATGATGGAGTTCTCAAATTTGCTAATGAAAGAAATGATATTTTCGAGTATTGTTTATGGAAGAAAGGGTATTTTCGAGTATTGTTTATGGAAGAAAGGGTATTTTCGAGCTTGGTTTAATGGAGAAATAGAGTGTCATAAATAAAAGATGACGTTTGGAGGTAGAAAATGAAGTTCATCTAAGTTGAAAGTTCGTCTAAGTTTTAGGTTTCACACGGATCACTAATGGTAGGTTCTTAAGCGTTGATACACGCTAAATTGAAGTCAAGATTTGTTTAAGAAGAGTGAATAAACTCAATAAAAACACTTATATTTGCCCATGACCTTGAGTGGCTTCTAAACACGCTACATACAACAATAGTTGTATTAAAAAACTATTGTTGTACGTCTTTTAATAAAATATAAAAAATGCAGCAGTAGAACAACAACAACAACAACAACAACAACAACAACAACAAGATTCAAACTCATGACCATGCGCTACATACAACAACAGTTGTATTAAACAACCGTTGTTGTATGTCTTTTAATAAAATATAAAAAAAATATATCAGTAGAAGAACAACGACAACAAGATTCGAACTCATGATCATGCGTAACTTTTTACCACGGTTGAAACTTCCAACTGTGGTGAAAGTGGCTTAAAAATGAAAATAAAAAGAAAGCGCCTAATTGAATAGATTCTACCACGGTGGATCCTTTGCACGTGGTAACGTGGGTATTGTTGTATGTCCTTTCTGTAGTAGTGCACCTCGCCTTGCAGGCATTGCGATTAATGGATTATGGACTAGAATTCTCTACCTTAATCACATAGCCCTTATAAGCCTCGGACTCGAGGGACCGTTGATTGAAACATTATACCTTAATCACATTACTCTTAGATGCCTCTTGCTTGAGGGATTGTGGACTAAAATATCCTACCTTAATCATATCACCCTCACAGGCCTTGTGTTTGAGGGACTCTAAACTAGAATAACTTCGGCCAGATCTAAAGTACACAACCCATCAACTCTCCTACCAATAAGGGTACTTTAGTACTAAAGGGAGGGGTTAGTTGGTGAACTTGTAATCTAGTCCGACCCAATACTTCTATTTTAAGACTTAGGGGATAACATTTCAATCCTTGTGTTACATGAATATCTGAAAGGTCCTAAGTCTCATAGGTTAACCACATCTCTTATTGTTAAAGAATAACTCATTCCATTCTATTGCATTACTAGGTGAAAGCCAAAGGCGCGTGGCCGTGGCCGAATTCACATACATCATAAAGGGTTTTTGCAATGACTCTGGATCAAATAATTACATCTATAAATACCCCCATCCATATATATATATATATATATATATATATATATATATATATATATATATATATATATATATATATATATATATATATATATATATATATATATATATAAAATTCATTTACTTTTTATATATCATAACAAAACTAAACTAAGCTAGTTATTTTGTATATTTTACCGCAGAAAGAATAACCTCTATCATACATACTGATTGTCTATATGTCTATATCTAAAAGAGTATCTTAAGGAACACTATATTTGTTTTAACTTTCTAACTAAACAATGTGTTAAGTTCATTTGTTAGCGTTTTCTTTATTTATTCTTTATATTAGTATTTTTTTAATATTAAAAAATGAAGAGAGTAAAGCATAAGAGTGTAGTTATCTTTAAAAGTCATTGTTTTACGAAAAATAAATCTTAGTTGTACATAACCTTAAATGAAATTAATGAGGAAAGAGACATGATGAGAAATAGAAGAAGCCACCATGGTTGACGATAGTAAATGTCCCTACCTGGGTTGAGACTTCCAGCTAAGGTTTCAAATTTTTGAAAAAAAAGAGATCGCTGCTCTGCTGGTTGCCCTATTCTACGTTCAGCAATTAATGAACTCATTAACCGACACGTCTGTATCAATCAATTTACTCCAACTCTGATGACCATCATCAATATATGGCTCCATCAAATTAAGAACAAAAAGTACACTACATTTTAGTTTCGGTGTAGATCCAATGTTAGTGAATAGAACAATCGGTTACTTATGTCTTTGAATGGGGAATGGATCCTCTCTAGTTAATTTTTCTGCAGTGAAATCACAAGTGTCCATTTTATTTAATTGAATGTAATGAGTAGATCTGAAAATTGAAGGAATGATTAAGAAAAAAAAATATGTATCGACAAGAGTAAAATATTTTTATATGGTTTAAGCAATGACGAATTATGTATCTCTATAAACTATATTTTTATTTTTAAAATTAAGAGATAATATGATTGAATATTAAAATTATATTAAATGATGGTGTAATATTATGATAATACACTATTTTTAATCGCATATATTAGTTTAATACACTATTTGTCATTCTAAATACAGTCTATTAAATTTAATTTATTATTCTTATTTTTAATAATTTTATTATTCTTTTATCCTTTTTAATCTTAAGATGACAAATTTATTAACAATTATTATTCAAAATAAAATTTACTAATTTTTTTAAAATATAGATTAAATAGAAATGATCAAATATTATGAGTATTTTTAAAAATAGTTACGAGAAAACATGTATTATAAAAAATTATAATTTATGCGAGTGAAAGTGGAATAGGGCAGAACATTATGTTCTCCCTTAAGCGGAGGTGGGTGATCAACTTTTACTCCATATTAAATTTAAGGGTATTTAAGGGTGATTTGATAAATCGTCGCTCCAACCGCCTTTATATATTAATATTATATTATGAATCAAAATATTAAATGAGAGAGAGAGAGAGAGAGAGAGAGAGAGAGAGAGAGAGAGAGAGAGAGAGAGAGAGAGAGAGAGAGAGAGAGAGAGAGAGAGAGAGAGAGAGAGAGAGAGAGAGAGAGAGAGAGAGAGAGAGAGAGAGAGAGAGAGAGAGAGAGAGAGAGAGAGAGAGAGAGAGAGAGAGAGAGAGAGAGAGAGA
This sequence comes from Lathyrus sativus, assembly GCA_963859935.3. Taxonomy (NCBI): domain Eukaryota; kingdom Viridiplantae; phylum Streptophyta; class Magnoliopsida; order Fabales; family Fabaceae; genus Lathyrus; species Lathyrus sativus. The sequence goes on along the minus strand of OZ012740.1, from coordinate 513,806,707 downwards.
GAGAGAGAGAGAGAGAGAGAGAGAGAGAGAGAACAAAATTTTGTATATTTAAAGACACCACAAACATAGTTAACTCAAATAGTTAAAAAGGATTTCTTAAAGCATCCTATGTGTTTCTTAGGCACCATGTGGATTTCCTATAAATCCCCTAGTTTTCGGAGATATATCTCCGGACGCACCATATTTTAACTAAACGTTAAGATATTTCAGAGATATATATCCAGACATCCCAAAGATCAATTGAACGTTGAAATATTCCGGAGATATATCTCCGTAACAAATTGGAACATATTGTCGCACCCGACTCTTCTCCTCCCACACTTTTTCATTTCTATTCACTTCTTCACCTTTTCATCTCTTTCATTTCTAAATTCTCAAACTTCATCAAATTTAATTTCTTTCGTCTGAGGCTCAGGTGATCATCAAGTTGCATCTAGTGCATCATTCAACATCTTCCGAATCATATAATCCGGGTAAATTTTTTGAGTTTCCGATAAATATTTGAGTTTTATTGTAAACGAGTTAAAATTCATTATTAGGTGTCGTAATGTTTAGAAATTGAATGAAACATGGTTTAGAGTAAATGAAAGTATTGTCTGTTGGCTCAGATGGACAATCAGGGCTTCAAATTTGTCATTCTAAGGGGAAGAGGACACCATTGACGCGAACTTTGAGTTGCAAAATGTTTCGGAGATACATCTCCGGAAATATTTAACGTCTCATGTACTCTGGGTGATTCCGGAGATACATCTGCGGAATGTTTATGTAGTTGTATCTCCGAAATCACATAAAGTACATGAGACGTTGAATATTTCTGAAGATGTAACTTTGAAATGTCTCAGTCTATTTTTTTTCTTCTTTTTGTTTTCTTTTTTTGTCTTATTACGTAAACTCATTCTACGGTTCATTATATTATACCTTGCAGGCATAATGGCTGACATAGTCGACCGATTGAGGCATGGACGAGTTACTTAGCATGCATCCGTTAGACGAGAGCGAAGCCAGTCGGATCCGGATGCAGTAGGAACCTTTGGTCAGAGAGAGGCGTCGTCTGCTGGTGTACAGTCTACTCCTGAGGCTCAGTCCAATCCTATTGTTCAGCCTTCACCTCCATCTACATCTCAGGCCACTCCATCTATGTCTCAGCTCACTTCACCATCTTTATCTTCTTCCCGCAGACCACACGATGCACCAAGTGATGTGTCACTTCCTCCATCCCCCCGCTTGTGATGGGATGCACCTGTGCCACCTCCTGTTGACTCAGTCGCATCTGCTGATCGAAATGCATCGGTGCCACCTCTAGAGGGTAATGTTGCTGATGCCGAGCCAAAGGATTTTGGAAGGGGTGCATCTGATATGTCCTTACTTCCTTTGTACCTAGAACACACTGCCAGACATATCTGGGACGGAGAGTTAACATTAGTCACATTGTTACTATATTTTTTTACATCATGGTAGGATGACCAAAAATGAGGCGGTCGATATGATGGTGGATCATCTAAGGGTTGATCTAGTGAAGGCGATGAGGTAGGTGGATAGGACCAAGGGTGCTCATGTTAGGTTTTCGTTCTTGAAGGAGAGATTTGATGAGGCGCTCGTTGCTGCAGCGCAAGCTGATGGTGATGCCCAGGGGTGGAGATCCACATGAGTCATGCTTTGAGGTTTTATTTTCTATTTTTAGTTGGCACTGTGCTTTTTGTGGACATGAGTGCTACCTACACCGACGTTGCATACCTCTGATACTTCTTGGATCTCACACGGATCTATGAGTACAACTAAGGGGTGACTTGCCTTGTGTATCTGTATTCAAAGCTGGGAAATGGATGTCGGTGGACGACGAGGCAGCACGACCCTACTGGTGGTAATAATTTTATATCCTTGATTGTTTTTTTATCTTTTTCATTTTATATTTGTGATAATTCTTGATCCCTGAATGCTTTTTTATTTTCATTTCAGGTTGGGATCCTCTATCACTTCTCGCGCATCGCTACGTGTTGGGACGAGTACACTGAGGAGTTGCCTCGTGCCTGTGTTTTTATCCCACTACGAGGGAACTAGCGGCCGGGCCTTTCAGAGTCTATCTTGATCGCTTGGTTACTGAGGACATCCACTTCAGCTGCTACGTGGATCACCGTCAAACACGGCCATTTGACGACATATCTCTATACTCTGGATGGCTTACCTGCTCGTCGATGGTCACTGCTCCTCATCTGCCCGAGCGCATCATGCGGCAGTTCGGGTATACCCAGACCATCCCCTGACACCTTGTTGTCTCTGCACCTCCGACCTTGAATCGTATACAGATAGAGGAGATCTCTGCTGATTATCAAAGTCATCTGGTACTGGATGAGGCTCGGGCTACCATAACGCTGAATGACTGGAGCTACGTCGACGGATACATCAGGTGGTTCTTTCCTATCTCACATCCTTACACGGTGCCGACAACTCCAGGAGATCCATCGAGACCAGCTCATCAGGAGATTCTTGAGGAGCAGCAAGCTCAGTTGGATTATACTAAGGATGTCTTGCCTTGTTGTCGTCGCATAATCGAGATGGTGCCTGTGTCCGTTTAAGGTTTAAATTACTCCGAAGATATATCTTTAGAATATTATTAAGCCATGGGGCGCGTCCGGAGATATATCTCTGGAATCTGGGGGCATTTGTGGAAAACCACACGGTGGGAAAGAAAGGCATGGGGTGGGATAAGAAACTCTCATAGTTAAACTTAAAGTAATTTTTTTGTAAATTGGGCATAAGCCCTTAAAAATCCAATAAAAATAAAAGAGGAATAGGTACAAAAATGAGGGTGACAGAGAGCCAAAATCTCAAGCCTATCTGATCTTAAAATTAGGTAAACCTAACTGGTTTCTAATAAAATTCAGTTATATAGCCCGATGTACAATATTCCACCAAGTAAAATTAGAAATATCCAAACCTATGTTAGCCAATTTATCAGCACAGTGGTTACCTTCCCTGTATACATGTGATGCCCAAAAATTACACTTACCTAGAATAACCGTACAATTGTCCCATCTATCCTGATTTTCCAAAGCACAACTGATGGTTTACTGAATGCCATCACAACTAAATATAAGTCTGATTCTAACCAAAGATTTGTCCAACCATGAGCATATGCATGTTCAATTTCCAAAATATCTCCCATAAGTTCAGTAAAAAGAGCGTTTATAGAACCTAAGTTATAAGCAAAAATCCCTACATGATTCCCCAAGTGATCTCTACAGATCCCCTCACAAGTCACTTTAATCAGAACTCTATCAGACACTCCATCCATATTGACTTTAACCCACCAACTAAATTGAGGACTCCAAATGACTTCCAAACAATTCTTTGGTCTAGAATGATTAATGAAAATTGAGAACTTTTTCAGAACTTGAAAATTACATATGTCCATTGAGGAGGACCCTTTGAGTGAATTTTCGGTCAGCTGACAAATAGCATATATAAACGAGCAAGTAGTTCTCCAGGGAAAAACTTGTTATGAAATTGGGCATAAGTACGAGCACGCCAAATGCCATTACCCACAACAATAATAGAAGCACGGTACACCACCATACATTGCACAACACCAGACTTGGACATTGCAAGGAAGCAATCATGCATATCAGAGATACTATTGTTTATGTTGAGCATACTACACAACCAATTCAAAATCATCTGAGAATAAGCACAACGTAAGAATAGATTAGGGTATTTTCTTCACTTTGGAAACAAAGATTGCAAGCTGACGAACCTGACATTCCACTAATCTGAAGAATGTCGTCAACTGGAACATGGTTCTTTGCAACTTTCCAAAAAAGAGTAAAATGAGATGGAGGAACGTTTGGGTGCCAGATCAATTTACCCCAAACACTACCAGTATCACCCTTTTTACAGTGAGTATATGCATCTTTAACATTGATTTTTCCGCTGTCGGACCTAGTCCAAACAAGCATATCTTCATTCAAACAATTTTCATAAATATTGGAGACCAAATGAGGAACATCGGGATAGAGAAAGATCAGAACAAAAGGAAAATTGATTGAGTTACCACTCAAAATGGAACTTAAACCTGCCTTCAGCAGGAACCCGAAGCACATAAACCAGGGGCCTGCCGCACTAATTATCACGCTACAAATTAATTTTATTACCCTTTCCAATATTCCATATAGAATGTTGCATTAAGTCATCATAAGCCTCTTTATAACCTGCCCAAACAGAGGAGAAAATGTGAGATTTTCGCAACTGATCCTTCCTGAAAACCCTTGCTTTAATAATCAAAGCCTAAGTGCCGATCTCATTCATAATACACCAACAATGCACTAAATAATTAGCTTCATTTGTTACGCGGGGGGAACAGATACTTAACCCCTCATCCTTAAGATCTTTACATGAAGATTTCCAAGCCACCATAACCATCTTCTTGTGCTTAATATCACCACTCCATATAAAATTATAACACCAAGTTTCAATCTGATTAATTAAGCTAACCGAACAAGAGTAAATGTGAAATGAGTAGAGCAATATACTATGAATAATTGAGTTTACCAATTGAACTCTTCTAGCTATTGTTAAGAAGCTAGCCTTCCAAGCAGCTAGTTTAATGTGAATTTTATTAAAAACCGGTTGGAAAAAGGAGACCTTAGGTATACTCTTGATAATGGAAACCCCAAGATAAAGGAAAGGGAGAAACCCCATCTTAAACTAAATTTTGTTAGCCAAGAACCCATGCCTCACCCATGCCTCACTGCAGCCATTGAACTTGAAAACATAATGGACTTGGTTAGTTGCAGACCTGCCTAGAACACAATGCGTAACGATAAATATATATATATCTCTGATCCACTTCAAATTCTGATCAGCCGTTAAGAGAATATATATATATATATATATATATATATATATATATATATATATATATATATATATATATATATATATATATATATATATATATATATATATATATATATATATATATATATATATATATATATATATATATATATATATAAATAATAAGTGAGTTATACTAACTACTATTAGTACTTTCCTAACCAACTTGTGTTAATTTAATAGATCATAATTTCCTGCAGTCAGGGAACTGTAAAAAAAAAGTAATTCATCTAAAATGTTTGATGAGTTTTATATAATTTTGGTTCTAACATTTTTTTTAAATGATTACTTTTGATTTTAAAATAGTATTCAACTTATTCAAAAGTGATAATATCATTTTTCTCTTGAAATTCAAAATTAAATTAAAATGACTACTTTTTTGGTAAAAGCAAATGAATTTAAAAATAGATTAATAAAAATATTGTTTCAAACAAAATTATAAAATTGAGTATTAAAAGAAAGAAAAAGAGAGAGATAAGAGATAAGAAGATTGAGGGGGTTAGACAGCAGCGAACCTCAAACTAGCTTCGGAACAGAGGTTTGTTTGGTTTCCTCCCTTTCCCTTGTCTGTTTTTTCTTCAATTTCATTCTTTATAATGTTAAACTCTCCGCTACACAGCAAGAGCGTGTTGTCCTTTCAAAATTTGAGTTACATGTTGTTGAATTATGATGTTATTAGGTGAAAATGGTGGTGAGCATTCGATTGGCCAGACATGGTCGCATACACAGCCCTTTCTATAGGGTTGTTGTTGCTGATAGCAAATATCCAAGAGATGGCAGGAACCTTGAGGTTGTAGGTTACTACAATCCTATTGCAGGTTAACATTCTAATTCTCTCTGTCATACTATGTTTTTGTTATACCTGTTAGGGGTTTAGATGATACACATCAAATCCTTTTCTAACTTTATTTACTTCTTTTTCTTCAGCTAAAGATGATGAGAAACAACTGAGTATCAAACTTGAAAGAGTGAAGTAAGTAACTTTGATCCATCTTTATGAATTTTATGACGGAACTCTCCGCCACGGTTTTAATAGGATAACTGTTCTTCATCTTCTTTAGGTACTGGCTTTCTGTTGGTGCTCAACCTTCAGAACGTGTGAAGAGTCTTTTATTTCATTCTGGTTTACCACTGAAACGTAAAGGTTACTATCCCGAGCAGCCAGTCGATGCCGATGCCAATGCCAATGAAGCTGATGGTGAACTTACACTCCTTCCATTCGAATCTCTTTTAGTATTTCTTTTTGGGTTCTTTCTTTTTCTCATTTCATTTGCTGTTTATTTTAGGTATATCTCCAGAAGCTGTTCTTTCTATTGGCTTACAAGTTTAACCGAAGGGAATGCCAAAGAGATATGTTTGGAGAAGATCGTCTGTGTTGTATATCATCCAGTGCAATTGCAATACTTTGATCAAATGTTGCACTTTGTTCAAGTTATTTGCCTTCTTGTTGTTAAAATATCAATTGTTTTTGTCTTCTTGAACTAACTTAGAAGATGTCAGTACAATATTTGAATGTAGCTCATTTGATTTCTGCTTAGTTCATGTACTCTGTCACGTAGCTCATTTGATTTCTGCTTAGTTCATGTACTCTGTCATGTATGCATGCCTGACAAAAGTCTACTAATCGGAGTTAATGCGCATTAGATTTGGTTAGAGGAGGTCGTGTCAGCCCTCAACTCATTTAATTATCTGGGCCTACCGATCAGGAGGAGTCCTCGGAGAGTAATAATGTGGAAACCAGTAGGGATACGGTTAGGCGAAGTCTATTTTGGTGGAACAATAAACACGGACGAACAATCCTCTTGAAATCATTCTTGTATGCATTGTCAGTCTTCTCCATTTCTTTCTTTAAGGCATCCTCAGGTATCACTCTCAAACTTGATTAACTCTTCAAAAAATTCTTGTGGGGTGAGTGTGTTGAGGCAAAAGTGAGGAGAGATTGGGTATTAAGAACTTGAAAGCATTTAGTTTAATACTATTAAGTAAATGGAAGTGGAGAATACTTTCCGATAAAAATAGTAGATGGTACAGAGAGACGAATGGTAGGATAGTTGGGAAGGGAGTAATTGTTCAATTTGGTGGAAAGATTTACAAAACATAGAGAATGGAGTTTGTCAAATATGCATCATATTTATCAGGCCACTTAGAGGAGGCACATTCAGGAGTGAAATTGTATAGAAATGTTATTCATCAGGCATGACTATTTCTGATATTTGCTGCATAAACTTATTTATTATGAGAAGAACTGGAGTGTTAATTATCAAGAGTAATGGTTCTGTCATCGTTTCGCTTTCGCTGTGATCGAGTCGAGTCAGTGGTATGTTTTCAGGGGATCCATGTCCATATTCGTTGATGTTTCTTTAGCTGTCAAGGTGTGGTCGCTCGGAATTCTGGATAACAGTGAAGCTGTACTGATCTGTCATTTAGTATGCTTATAAAAGAAAAGTGGAAAAAAAGTAAAATGAAAGTTCATTACATCAAAGAGTATATAAGACTTATTTAGTAAATGAGAAGAATAATTAGTGTAACCAACTAGTGTATATCTGAATTTCACATCTAATAATTTGTTCCAACTTCATGGTCTAGAGTTTCACTTCACTCCAAAACTCCAGAAATAGCAGATGATGAAGACTTAGAATAACGTTCAAGCAATGACAATACCTTAGCAGCTTTCCTTCTGAGATGGCCATCCCCATATATATTATTTCCAGTCAAGCAAACTAGTCGCGATCTCGCCGTCATTCCATAGTACTCCACCATTTCCTTTGACACAAAAACCTTCTCCAAAAGTCCTAAAGCTTCTGCCTTAAGTGACTCACTACCCCAATTCAAAATCTCCAATAAAGGCCTCATTGCATTCGAATCATGCAACAAACGAGCGCCTCGATGTGGAAACTCCTCTAAAACCAATGTAGAAAGTGTTTGTATTGCTTCAAAAGCAGTTGCATGAACCTCTCCTTGTAACAGCTTTATCAAACCAGGTAAAGCATTTGCTTCCAGAAGACAGAATGTGGTTGTTGCGCTGCATACGCTATCGTGCGCTGCGCATAGAGGAATGCGCGATGGTCTGCAAAACCAGCAACCTGTTGGTTTTGAAACATCTGTTAGCTTTGGAGTGCTCATGGAAAGATCACTGATGAAAGCTGCTGCTATTGCTTTTGCTGTGATTGAACCGGTGTTGAGAAAGTTTACAAGCAAAGGATATATTCCGCGTTTAACTAAATCACGCTGTGATTCAATGTTTGTAGGATCCGTGAACCTGAAGAGTGCGCTGAGAGCTTGTTCTTTTGCTTCCATTTTTCCGGTCTTTAAAATGCTTATGATTGCATCAAGTCCTCCCATTTCAATCAACTTTGATGTTAGTTCTCGTTCTGATTTCGGTAGGTTGGCTAGTAATCCGGCTGCAGCCATTTGTACGTTATCGTTGTCGTCATTCTCAAGAAATCCAATCAAAGCTTCTAGTCTTCTAGGCTTGAAGAGATATTCAACTACACCTTCTGGTTCATGCTGAGAGAAAAGAAAGAGCAGGTTTATCGCAGTCTCTCGGATTTCTGAGTCAGAATCATCAAGAAGTGGAAGAATTAGAGATACACCATTGGCTGCAAGAACTGCTTTCTTCACAAAACCAGTCTCAAGTTTGCAAATGCCGAGGAGAGCGCGTAGCGTAGGCTTTCGAAGGTTATGGCCTGAATTCGAAGTCTGTTGCAAATGTAGCAAATTGGTGATGATGGAATCTAACTCAAGTTGTTTCCCTTCTCCATCAACAAAGAAATCAATTCCATCATCGGAAGAAGAAAGTTTCTCAAGAATTTCGGAGCATTTAATGGTAATGAAAGCCCTTGTCCGAGGGGAGAACATTAAATCGAGAACAAGAGGAACGCCTCCAGAGGAAGCGATAATTCCCTTGTTGGCATGAGATCCAGCTAATTTAACAAGAGCCGATAATGACAAATCTTTCGATTCAATACTTCCAGACAGCATTTCGATCAAAGGAGGTATAACTCCTTCCTTGCCAAGTTGCATCAAGTTTAAATCATCCAACTCCAAATTAACTATGGCTTTTGCCATCGACATTCTTGAATCAGGTCCTGCATAGAGAACAAGTATAGTTAACATCTCATCACAATAAACATACTGCAAGTCGCAACTAGAAACATTCAACTTTCTTACCTTGAATCATTCGATCAGCTAGTGGCTTATGCCAGCCACAACTAGCAGCAGTGATAATGCTGCTTTCGTTTATTTCAAAAAGCTCCTTTAAAATCTTTTGCGCAACCTCGGCTGAATCATTTCCAGAGTCCTTTACAAGAGTTACAAGGAATGGAACTGCGGTGTCGTTCTCAGAAAGTTTTTTGCAAAAACATTGATTCCAACCAGATCGGTCTTGAAGCAATTCATATAACAAATCAATCGCTGCCTTTGAAATGTTAGAGTTGCTTTCTAAGCACGAAATGATATGATCCCATCCTTCTGATTCCACCAATTTCTCCTATAACATTTTACACAAATATTGAATTTATATTAGTCTTGGCGATTGCACATTTGACATATTCATAATAGTATTGCAAGAAAGAAAAATAAGCATGTTTAATTACCTTGTTTCTTGCATGCCCCTCTACAGCATCCTTCAAAGTGATCAAAATCTTCATCTTCACTTCTCTATCATTCGAGTTCCCGAGGATCGAGATAACATTATCGGTAAGTTCTCCAATCGAGATCCAATCTTTGTTAATAGAATTCTCATCTATTAGAGCCTGCATTTGGCTCAAGGACTCATGCAGATTAAAATTTGTTAACAAATTTTCCCTGATAGACCTTATCAGAAGACAATAATTAAGTTCTCTCCACTCTTCGATCGATTGTCTTATCGGAATATTAGACTTCAAGCTAGTATCTTCAAGAACCTCTTTTGTTTTCGGATCCGTTCTGTTTCCGTCGTAAAACCAGCCTTCAATGGCTGATCTCTCACATGTTGTACCTGTGTTAAGGCTAACAGGATCAACCATAACCGCTCCTGTTATACAGCAAAGGAAAGAATTAAGCGGTTCGATATATTTTTCCCTCGAACCATATCTTTCTATCACTTGAACCCTTTCAAAGTATTGATTCTTAACTTCTTCATAATCTCTAGCCGCGTCAGCTCTAGAGAGTAAGTTAATGATCTGCTCCAAGAAAACAAATTCTGCCTTCTCTTTCCTATTAGCAGCTTCTTCTTTCTCCTTCCTAATGCTGGCCAACTCTTTTCCTATCTCGGACGGTTCCATGGGAACTCCAACCGCCATTGCAATCTCCTTGAGTATATCATTCGCGAAAGCCTGATCTTGCTTCTGATCTCTTAAACCTTGGCTCAACTTATCAACAATCTCAAGCTGAGATTGCGAAGCCTCGAACTCAACTCTTTGCATCTCATCTTGTAGCTTATCAACCTGATCAGAAATCCTCGACAGCACTTCAGTATTCGCAATCGACAGTGCAGCTAAAGACCATCCAATATCCCTTGTAACTTGCTCAACTTCCTCGACTATCGAACGACACTTAACTAGTAAGTAGAACCGTCCGCGATTCTTGTATTTCTCAACCAAATTATTAGCTCTTTTAACATCTGCTTCGAGGGACTCTAGAGCAAATCTTGCAGGTTGAGAATCATTCAGTTCTTGACGCTGTAACTCCTTTAGTACTGGCTCGATATCGAATAGATATTTCGAAAGAGCCTTGAAACTCTCTTTACCGACAAGAACATCAGCTGCAGCATGAGCTGTTCTCAAAACTTGGTTTGTTACAACAGTTAGAATTGTACCTATTGGTATGAGTTCCAATCCTATCATTGTGTGAGGAAATAATTGGAAGAAGAGAGTGGTGGAATTACCTTATAGAAGTTCCAAACCGGGGAGAGAATGTAGAACTGAGAAGAAGAGGTGGTTGCGAGTGTTATTTGGGAAGAGAAGACTTAAGAAGAAGACTTGGAAATTATGTAGCATTTTCTTATACTTGTGCTATTTTAGTTGAGTATGCATCGGTTTCAATTATTTAATGTTATATCATCTTTTCAATTTGTAAGGAGGGTTTTACACGGTTTGAAGAAGGTTCAGACCAATCAGCGACACATATTTTCCTTTCCTCCCATTTTTAATGGGTCCACGAAACGCGGACACTTGGACTATTTTTAATTTATCAATTATATAACTATTAATATAACAAGCTATCAAACTACCACAAATATCATTTCTCTTTAAATTAATTACGGGTACATGAGTACGTTTGAATTCTAGTGTCGACAAGAATAGTTTTATGTTTTGACAGAAATTGTGTACTAATCGAAGTTTGTTCGAATATAATGTCAAAATATATTAGCTTGTAATTTAAGTTAGTATGTCAAATTGAGTCTTGCCTATAAGATCAATTGTTAAGTTAGTTTATAGTCTAAGTTAGCTTAGTAGTCTATAAATAGACTAGTTCTCTCATGTTGTTGAGAGAGCTTAATTGTTGGTATTCACTTGTAATCTTTGAATTCTTATTGAGTAAGCGAATAGTAAAACAGTTTTAATCAATTCTTATTCTTCTTCTTCCTTCTTCTCTATCTTTTATAAAATCTAATAGATTTTCTTGAGTTTGTTCAAGAAATTCAATCTTTTTCTCATATTTTGGTTTGTTCTTTATGACATCAATTCACAACAAACTAGTGCGGTGAGCGTGGAGGAGAAGATGTCGTCAACAAAGTATGAGATTGAGAAATTCACCTGTGTGAATGATTTCGATTTGTGACGCTTGAAGATGCAAACCCTTCTTGTTCAACAGGGTTTGTTAGAAGCGTTGAAAGGATCATAGAAGATGGATGTTGCCCTATCGGAGAAGGAGAAGACAATGATGGTCGAAAAAGCCCACAATGCCATTGTGTTGAGCCTTGTCGATAAGGTTCTCCAGCAGGTTTCAAAGGAGAAAACTGCAGCGGGTGTGTGGACGAAACTTGAAGGCTTGTTGTTGCGGTGGAAATAGGATATCAAACTATTAATTAGTTTGAATCACAATTCTTGATTCACAACCGCTCTTTGATTTATCCGAAGGAAAAGGTCAAAAGAGGGAAAACCTATTTTTGCATCGTAAACACAATGCGGGGAAAGACCTAGGTAGGGGGTTGGTTAAGCTTAGGGAAGGTACTAGCACCCTAAACTTCTGTAGTACTCTACAGGAACCTTTTGTTTATTTTTGCTATTTTATTTTATTACTTGCTTGAAGTATCTATTGAGCTAAAGGATAGAGTGACCTAAAGACCTAAGGGTTAATCCTAAGTTTACTCGGTAAGATTCGCATCTTGTGCCTACGTATCCTGGATAGGGAATGGAATCAGAGTAATCGTAGTTCCCCTCGAAAGGGAAGTTAGAAACTTCTTGACTATGGTCAAGGTTTCAAGGGGAATAAACGTATCTTAAGGACACACTTACGTGGAGTCTTGAAACTCCTATTTCTATGTTGAAATTGTTAATTGAAATTAGGGTCGACTAAATGTTCCACGGCGGAAAACCCTAAAACAGAGTACGGCGACTCTTGGACCTAATGCTAGGGTAAAGGGCATTTTCGTCCACGGCGGGACACCTAGGCTAATTAGGGTTTGAAACGGTCTAGGGTTAAGACTATTGACTCGGCGGTCAAACTGCTAGACCTAATCCTTCGGAAGGTGATTAACGGTAAAAGTTATGCAAAAAGACTACGAGTTATTATATGGCGGGAATTGAAATGCGGAAATAATGAAAGCAATAAAGAAAACATCGCGACAATCACTCGCGTAAATTACAAATCCCCAAAATAAAAATAAAAATAAAAATAAAAAGCAATAGCGACGATGTCTCGCATAATTACAACCCGAAAGTGAAAGTACAACCAAATGAGAAAATAGTAAACCACACGCAACTAGAAGAGAGGAAAGTCAGATGACCATTAACAGGAACGTTCGGAAATTTTATTTTGGAATTTTCGGTTAAAGTTCAATTAGAATGAAAGTGGTGAAATGTTTAGAAAAGATTAGAGATTTAAAATTTAAATGTTATGGACTTAATCAAAAGTTAATTATAAAATTAGGAAAAAAAAAAGTTAGATTTATTTTAGAACTAAAACTGAATCATGAATTTAATTTTTTTTTTTAAGTTTAATTTTATTAGAGGGTTAAAATTTTGTCTAAATATTTTTTTTTAAGTTAACAGTTAATTGATAGTTAATTTCTAAAAGAAGGAAAAGTTGATGTAATTATTTATTTTTCAGGAAAATTTGTGTTAATTATTAAAAATAAAATTTTAATTTTAATTTTAGAAAAAACCTTTATTATCTCAGACTTTATTAAAAACTGCTTTTAAATTTAAACTAAACTAAAAAAAATAGACAAATAAAACAGAAACAAAATAAGACATAAACAAAAAGAGGTCGGGCTGGCCATCAACCCAGACCCGACCCGAGCCCATAGATAAAAAGCCCCCCTCCCCCCCACTAAAAATTTTAGGGTTACAAAACTCCATTTTCAAAACAGCTGCGGCGGCGACCCCTCATGGGGTTTCTCTGCAACATTTTTCCATCTTCTTCTCCTTGTTTCGTCCATCATGCTTTCCTTTCTTCTTTTCCCTGCAAAACAATAAAGAAACACACGTTATGATGTCTTACATTGGTTTTGATCTTCGCGGACCGCTGGTGATGTTATTTGCGATAAGAGCTTGTTGTATTCTTCGTCGAGGATGATTTGCGGATTCCGTGATTTATTGGCCGGTGATGACTTCGTTCTGAGGCCTTTTGGATGGTTATCCACCGACGGTGATTAGCGGTGCCGCTCGTCCGTGGATGGACGGTGACGGTGTTGCCGCCATTAATGGTTGATCGGTGATGAGCTCACGTTCTCTTCTCTGAACTCGCGATCAATGACCCTCTTCTGGTTTCTTTTCTTCTTCTGGGTTATGATGACGGATTTTGGTCCTTCTAAACCTTTTGCTTTCTTAGTAGATGATGATGATGAATCCTGAGGGATTCTCTGAACCTCCTCGATGGCGCCACTTTCTTGTTCGTTTTACGATCTGGGTTTCCTGAATCCCTCTTACGATTCCTGTTGATGATGGATAATGATGAAGCTTTCTTTGCTTCTGAATCCGTCGGAATCTTGGTTGCGCCCTTTTGGGTTCCTTTAGGGTTTTTTGGATCTTAGGGTTTGATGATTCCTTTTATATCCCTTTGATTTGAGTTGGGCTGCGAATTTATGATGAAGTTGCGTTTGTTGGAAATTTTGTTGGCTTGAAGATCGTCGCAAGCTTTGACTGATTGTTGTTGCTTGCGGAGTTTGGACGGTTCGTTGGGCTGGATCTGTTGCGAAAATGTTGTTGCTTTTTTCGAAAAATTGTTGCTGGCTGTTCGCTTGGATTGTTGACTGAGTTGATCCATTGAACATGAGAATTTTCTAGGAGAAAGCGTTAAGGCCACGTTTGGCAAAATGTTTTTCCTGAAAATTCGCTTTTTAAAATAAGCGCTTATTCAATAAGCACTTTTCAAACCAGATTTTTTCAAAAGCACTTCTCTGAAAAAATCCTTTTTATCTCTCTCTCTCTTTGGTTGCCTCAGATAAGAAAAGAAGCTGCTGATTTTAGTCGTTGCCCTCCCAACGCACCCAATGATGATACTACTCTGAAGGTGTCAGGAAAAACTCTAACCGATTACACTGTTTTTTTGCTTATTTTGCAGGTTCGAAAAAAATTGGAAGCTCAGAATCGGAAGAGTCGGAAAATCGGAAAAGACTCATGATTTTGTAATCTTATTTTTATTGTTTTTTGTAATTTTAATTAATATTAATAAAATTCCTTAATGAAATAAAAAATTTATTTAAGAAATGCATATTTTTTGTTCTTTTATTATTTTGTATGAAATGCCTACAAAAATCAACCTAAAAATAACATAAAATAGGAACAAATATTCAAAAATAAAATTAATTAAAAGAAAACAAAACAAAACTTAAAATGAAGTCAAATTGATTTTGAAAATGAAATGAAAAAAATAAAGTTAAACAAAGGAAATAAAGGAATTAAAAATAAAATGAAATTACAAACCTTAAAAATAAAGAAAAGTGAAAAAATGATTTAAAATGAAGTAGAAACAAATCTGAGAAAAATAAAATAAAATTTTTAAAAATGGAACGAAAATTGCTATTATAAAATTGATTTACAAAAGAAATGAAAAATAAGAATTGAAGAAAATGAAATAACCATGATTTAAAATTGAAATGAAAATACAATAAAATTCTATTTTTCCTAATTCCGGATTCAACCAAATTAATCGATTGATCTCGTCTCCGATCCGACTTCCGATTGCACCTTCCGACAACTCAAATAACAACCTTATCCGAATAAATCCAGATGGCCTGACTAAACTCAAATGATCATATTCTCCGGCTAACTTCAATCCAAAACTCGAATCGATTTAGTTCAACAACCCAAAATCTCCCACAATCAAACCATTTCAGCTACCTCGACCCTGACTCACATCAACCAAATCAAACGGCCCAAATTTCCTGATCACAGCTCAAAATTCGTAATTTGACAGTCGGCTGCGAACAAATGACCATTTTACCCTCCATGAACCAAAAGGCGCGCCACATGATATTTTCCTGCAAAAATCGACCAACTACACGAACTTGCTAGTGACTGGTTAAATGCAATGCAAAAGTGCAATGGAATGCAAGATGAAACGACAAATCTTAGGCCAAAATTTGGGGTATTACACTTGTACATGATAAAATCGTTGGTTAATCGTCTATACCTGAAGTAAGTTTTGTATTCATTCAAGATGAGTGAAGACAAAGCCTTAGCTGAGCAGCAAGATATGTTCAACAAGTTAATTCTTGATCTTAAAAATATTGAGGTCAAGATTGATGATGAAGTTCAAGCGTTGTTGTTGTTGTGCTCTTTACCTAAGTCTCATGCTCACTTCAAAGAAACTCTCTTGTATGGAAGAGAGTCGTTGACGTTTTAATATGTCCAATCTGTCTTGTACTCTAAGGATTTGAAGAAACGAAAGGAGCACAAGTCATCTTCTGTAGGTGAAGGTATATCCGTTAAGAGGAAATTCTTGAACAAAGATGGTAGGTTTGAGAAGTGTCGCACCTCGAAAAATACGATTCTTCACGATAGACGCGGAAAAAAATTTAGTTCGAATAAAGTTACCACCGAACTTTATTCATCCCAAGAAGGAATAGGAAAATATCGATAAAACCTTTCAAAGATAAGAAATCTTTTTCGAAAACTCTATAAATATTTGAAAATATATTTGCTCTGAAGTTAAGGCACTTTTTTATTGGATTGAGTACCTTTATGGCTCATTTCAATATATCTTTTTGTTTATAAAAAAAAAAACATTTGATCCAAAGTTAAAATTTAAATAATATTGCTTGTGAAAAAAGTATAGATATATTTAGAGGTGTTCAAATTTAAACTGATCCAAATAAAAACTGCAAACTGATATAAAAAACTCAAAAACCGTAAAAAAAATCAAATTTGTTTAGATGTATTTGGATGTCATTTGGTAAAAACCATTCGGTTCGGATCAGATTTAATATTGATTTTTCAAAATCGATCAAAAGCAAACCAAACCGCATGTTTATATTTTTTATACTTATTTCTTTTTTATTAGTATATATATGTTATGTTAATTTAATATTAGATGATACTTATTTTTTTAAATACTATTTATTAGTTTGATTTAATCTATTTGTTTTTATTATTTTCATCTTGTAATATTAACTTTTGATATACTATATTATATATTATGTCAAATTTATTATTTATTAGTACTTTTAGAATATTAATAAAAACTATAATTTGTAATTTGGATATCCAAAAACCGACCTAAATTAAACCACATTAAATTGGATCAGATTTTTTTAATCTATCATCTAAATCTGACCATTAACGAAATATATCCGTAAAAAATAATAAAGGCGCCGTCTAGAATGAACCATCAACGAAATGATTCACGGTGACCATTAATAAAAATCATTAGATTCAGCACTTGTACCATATATTACAATATATTGTTCCACATGGATTTTTCTTCTTCTTTTTTCTTCCTCATTTTATTCTTCTCTCTTCCTCACCCTCCCAATTAGTTCTCTCAAATATGCATCATAATTTTATTTGTAAAATGTTAAAAATAAATCAATTTTTAAATTATAAATAAGTATCAATAATCAACACAATATTATTAAAAAAATCAACAAAGTTTTGCAAAAGTGTATCTTGTCTCTTTTGTGCAAAAATCTAGCCCTATTAATGTTACCTTGAATCTCCCAATTAGTTCGTTCAATGAATAATTTTAAACGGGTGGAGTATATCATCATAATATGCTGTTTACTTTGTCTATGTTAAAAAACTTTTTTTGTAAAGACTTCTTTTAATCATTGTATTTGGCATTGTTGCCTTTTGTTAATCTCTGTTGTTCAATTTCTATTTTGAAAACTTCAGTTTCTAATTGTTTTTTTTTTTGTAATGGATACAATGGTGAAAGAGAGAATTGCATATTTTGAAAACTTCTATTTTTAAATATGTTTTATTTATTTAGTTTTTATTGATTAAAGATATTTTGTATACGTAATTTCTTCTTCTTGTGCAATGTTGGATATACGAGCATTTCTCGTCCATTTGTGACAAATGTGTTTGTGTTCCTATCATTGGCTCCCCACGGGCCACTAAGTGGATGTTTAGACATTCACACCTATAAGGTGTTTAAGAATACATGAGAAGGATCAATACGCTGATCGTAGATGATGTCATCTGAAGACCCTACATAGAGCATATAATGTGTCAGAACTTTGATGACACTCCCATTTTTTTTGGGCTATCAACGATGAGAGATTTCAGTGGCTAAATATTTTCCTGAGAGGTGTTTGCATCAGTTTTAGTATGTTTAGGGTATCCCTCGACTAGTCCTTGTTGTGCCATCTGAGATATTCATAGATGGTTTATGTTTAACATTGTCAACAATGTCATTGCTATTAGAGATAGTGTAATGGAGGTGCAGTTTCTTAGGCAATGTGAGGATGGCTACTTAGAGTGGTATGATATTGTACCACATCCTCACATCATCCCATCTACTAAGCCATTTAATGATGTTAGATCTTCCCATGATAGAGGACTTTTATATGACGTGTCACTGTGTGGATCTGGTATGACTAGCCAACATCGGTTGTAGAGAATCACACTTCTTTTAAATAACCTCGAGGGTTTGGCAAACCTAGATGGTGAGATGTATGTTTTGTCATCATAGATAACACATATTGCTCGTGGTAGACTTGTGTAGATTTTATTAGTTTGTTTATTATTTATTGTTGCTGCAATTATTTTGTATTTGTGCTGAATTATTTGTATATTATTGACACTTTAGTTTAACATTGCATTAGATGAAAATTAATATTAAATTACATTATTGCGGGATGAACATCACTTAAAATAAAAATTGCTTAACATAACTTAACATGAAAATAACTTAAACTTTGTTACATGATTTAGGACGTTTCAACATCTTAATAATATTGTCGAAAAATTTAGCAATTGTCGCATCCACCTCGATCGGACCCTTTATTTTGTATCGGTGATATGTGTTTCACATGACTTTTAAATCTTCATTTATCTTCAGCTCAAATTTGCTAAACTTAATATTCCCTTCATTATCAATTGATGGCGAATGATACTCGATCTTAACCACTTTCTATTGTCGATATGGTGCACAAGATTATCCACTTTGGATTTCAGAACAGCAAGAGGGGGTGTCCTCTTTGAGCCTAAAATCAATTGGAGGTTTCACAGCGTTGAAGTACACAAATGCAAGATATCAATATTAAGATATTTAGATCTATTTTTTAACAACATATCATGCATATTTATACAAGTTTGGAATTAATATGGAACACACAAAATTGTCGGTGCAATCACAATTCTACAAAAGTGTTGGCAAAATCACAACGGTTAAAATTTAACACTACCAAATTTTTTAGTAGTACGAATAAAATCTGGTAATTATTGGAGGTTTTTTTTTTTAAAAAAATGATAATCTAAAAAGGTTTTTAAAAAAATCGTACAAATAACACCACCAAAATTTTCAACTTTATCGAAAAAATCTCGTTATCCCTAATTCAAAAATTTTCCTATCAAATTTTTTGCACGATTTTTGTAAACAAGGCTAATTTTGAAAGGGTGCTAGGTTAAAGTCTCCTTTTATGACTATATAGTTGTACAAATAGAGTTTTAAAACTCTTTAAATCTCACGTTGGACAAAATTAAAAGTAAACTCAATTCTTCTCTATTTTTTTTTTTAAATAAATGGTGAGTCTCATTTTAAGATTGAGTTCACCTTAAAAATTATGCGTAACACTCATCATAAACACGATTAATATTAGATATACTTTTGAATTACTTTTTTTTCAAAATCATTAAAGATTGAAGCGTGTTATTTTTAGACTTATTCTTGTATACATCATATTACATTGTAGGTGACAAACAAAGTAATAAATTCTTGCACAACAATTAAACTAAAATAAAATAAATTATTAAAAAAATAAAAAATCATAGATTTTACCTATACTAACATGGTGTAAGTGTGAAAACCGGTGTAAAAATATATTTTTCTTTAAAATACTTAATGAAAGAATTGTGTTAATTGTCATTTTAACAATAAGTTTCTTCTTTTAAATATTTAAATGAGTGACAATAAGATAACCTTCTAACTTTGAAGCAAATTTTTTAGTGTGTACTATTTATTGTGTACTCCATACACAACAGTAAGATTTGAACAATGTGTACACAAATAATTAATATAGACGCAACTTGAATAGATAATCACATTTAAAAAAAAAAATTAATTTGGTATCATAACATTCAAACTTTTTATTTATTTTTCTATGCACATTTCACAATCAGACAAAATAACTTTTTTTCTTTCTCTGTTATAATTAAAATCAGACTTCTGAATACCTATGACAAAATCTAATTTAGCAATATCACTCTGAACTCAATCTAACAATTCATATATAATTCTAAAATATTTTACACCATATGTTTCCTAATTTTACAACATTCACTTCAACATTATTCGATTTATCAACACATAATTTCTCAATGTTCGGTTTAGCATCATTTGTTTTCTCAAAAACTACTTTGGCAACTTATAACATATTTATAACTGAAACTATTATATAAAATGAAAACAAAAGATTAAAAACTATTAGACAACATTTATAGTGGCGTTTAGCCTGAGCAAATGATTTTTTTTGGCTACCATGGGAAAATTATACTTTTTACCTATAATAGCAGATTATAACAGGTTAAATACATTTTTTTTAAAAAGATTACTCATTATTTTAATAATCTTCTGTTACTATTGTTATACCTCTTTCTCCTTCATCATTTTAATTCATAATTTTTTTATATTTAAACCCACCATCTTCATCATTACTCATTTTATTTTTTTATCAATTTTACTCACAAAACACAGTGATATGAAAATCTTCAATTTTCTTCAAACATTCAAGAACCAGAACAAATCAACAAAACTGTATTTTCCAAAAAATGCATCATCTTAGATCTATATATTTGATGTGAAACGAGTATTTTAAAAAAATAGAATTTACAATCTTTCTTCATCTCTATCATGTTCCGAAAAAATAGAGATTTTATAAGAAAAAAAAAGGATATTTTCTAGAAAATACATCAAGCAATAGTTTTCAGAAAACATAGAATTTATACATTTGCTTATATGAGATGTTGGATCGAACTCTAGTATGGTCGAAGTCTGTTCGCGAGTAATGCGTGTTGTAGTTGAAGTCTGTTCGCGAATAATGCGTGTTGTAGTCGAAGTTTGTTCTAACATGTATTAGTCAATATTGATAGGGTTGTTAGCATGTTGAATTGAGCATTGCTTGTAAGTCCAATTGTTTAAGTTAGTTTGTACCCTAAGTTATCTTGTAACGGGTAATTGTTAAAAAGCTCATCATGTTAGTGTGTTATTTTTCTTATACATAGGATATTAGTTTCTCAATCTTGTCATAAGAAAAATTAGGAAGATAAAATCCTAATTTCAAGAGAGAGAGGTTATTTTGTTATTCTTGTATACTTGTAATCTTGTTCTGAGAGAAAGGAAAGAATAGTAGTTTAATAACTAATCCTTGTTGTTTTCTTCTTTATTAACTCTAACCCTTGTGTGTTTCTTGATCATTAAGAAACTGTTTATACTTAGTTTTAAGGTATACGATTCACCACAAATTGGTGCGTTGAGCGTGGAGAAGATGCATTCAACAAAGTATGAGATTGAAAAGTTCACCGGAGTGAACGACTTCGGTCTGTGGCGCTTGAAGATGAAAGCCCTATTGGTTCAGCAGGGTTGTTTGTAAGCGTAATATTGTTGAGCCTTGGTGATAAGGTTCTTCGACAGGTATCAAAGGAGACTACATCATCAGGATTATGGGTGAAACTTGAAAGTTTGTACATGACCAAATCTCTGGTGAATCGACTCTACCTGAAGCAAGCTTTATATTCATTCAAGATGAGTGAATACAAAGTGTTGGCTGAGCAGTTGGATATGTTCAACAAGCTGATTCTTGATCTTAAAAATATTGATGTGAAGATCGATGATGAAGATCAAGCACTGTTGCTGCTGTGTGCTTTGCCCAAAACACATGAAGGGAGTCTCTGACCTTTGAAGAAGTTCAACCAGCCTTATATTCTAAGGACTTGAACGAATGAAAAGAGCATAAACCTTCGACGGTGGGCGAAGGTTTGGCCGTTAAGGGAAAATTCTTGCGAAAGGATGGTAAGTTCGACAAGAAGAAAGGTAAAAGTCAACAGAAGTCTTATAGTGGTGAAACATCTAGTATTCAATGTTATCACTGTAAGAAGGAGAGTCACATAAGAAAGGTGTGCCCTGAACACCTGAAAGATCATAGAGGTAATGGCAATGCAGTCATTATTCAAGATGACTTCGACTCATCTGATATTCTTGTGGTTTCAAGTGGCGAATCGAGAAAAGAGTGAATTATGGATTCAGGTTGCACTTGGCACATGACTCCAAACAGAGAATTATTCGAGGAGTTATGTGATCAAGATGGTGGATCTGTGATGTTGGGAAACAACAAATCTTGCAAAATTGCAGGTATTGGATCTGTGAGATTCATGCTCCACGATGAGTCAATAAGGTTATTGACTGAAGTCAGGTACGTACCTGACTTGAAAAGAAATTTGATTTCTCTTGGTGAATTCGACAGAAAATGATACGTTTTTCAAGGAGAGAAAAGTATCCTAAGAGTCATGAAGGGGTCGAAGGAAGTCTTGAGAGGCGTGAAAAAACAAGGGTTGTATACCCTTAAGGTTGAGGTTGTAAGTGGTTCGACAAATGTTGCATCCATGAAACCTATGTCGAAGACATAATTATGGCACATGAGATTGGGTCATGTCAGTGAAAGAGGCCTGGTCGAATTGGGAAAGCAGAACCTGCTAGGAGGTGACAAAGTCGAAAAGTTAGAATTTTGTGAATCTTGTGTATTTGGTAAATCCTGTAGGGCGAAGTTTAACAAAGACAAGTAAAGAACACATGGATCCCTGGATTACACTCATGCTGATCTTTGGGGGCCTGCAAGGAATCCTTCACACTCAGGTGCAAGGTATTTTCTATATCCATCGTTGATGACTATTCCAGAAAGCTATGGGTATTCATTCAGAAGACGAAGGATGAAACTTTTGAGAATTTCAAAAGTTGGAAGATTCTGGTCGAAACTCAAACTAGCAGAAAGGTTAAGAGGTTGAGAACCGACAATGGCCTTGAATTCTGCAACGAAGCATTCAACAGTTATTGTGTTGAGTCTGAGATTGCAAAGCATAAGACTGTAGCAGGTACTCCTCAACAAAATGGCTTAGATGAGAGATTCAATTGAACAATCCTTGAAAGGGTTAGATGCGTGTTGGTTAGTGCTGGATTGAAGAAGGTGTTTTGGGAAGAAGTTGTTTCGACAGCGGTTTACCTGATAAATAGATGTCCCTCGGCTGCCTTGGGAATGAAGACACTTGAAGAAGTTTGGTCGGGGCATCCACCTAGTCTCGACAAACTGAGAGTATTTGGCTATGTGGCATATGCTCACATTAGGCAAAACAAAGTCGAACCTAGAGCTCTGAAATGCATGTTCATGGGATACTCTGAAGGAGTCAAAGCTTATAGACTATGGTGCCTAGAGACAGGTCACAAGAGGTGTATCACCAGTCGAGATGTAGTTTTCAATGAAGCCGAGATGACTTTACTGATGATGCTGACGAAGAGCTGGAACAGAGAGAGATTCCTGTTGAGGTGGAGCATGTTGATGCTGAATTGCTTACTCCAGATGAAGTCGAAGAAGATGCAGAAGATGTTGTCGAAGATGAGGAGACTGATAATGACTACCTACTAGCAAGAGACAGGTCGAGGAGAGTCATCAAGCCACCTCAAAGACTTGGGTATGCAGATCTTATAGTTTATGCCTTAATCTCTGCAAGTGAGGTTCTAGACGAAGAACCTAGAGACTATAAGGAAGGTATGAGGAGTTAAAAAAGACTGAGTGGCTGAAGGCTATAGATAATGAGATGAAAAAAGACTTGGGTATATATATATATAACTTCCGCAAAAAATTGGGAAAAGATTCTTGATAAAAAAGACAAAATGAAAAGAAAAAAAAGAATCGTAACATTTTGGGGTAACAAGATAGTGAGTGAGTCTTATTATAATTGTAGCAAGTTGGGGTCCAGAGTCCATGTAGTGGCGAAGTGGGCGAGGTACCCCTCCTACATTGTTAGTTTCTAGTGTTAGGATGGTGAGTGATATTGATATGTCAGTCATATGATCCACAGTCACCACGTGCTCATTCATCTCACCCAACCGTGGACAATGGACACTACATACAAGGAAAGAAGTAAAAACAAAACTAGAAACCCAGAAAACATAAATGTTCTCTACAATACCATGCGATTTAAGTGGATGTTCAACTGTTCAAGACCTACCTTTTCATATCTGAAACTTTTGTTTGGGCCATCTTCATTCATTCATACAAATTATAGAGGTCAAATATTTTATTCTTATAACATAATTACTGTTACTGTTTAATCTTTTAAATAAAAAAATTCAGCTATCAAGTATCAATAGTAACTAATAAAATAGAGCTTTAAAATAATAAAATCTCAGCTATTAGACTAATTTAAAAGATATAATATAAAAAAGAGGGAGATTTTGTCAAGTCTCAGGACCAATTTCAAAATCAAACGCAGCAATAAGAATTATTATATTCAGTATCCAAATTTTAAACAAATCAAACGGGACAAACATAATATAAACAAACTATAATATCTATAATATGTAATGTTCAATTTATATAACTATTTTTCTGTTTTTAGAACATTGTTTTTTTTACTATTTTTTATTTTTCATTTAAAATAGGATTAAATACATTTTTACTTTTTATAAAATATTAAAATGTTGTTTGAATCTCTATAATTTTTATTTGACTTTTAGTCTAGAAATAAAATCATAAAATTTTATGCATGCACACCACCAGCTCGAGTTTCATACGAAATTTGAGTATCAATTAATATTTATAATTTTTAATGGATTGAAATATATAGACTAATTCTCGGATGAAATTAATCGATGATCTTTTTCATGCAAGTTATTTATGTTAATCTAAAAGATATATTGACTTTTGATCTAACTTAATTAGGTATTTAGTTAAATTTGAGTATTAGACCGAATTTCGATATTTAGTTCATTATGTTTATGACACAATCAAAATATCATATTGACTTATGATGTTTTTCATAAGGCATTTATGTTAATCTATTTTTAATGGCAAAAGAAAATACACTATATTATAATATTAAGAAAGTTAATAAAAATAGACTTATGATATTTTTCAATAAGGCATTTATGTTAATCTATTTTTAATGGAAAAGAAAATACACTATATTATAAAATTAAGAAAGTTAATAAAAATACAAAAGATAAACAGGGAGCACCAACGGTGCACTAAAACAACAAAGTCAGAAAAAGTCGAAACACAAAGGCAAAAAAAATCCACAAAAAGAAGGTTAACTCCAAACACGAATTAAGAAGGAAAAACCAAACAAAAAATCGACCACCCAAATACCAAAATCTCTTGGAAAAAACGTCAACCACCCACTTATCTGATCCACTCACCAACCACAAGCACAACAGATCTTTGGAGATAGCAAATTGGAGGAAGGAGTACTCAAACACCTGCCAAAACAAAATGAGGGCAGCTGGCCAACCAGGACACCCCCTAAACATCCAGCCACTTGAGCGGGACCCATACTCAGTCAAGTAGAGAAACGAAAAAACCTAGAAAATGGGAACGAACTCACTTCCAAGCCTAACTAATAATTGAATATACCTAGTGACTAACCGTCAAGCGAACATGTTTGAAAATAACTTTATTCTGCATATTCTGAATAGCCCAAATTGCTTTAAGAGTAGACATTTGGATGTCAATTCCCCTTCGTTAAACTCAAAAACCACTGGAACACCCCTAAGACCGACCTATGCAAAGGCCATGTCGTCCCATCCACCTAAACACCGTATAACAAATGACAGAAGCAACCTCGCTTAACACAAAAAGGTGATCTACTGACTCTCCTACACCCCACACAAGGCACACCCACACCACCACCACTCAAGATAATCGAACGCCTAAGAAGATTTTGCCTAGTCGGCAACCCATTTTGAGTCAACTGCCAAGAGAACACAACCACTTTAGAAGGCTCTCAGCTTATAAAAACCCTACAAATCCCCGAGAGGACCGCATCATACCTTCACAAGGATCAACAAATAAATTGTGTCAAAGACCCGCAATTTAAATGTCTCAAGAACCTACATGTTAGTCATCTAATAGATCTCCAACACATGCATACTTGTCACTTTTTTTTTAGTTTTTGCATGTTAGTATTAAAAAAATATTTGATATTGAGGAAGAAGATAATTGCAGTTTTTTCTATTGGAGATATGCTTTGGTTTTTATAGATGTCATCCCTTTGTCTCCAATAACCTCATGTTAAAGAGAAAATTATAGTGTAGGTGCAAGAGAATGAGTGGTAGCATATGCAACTCGTATAAGGCAATGGGAATATAAGTCAAACAACATGATCTGATGTAGCCACCTATAGATTTGTACAATCCATTAGTAGGCGTTTATGATGATTGACTTTTGCATGGTTGGGATCACATTGAAAAATTTAAATGGTCGAGAATGCATTAACAATTTTGTACAATCTACATTGCTTTGAATGTTCTATAAATATGCTTAATTTGTAATATGTAAATCGTAGATAAATGAAACAATTTGTCTTATCTTGTATTTGTTTACTTTAAAGATATATGTCTTTTATCCGATTTTAGGGTTACTGAAAGTGCAACTCTCAGATCTAACGCCTAAAATTGAAAGTCTTTTAGACCACAATGAAAATCAAAGGGTGGTTAAGATTAAATATTGGTTCCCTCGATAATATTTATGTCTAGACAAATGGAGATTTAAAATA
The DNA here is from genome assembly GCA_963859935.3 of Lathyrus sativus. Lineage (NCBI taxonomy): Eukaryota > Viridiplantae > Streptophyta > Magnoliopsida > Fabales > Fabaceae > Lathyrus > Lathyrus sativus. Next base: position 513,780,242 of record OZ012740.1, on the reverse strand, counting down.
AAATTTTCACATATTTTATCATACAAGACTAAGGGTCCAAACGAGGTGGATGTAACAATTGCAAGGTCAACAAATAAGATTCTTAAAATGACGGTACATCCCAATACCACTAGTGAAAATGATGAAAGTATAACTAGCATATTTTAGAACTGTTGTTTATGTTGTATATGTTTGTTATTTTATGATTACGTTGTCTATGTCATATATAAGTTGAGTATGTTCGTGAAGAATATAATATAAAGTTGTTTAGCTAATACAACAAATCATAATCATAAGTACTTCATATAATACAACATTAAGTCATAAAATAAGTAAATTTAAGCAAGTCCACCACGTGGAAAGTGGTAAATCTCATATACAAAATCATAAGCCTGACCATCAGGGTTTATCAAACCATGGTCTCATCTCCAAGAAGAGTTACCATCTACAAGAAAGGTTATCATTTGTAACCCCATCTGATTAGAGAAACTAGGTGGTGGAGATGGTGGTGGTATGATATTTGAAAGTCCATATGTGTCTCATGGTGGTGGTCCAACATACCCTACACCAAAAGAGATGATGCAAGGATGTGATATTCTGTAGAACCCTTTTACGTACATCTTTAGACACTGGCTAGGAAATGCCACAAACACTTAATTTTCTCGCAATGCCTTGGTATAAGTCATCATTTTCCGTCTAAACCATAAATCAACATTGTTTGGTACATGATGGACTGGTCGTTGGATGTCTTGCACATATTCAAACGGGAAGAGTCATCGTCTGTGAAGGTATGTTGTAACAATTATGACCAAATATAGATAGTCGAAGAATAACACAATGCCATCAAATTCTCAGTGCTCTATAGGGTCATTGTATGGTGTCTAAATGACATCATCAAGGATCAGTGCATTGGTCATATGCATGTACTCCTAAATGTGTCCAGACATAAACTGTTTGGATGTCAGTCTGGTCGCCATGTGGGAGCCTTTAGTGATAGAATCTCGATCCTGCTTATCGCACAAGGTCGGAAAATGCTCATTGATCTAACACTGCACTAGGAAATAATATTTAATATTACATTATTTTACAAAAATGATATAACGATAAAAATGATAAAATATTTATACCTCTAATAGACTCATATATCCTCATCATATCAGAGATAATAGCTTCTAAATAATGATATAGCGTCGTTGGTGAATCACATCATCATGTCCATTTATGAATTCCAAGCTTGACGAACAATGCAATATATTTCACATTCATATAATGATGTGACTTGTCTGCCTAATCTCCCATAAATTGTGTTATAGTGTAACCCCAAAATATGTCTTCGCATTCATGGCAGCTGGACCAAAATTCACCAACAATTGGGAGTAAAAGTCTCTGGATAAAGGTATATAACAAACATGAGATGTCATTCAATGTGATAGTCATATCTTCGAATGGAAGATAGAAAGAACAAGTCTCTGAATGTCACCTTTAAGCAAAAACAGAAACCATTGCACTGTATAACGTGGTCATTAAACATCCCACAAACAACATTAGACCAAAATTAGCGAAAATCCTGGAAGCCTCCTTAGGCATCTCCACCTAGGATAATTTATTTAACTTCATACCACGAGTCCTTCAATACTTCAAGAAAAAATAAATCATTAAATAATGGTTAATTTAACTAAAAAATATTGCATAAAATCTAATAATATTAAAATAATTATACAATAACATATATCTTTCCTTGCCATAACCTTAATGTAACATGCTCACTATATCGGGATAATACAATCATGTATGAGGGTTCTCCTTGAAACACATCAGCCACCTGATCTCCATCATCGTCCTCTCGATCCTCATAATCATGTTGAGGTATGTAACAACCCGATTTTTAATAACTGATTAATTGTACTAGTTAGTTGGTTTGTATGGTTTAAGTGAATTATTGGATTTAACTGATTTATTCTATTTGGTAGAATCATGAGGATTTATCAGATGTTTTCTAACTAATGTCAAGATGAGATATTTTATGAGAAAATGAATTGACAAATATTTTAAGAGAAGAAATATATTAGAGAGAAATAGAAGGGAAGGACATATATATATGGGGGAAGAGGAACGACAATGAAAAATAGAAAACATGAAAGGAAAGCGCATACAAAGACAGCGCTTTTAGAAAAAGCGCTGCTAAAGAGGAATTAAAAAAAAAGAAAAAATTGATAACCAAAGACAGTGCTTTTTCAAAAAGCGCTGCTAAATGGGGGTCCTAAGACAGCGCTGCTAAAAGGGGGGTCTAAGACAGTCCAAAGACAGCGCTTTTTAAAAAGCGCTGCTAAAGGGGGGTCCTAAGACAGCGCTTCCAAAAAGCGCCGCTAAATAGGGGGTCTAAGACAGCCCAAAGACATCGCTTTTCTAAAGCGCTGCTGTAGGTCTAGTCTACGAGAGCACTTTTTCCATAAAGCGCTGTTATATGGGGTACATAAGAAGATCTTTGAGAGCGCTTTTTAAAGCGTTGCTAAAGCCATTAAAAAGCGCTGCTATAGGTTTAGTTAGAATTAATTTAAAATACCCACCAGAATTTTTATGAGAAACAGAACAATCATTACGTATTTCTTTCTTTCTTTTTCTCTGGCGAACAAAGAACGTTGCCCTATAAACCAACCGTCGCCGTCCAACCGTCGCCCTCCTCTGTTGCATTTCTCCGCCGTTCACCGTCCCTCTGCTCGTCTGCATTGCATTTCCGCCATTGTTACGGTATTTGAAGTTTTACTCTGGTTTTCTTTTTTACGTATATTTTCACCATTGTTGCTGTAATCTTTAAGTAGAACTGAATATGTTTTATTATTTGAATGCAATCAAGTTAAGTAGAACTGAATATGTTTTCACCATTGTTGTTGTAATCTTTAAGTAGAACAGAGAGTTTTTATTTGAGAGTTTATATGAGAGTTTATATTCGAGAGTTTATATTTGAGAGTTTATAACCAGAATCAAGTTAAGTATTTGAACTGAATATGCTTTCTACAAGAGTTTATATTTTTTTAAGAGAGTTTATATTTTGTATATTTTAAGAGAGTTTATAAGAGAGTTTTGTTTGTGATAACTGTTTGGTCATGAAAATGCAATGTTTCGTTGTTTGTTTATGTAAGGTGTCCTCAAAGTTTTATTAGAGTGGGTGAGCAATATTAATTAATAGTTGTTAATGATAATAATTTATGGATAACAATCATAGAGTAAAGTTAGAGTAGAGTGTGTGTAAGGACCAATTTCTTTAATACTACTTTATAATTAAGAAAAAACAACTTTATTGGGTTGGTGGTTAGAATTCTTGGAAATAAAGAGAAAATGATGGAAAGGAAGAAAGAATAATTAAAATGTGGATAAGAGATTTATATGTTTTTATGTTAAGTCTCTCTGTTGAATATGTTTTTAAGAGAGTTTATATTTTTTAAGAGAGTTTATATTTTGTATGTTTTAGATTGACAAACAAGAGTTTATATTTTGCATGTTTAATATAGTTTGGAAATTCCTATTTTTTAAGAGAGTAGCCAACATGAATATGGTTTTATATGATATGGTTTTATATGTTATTATGGTTTTATATGTTTAGTTAGGATTTCTCAATGTTTAGTAAGGGTGTCATTTTGGTTTAAGAATTATCTAGTATTTTTAATATGATTTGTTTTGGTGGATTATCTAGTATTTTTGTCTTGGTTAATTATTAATATGATTTTAATAAAATTTATATTTTGTCTGCTATAGGGGTTACCTGTGAAGAGCAAAGTTGTGATCGTTTCCAAGCATCCTATTGCGTAGCATTCTTAGAAGTTAGTGATTTCCTTACAGAGGTATTCTCTATTTTGTTTAACTTTTATAGTTTAATGTAGATTACTCAATTAGTATGGATAAAAAATGGATGTCTGGTAATCGATTGTCAAAAGAGTACGAGAATGGGGTATCGAAGTTCGTTAAGTTTGCTGTTGAACACGCCAAAGACCCCAGTAGGATCACATGTCCTTGCTTAGGATGCTGTTATGGGCGTCGAGTTGACGCCGTTCAGTTGGAATCTCATTTAATGAGACATGGAATTGATCGAAGTTACACATGTTGGACATTACATGGTGAGATAAGTAACGAGAATGTTGAACCCCGGAATAATACGACATGTGCTTCAAAGGACAATGGCAGGGATACATATGATTATGATCGAGTAGAAGAGATTGCAGAAGCACTTGAAGAAGATCTTCAAGATTGTCCCAAGATGTTTGAGAGGCTGGTAAGCGATGCAGAGAAACTGTTGTATAAAGGTTGCACTACTTTCACAAGATTGTCTGTGGTATTAAAGTTGTACAATTTAAAGGCGGGTTATGGATGGTCGGATAAAAGTTTCACAGAGTTGTTAGCCCTATTTCAAGAGATGCTTCCGGAGGATAATGTTCTTCCCAATCGAACCTATGAAGCTAAAAAAATGTTATGCTCTATTGGCATGAGCTATGATAAGATACATGCTTGTCCAAATGATTGCATTTTGTTTCGAAATGAATATGCATCATTAAACGAGTGTCCTAAATGCGGTGTATCTCGGTATAAGAAAAAATTGTCACCAGCAAAAGTATTATGGTATTTTCCTATAATTCTGAGATTCAGACGCATGTTTCATAGTGAAACAGATGCAAAACACCTGACTTGGCATGCAGATGATAGAATTGTAGATGTGAAGTATCGACATCCGGCAGATTCACCACAGTGGATGAAAATTGATAATGATTATCCTGATTTTGGAGAAGAAGGTAGAAACCTTCGCTTGGCATTATCGACTGGTGGAATGAATCTGCATGGTCTGCAGAGTATCTCACATTCCACCTGGCCTGTAATTATTATGATTTATAACCTACCTCCATGGCTATGTATGAAGCGTAAGTACATGATGGTATCTATGTTAATTTCTGGCCCTAAACAACCAGGGAATGACATAGACGTATACCTGACACCTCTAATCGGAGACTTAAAGAGTTTGTGGGAGAACGGTGTGGAGGTTTATGATGGATATAGGAAAGAAAGTTTCAATTTGAGGGCAATGTTGTTTGGCACAGTTAATGATTTCCCAGCATACGGAAATCTATCGGGGTATAGCATTAAAGGTTAATGTGCGTGTCCTATCTGTGAAGAAAACACAGATTGGACGCGGTTGGAATTTGGTCAGAAGAATGTCTTTCTTGGTCATCGTAGATTCTTAAATTCTAGTCATCACTACCGTGGGTGGAGAAAAGCATTCAATGGAAATTCAGAACAACGTAAAGCTCCACCTACATTGACTGGCGAACAAATTTTTGAAAAGGTGAAAGATGTGGGTACTAAGTTTGGCAAGCCTTTTGCTCATACGCTTGTCACGCGTGGGTGGAAGAAGAGGTCAATTTTGTTTGAGTTGCCGTATTGGAAGTCGTTGTATGTAAGACATTTTCTTGATGCATATTGAAAAAAATGTATTTGAAAGTGTTATTGGTACGTTACTCAATATACAAGGAAAGTCTAAGGATGGCCTTAAAGCAAGAAAGGACTTGGTAGCAATGGGAATAAGAAATGAATTAGGACCCTTGAAGAAAGGAAATCGCACATATCTACCACTTGTTGCTTATACTTTATCTATAAGGAGAAAAAGATACTGTGTAAGTTTCTGAGTGAAGTTAAAGTTCCAGAAGGATACTCTTCAGATATTATAAGACTTGTTTCTATGAAAGACCTCAAGTTAAAGAGTTTAAAGACACATGATTGCCATGTTATAATGGAACACTTTCTACCAATAGGTATACGTTCTATTTTGCCAGAAAAAGTGAGAGGCGCAATAACTAAATTGTGTTTTTTCTTTAGGTCAATGTGTAGTAAGGTGATAGATCCTGCGATCTTACCAACATTGCAAAGAGAAATAGTTATTACTTTGTGCGAGCTTGAAATGTATTTTCCTCCATCATTTTTTGACATAATGGTACATCTAGTTGTTCATCTTGTGAAAGAGACACAAATGTGTGGACCTGCCTATATGAGATGGATGTACCCTGTTGAACGTTATATGAAAATATTGAAAGGGTATGTGAAAAACCGAAGTCGACCAGAGGGATGTATTATTGAACGATACATTGTTGAAGAAGCTATTGAGTTTTGTACTGAATATTTGTCCAACGTTCAATCCATTGGCCTCCCAAAATCTCATGTTGTTGAAATAATAGTAGGTAAACAGTTAATTGGAAATAAAATTGTGACAGTTTCAAGGGATGAACGGGAGCAAGTGCATTTGTATGTTCTGCACAATGACATTGAGGTTGAGCCGTATGTTGAAATGCACAAGGACGTTCTCCGAGGTTTAAATCTGAATAGAAATGAAAATTAGATAGTACGTGAGCACAATCGAAGTTTTATAACATGGTTCAAGGAGCATATTTTTTCAAAGTTTTATTCTAATCCCACTTCAATAACAGAAGTGTTGAGATGTTTAGCATATGGTCCAAGTTTGCATGTGTTTTCTTATAGCGCATACGCAATTAATGGATACACATTTTATACCAAGGAACAAGATGATAAAAGTACAATGCAAAATAGTGGTGTCACCGTGCTTGCCGAAGCAATGCACATTTCCTCGTATTATGGGGTTATCGAGCGCATTTGGGTGTTTGATTATGAGAAGTTTCAGATTCCTATCTTTGGATGCAAGTGGGTTGAAAATAATAGTGGCATACGAATGGATAAATCAGGTTTTTTGAAAGTGGATCTCAATAAGGTGGGGTACAAAGATGAGCCTTTTATTCTAGACACGCAAGCTAAACAAGTGTTCTATGTCACTGATCCGACAAGTACGAAATGGTCTATTGTTCTTTTTTCCAACAAAGTAATCGATGATAACATTGGAGAAAAGGGGGATGTTGATGTTGAGAATGAATCTTATATTATAGATGATCCAGATGAGAATATTAGAGCGGACGAATCATATATTAGAAATGATCATAACGAGGGAATTTGGATCAATCCATCTGTCCGTGTTGTTAAAAGACAAGTAAACCCCGTTAAAACGAAAAAAAGAAAGAGATGTTAAAGGTACTTGTAACATATTATTTCTTATTTATACCATGTTTTTCTTATTTACACATTTCTTATGTATATATTTGTTATTTACATGTTTGCATGTCATTCATTTGATACTTTGGTTTTTCTGAATTACAAGTATATATATTATGGCCAGCAACGAGGAAACATCACATGATGGAAAACAAACAACAAAAGATGTGGAAGGCGATATTAAAAGAGGCATAACAATTATGAAAAAAATCATCCGTGCGAGAGATAAAGGAGTAAAGTATGATGTCCATTGGAATGAAAGAGATCAGTTAGTTGAGCCTAACGGTGCGTTGCTAACAAGTTACATCGGAGCACTTGTACGTTCGCAAGTTCCGATTACTTGCGATAATTGGAGAATTGTTTCATTACAACCGGCTAAAGATAAGATTTGGACCGAGATTCAGGTATGATATTTGATTATTTTTAATTATGTTGACAGTTACATCTTTAAATTAATTATACTAACATGTTATATGTATGTGTGTTTGTTTGCAGAGATCTTTTAATATTGAAGATCGTAGGAGAAAATATTGTATTCAATTGGCCGTAAAACGCATGAGGGGATTTAGAGCGTTTTTAACAAACAAGTTTCTAAAAGATTCTGAAGAAAACTTTGTTGACTCTGAGCGTCCAATGAAGTACGCGGATTTGATTTTGGAGAAAGAATGGGAGACGTTTGTTGCAAAGCGAAGAACAAAAGAATTTGAAGTAAGTACAACTTATCATGAACTATGTATAGTATATATACTTCTTCCACAAGAGTTCTGATAAACTTGTTTTTTCAGGTTGTTAGTGGCGTAAATCCTTAACGGGCATCAAATCCTGCATATCCATACAGAAAGGGTCGTTTGGGATATGCACGATTAGAACAAAAAATAGTAAGTACATATAAATGCTTTAATATGATATATTTACAAAAAATAGTAAGTATATATAATAGGATATAATGCTTTATTATCCATCTTAATGCGTAGTTGGAAGAGGAGAAGAGTGATGTGACATCTCTTCCGGACCATGTTGTATGGAAGGCTGCCCGTGTGCGACGAGATGGAGTCGTTCAGGAAGAAGTTCAACAAGTCTTTGAACAATGTGTAAGTACAACGTTATCTTTGTCAGTAACTGATCAAAAGTGTATAATATATTTATATATGTTTTTATCTATATTTCAGGAGACTTTATCCCAGACCATAACTCCCGCTGAGGACGATGATTGCAGGAGCTTACTGAGCCGGGTGCTGAATATTCCTGAGTATTCTGGGCGTGTGAGGGGTAAGGGATTTGGTGTCACTCCATCCAAACTGTATAAGCAGCCAAAGAAAAAAAATCCAACCAATAAAGAAGTGATGGATACTTTGGAGGAATTGAAAGCGCAGATCCGTGAATTACAGAAGGATAAGGAGAGATACATGTCGGAAAGACGCGCTCCAGAGGGTAAAGCTACTAGTAAGAAGGAAGTGAGGGAGCACATATATCCAAAACAATAATGGGAATGTTATCACATAGAAATGCTACCACGTAGACAAGCTAATGACACAATTCTGGAAAAGTCAGGGTCATAGGATACTTTTCTAAATGTAGTGACATAATTTTTCAAGTTGGGGGAGACACTCACCCTACACTACGCCAGAAATGACTTTTAGCAGCGCAACAAAAGACAGCGCTTTCTAAAAAAGCGCTGCTAAAGGGTCACGAAAAAAAAAACAAAAAAATAGCATACCTAAGACAACGCTTGTTGAAAAAGCGCTGCTAAAGGGGGGAGTCAAAGAAAGCGCTTTAAAAAAGCGCTGCTAAAGGGGGGGTCTACGAAAGCGCTTTTAAAAAAGCGCTGCTAAAGGGGGTCATAAGGCAGACCTATAGCAGCGCTTTTAAAAGCGCTGCTAAATGCCAAAAAAAGCGCTGCTAAAGGGGGTCCTAAGACATACCTATAGCAGCGCTTCTAAAAACGCTGCTAAATGCCAAAAAAAGCGTTGCTAAAGGGGGTCCTAAGACAGACCTATAGCAGCGCTTTTAAAAGCGCTGCTAAATGCCAAAAAAAGCGCTGCTAAAGGGGGTCCTAAGGCAGACCTATAGCAGCGCTTTTAAAAGCGCTGCTAAATGCCAAAAAAAGCGCTGCTATAGGTTTAAGTAGCATAAATTTAAAAGATTCCAATATTTTCACAGAATCAGAACAATCTTCTTCTTTCTTATTTCCACTCGCGAACGTTGCCCTATTCAGAATTAGAACAGTCACCGTCGACGCATTTCGTCCGCGCCTCCGTCCGACAGCCTCCGTCCGTCGTCTTTCCTCCGGTCATTCCGTCGTCACCTCATTCTGCCGCCGTCCGTCCATTGTTACGGTATTTGAAGTTTTTCATTTTGCATTTTTCTGGATTAATGTCTTAGTATTTCATTTTTTTGGATTATATGATGTTAGTGTTACTTCTTTTCTGAGTTTTTGACTTGTTTTTGTTGATACCGTTGATGAAAATTACTCGTTTGATATTGGCTTGAGTTTTGTATACAAGGTGTTTGTTGAAATGCCATAATGAATTTACTTATGTTAACTTTCATTATATCTAGCCGTATACAAGGTGTTTGCTGAAATGCCACACCTTATATGAGTTCTTTTTACTAATAATTTTTATAAGGGAAATACTGCACATATATTCAATGATTTTTTAGATGATGTTGCTTTAGAAACTTCACATTATTTGTGATTTAGATGAAAGCTTTAAGTTTCTGTTAATCTTGAAATTTATTTATTTTTCTTAATCCTTATTTTTCTATGAAATAGTCTAAATTCACAAATAATCCTTATTTATTTATTAAATTTTAAAACATAAATATATAGATCCGACAACTTTTTTGAAATAAAGTTTGTTTGGCGAGTTACACAACATTTAATGAATTCACGTGTCTTCATGAATGTGGATATAGTTTTAGAATGTATAGATCATTCATACAGCTTTATGTTTGTATATGTATAATGATGTTTGATGTTGCAGCATTACATTGTATCAAAATCTATATTTTGAGGGACTATATCTTTCGTCTTCTTCAATTGCAAGTGCCATGATCAATCTTATTCCCGGAGTTACATTTTTAATAGCAGCCTTTGTAGGGTAATTAATAACTAACTTAACTTATATTTGTTAGTCAATCAAAATTCAAACCAATAATAATATGTTTCTTTGAATATTTTACAGAATGGAAAAAGTAAATATTAGAAGTTTGAGAACTATAGCCAAAATTTTGGGGACTTTGATATGTATTTGTGGAGCTTTGTCTATAGTATTGTTGAAGGGTCCAAAACTATTAAATGCAACGATCATACCTTCAAAATCAATCATGGCTGGAAGTGATACTGATAAGAATTGGTTGCTAGGATGTGTTTTTCTTTTGGCAAGTAGTGTTGCCTGGTCATTTTGGCTAATTTTGCAGGTACTTAATTTCAGTACAATCAAAGTCTTAAATAACGGTCTATGCTTACGCGATTTTAGTCGGCACAGGTGTTAGTGGTTGTTGCGGATGTGAATTAACCATAATTAATTCCTTATCATAAAAACCGTCAATAACAGAATCAATAACAAAATCAATATCGGTACCATCAGAGACTGTTTTTTAAAATCTTAATAATTAATACTTATGATATAACTATTATTCTATAAACATATAACATTTCACCCTTATATATTTTTCAGGTTCCAGTTTACAAAAGTCATCCTAATTATTTATCACTGTCAGCTTGGATGTGTTTCATTTCAACATTACAATCAGCCGTAGTGACAGTATTCTTGGAGCCAGACCTTAATGCATGGAAGATTAATTCTCTACTTCAATTTGGTTCCACTTTATATGCGGTAATTTTTCATGATGATACACACCAATATTTATACATCATAATCCTAGATAATTTGTAATAAATATATTTTTTAGGGAATTATGGGATCAACGGTTATGTTTTGTCTTCAAGCATGGTGCATAACACAGAGAGGACCTCTTTTCTCTGCATTGTTTAGCCCTCTTGTGACGGTGATTGTGACTGTATTGGCTGCTTTGGTACTTCATGAGGAAATATATATTGGAAGGTAATGATAATGAAGATTAATTCTATAAATACATATTTAATTATTAATCTGATTAACAGAAACTTCAAATAATGATAAGAACTGAAAATTTCATAGAAATCTAGTACTTAATGATCTACATGGGCCTGTTCAAGTGTATTGTTACTTATCTATTATTGTTTTTGCTTGTTCTGTTGTTAAGATGAATCATGTTCTATTGAATTAAGCTTGGAAGACATTCAATTGAATAATGATACAAAGCTTGAAGAAAACCGTGTATTTGTGGCTGATAGTGAACTCCATGCAGTCTCATACAGAATTCAATAGTCAAGTAAAGATTGTTAAGTTTATTTCTTCCTAATGTGACATCTGATATTGTATCTATTTGTAAAGTTATCATATTTGTAATTATATGTGAATTGATTGTATATGTGATTTTGTTCTGAGGATCAGACTGTGTTGTAATATATTTAAGCAGGTTTATGTGTATAATATTTCAAAGTGATGAATTATAATGTATACTTTAGTTATTGTGTATAATATTGCAAATTGATGAATACACAAAAATAAGGCCAAAATAATTGTTATATATAAGGCCAAACTGTTGAACTAAAGACCTGAATTATAAGCAGGGAATGTATTTGTTATGAGCAGGTTTATTGAAAAATATATAAAAAATGTGATTATTTAAAATAAAAAAAATTCAAAATCGTGAAGAATAGACAGCGCTTTTAAAAAAAGCGCTGCTAAAGGGGAAAAAAGAGGCATAAAAAAGCGCTGCTATAGGTTGGAAAATGGGGGTCTAAGAAAGCGCTTTAAAAAAGCGCTGCTAAAGGGGGGGTCTAAGACAGCGCTTTAAAAAAGCGCTGCTAAAGGGGGGTCTAAGAAAGCGCTTTTAAAAAGCGCTGCTAAAAGGGGGAGATGAAGGGGGATTAGGCAGCGGTTATGAAAGCGCTGCTATAGGGTGAAAAAAGCGCTGCTAAAGGCAAAAAAAAAAAAGCGCTGCTAAAGACAAAAAAAAAAGCGCAGTCTTTACCTTTAGCAGCGCCACTTTAGGCAGCGCTTTTAAGCGCTGCTAAAGGCAAAAAAAAGCGCTGCTAAAGTTCTTTTTTGGCATAGTGCTAAAATCCATTTTTTCATGTAAAATATTATTCAACTATGTATTTATCATTCTTTTTGTTTGCTTTCAGCTTTGTATATTCAAGAAAAATGGGAGAGAGTTTAACAAAGATACAGGAATGGCTAGGCGTTAGAAATTATTTTGCCAAAAAATAATTGTAACGAAACACTTGACATCTTATTTCACTCCACAAATATATATATATATATATATATATATATATATATATATATATATATATATATATATATATATATATATATATATATATATATATATATATATATATATATATATATATATATTAATTTTAGTGAAGATTAATTGTGTACTTATTGGTCTACAAAAATTTAAAATTTGTTTCAAGGTGTTGATTTTCTTTCTAAGTTTCCACAATCATGTGTTTGCAACAATTATTCTTAAAATATATATATCTATCTTTATACCAATTTATAAAGTAATAGATTATCTTTTTGTTTTTTATTAAATAAATAAATATTGTATATTTTATTAAATAAACATGAATGTAAATGTTTATGTGAATTAACGCGAATTGCGGTAATGGCATGAGTGAGTATGCTTAAAGATATGTATGTATATATATATATATATATATATATATATATATATATATATATATATATATATATATATATATATATATATATATATATATATATGTATGTATGTGAATATATGTATATATGTGGGTTTACATGGATTGATGTAAACATTGGTGAATGAATATTGTATATGCTTATATGATTTGCGGTAAATGAAACATAATGTATATATGATTGTTAGGAGAAGTGTGCATATGTATATATACGATATGTTGATGTGGGAGTGGTGAGTGTGTAAATTGATTGAGAAATGTGGCATATATGTATTTTATGATTGTTTATATACATAATTATATGCATTGTTACTATGGTAATATTTCTCACCCTTCTGCTGTTTTATGATGCTCTATGAGGCATTGCAGATTAGGATTGCTGGAGGTTTTCTTTTGGAGTATAGCTCCTTTCTCTTGAGTCGGTCGCTCTGATATGTTCATCGGGTAGCTAGGCTTGTAGAGTATCTTTGTGATACATTATATATGTAATAGTTGATGATGTTTGGTAAACTGTGATTGATGTTATGGACAACCTAATGGCGTGTACTTGTATTTTATCATGTCTTAAGTAATTCAATGTTTTAGTCTTCCGCTTTAACAGAAAACATGAATATGCTTATTTTAAGAACCATGCGTTTATTTCTTTTTAGTTGAGATTTACCCCTTTTAAATTATTTCTTTATAAACATTAATATTCACGTGGTCGTTTCGTGAGTAATGTGACGCACTTCTTTTATAACATGAAATAAATATACTCTGATGGAATTTTTAATTCGTGCCTAAATGATTTAATTGTGTTATTTGGGGGTATAGAAGTGGGGTGTTACAAGGTACATGCTCAAGCACATAATTATCATCCCAATACATATGGGTACAAACATCTCTCTCATCCAACACATGGGTAAAAATTGAGATATTGTTTATATTTTAAAATTTTTGCAAATTACACAGGTAAAATTGAAACAATAATAGATAAAGATTCAAGAGAGGAAACCAAAATTTAAAAAATTTAATAAAAATAGTCATTGTTATTTGATCTAGAAATTAGAACACACTTTTTTTTCTTTCGTAAGAGATAATGATTCATTTTTCTTCTACAATAGAGAGAAAAATTAAAGTATTAGACATTAAAAAAATTCAATAATCTCAATTTTCAAACCCCAATTTCACATGCGGATTTGTTTATCTAAAAAGAACAAAATAGTAAATGAAAATAAATAAAAAACCAAATCAAAAAATTAGATTGAAGAATCTAAATGCCCTAATAATTAATTCTAACAGAAATCATTGCGTGATTCACAATCCATATTATGACATCTGCAAATTGTAGATTTTTCTTTTCTACCACCATCATGAACATTGTCTGAATTCCAATTTTCCTCATGCAGTCTTTCTTCTTCTCTATTTTTTACTTCTATGGACCCAATGAGTTAGAAATGAAAGACATAACTTATAAGGAGTAGTTATTTAAATATAGTTTTTAAGTAGAAGTTAAAGTGAGTTTTCTTTTCAAATAAATAATTACTTTGTACAATATTCAAATATAAAATTGAGGGAGTAGTTAATTTTTATTTGTGTAACTTCTAAGTAGTTTTAAAGGGTAAAAGAGGAAAGAAAATAGGCTACACCAAAACAATGTATTGCCTTTATATATTGTTATAGATGTATATGCTTATATGATTTGCGGTAAATGAAACATAATGTATATATGATTGTTAGGAGAAGTGTGCATATGTATATATACGATATGTTGATGTGGGAGTGGTGAGTGTGTAAATTGATTGAGAAATGTGGCATATATGTATTTTATGATTGTTTATATACATAATTATATGCATTGTTATTATGGTAATATTTCTCACCCTTCTGCTGTTTTATGATGCTCTATGAGGCATTGCAGATTAGGATTGCTGGAGGTTTTCTTTTGGAGTATAGCTCCTTTCTCTTGAGTCGGTCGCTCTGATATGTAACATCGGGTAGCTAGGCTTGTAGAGTATCTTTGTGATACATTATATATGTAATAGTTGATGATGTTTGGTAAACTGTGATTGATGTTATCACTACAAGAAAAAAGGAGATTTACGACACTTGAGTTGCGACAGTTATCACAAAACCGTCCTTATTCCTGAATTGCGACGGTTGTCACGACAGTTAGGGTCAACTGTCGTAGATTTTTTGCGACAGTTATCAAAAAACCGTCCTTATTTCTGAACTACGATAGTTTTCACGACGGTTTGAGCCAACCGTCGCAGATTTTTTAGGCATGTTGTATAAAATAATTGTAACAGACAATTAAAGCGAACTGTCGCAATTATTTTAGTCAATCATAATCATTATTTTTTTATTCCTTTAATTTTCCACTTTTTTCTTTCATTTTTATTTTCTAACCTTTTCAATTTTATTAATTAATTTAATAAATAATTATTATAATTTTCATGACAATATATCTTAATATTTTTGTTTCAAGCAACCTCATCGTCAACCACATACTCTTTTTTTTTACAGAGGCAGTTCGAAACGAAGGTTGAGAGAAATTTTCAAGCTCTCCTTCATTCAAGCTCTTCAATGAACTAGATAGATTTTGATTTGAGTACTTTTTTTTCTTCTTCTCCACCGTGAGACACTGTGCCAGATTCTTCTCAAGCAGTCGGAGATTCACATTCATCCAAGATCATGGTTTCACTCTTACCCTCTTCTTTCAACTATTATCTATTTTCTCTATTGCGTGACATGATTTAGTTTGAAACTATGTTCTTTTAATTAGAGAGAAGTGACTTTTATCATTTGATTAGGTTTATATAGTAATTAGTATCTCATACTTGTTCAATAAAATAATTAAAAAAAATTATTATGATACTTTTAAAAACAAACACATATCCTCAATTTCTTCCTAAATTTAATTTAACTAAACCATTTTTTTTTATTTATTATGAAATACTAAGTTAAAGAAAAAATAAGGAGAAGAATAAAAATTAAAAAAAGAATAAAAATTGAAAAAAGGAAAAAAAAAATAAAACCTCAGAAAAACCCTTCTTTGCGTTCAGTTTCTTCCAATTCAGCTCAAAACCCTAACTTTGTAAAAATTCAGGTGGCGCTAATTTCTCCAATGGCTTCTCGTTTTCGATCATTCTCACAACCATCGTTCTCCCTAATCAAATCCACCATCGCAAAGCCCAAATCCTCCTCACCGTTTCTCCTCAGAACTCGCTCTCCCGTCACCGTCCGGCAAGTCCTCATCTTCGCTTCAATTCTTCCATTTCTTACAATTTAATGGAATCTTAATTTTCATTGTTCTTTCTCCGTTCAGGTCAGCCGCAGAGCTTGGTTGCGTGCAGTCGCTGCTTCCGTTGTACTCGGTTGTTTCATCAGCACGCCTCACTTCTTGCCTCGGAATCAATTCAATTAGTTCGAGATTTTTGTCTCAGGGTATGCTTTGCAATGCCAACCCTGGAGTTTGATTTCTCCGATTCTTTTTATCTCCTTTCGTATCCGTAAGCATATTGCAACTTTCACTAGTTATAAAATGAATTTTAACTGATTCTGTAGTGTTTTTTAGTTGTATTGTTGTTTAATCTTGTTTTTAGTTGAAATTCTTGATTAGTGTCATGATTTAGTTATGTGATTAGGTTAATTAAGTCACATTTCTGGGTGATTAATAGGATAAGGAAAATAAGTTTTATGATTTAGGTGTCTATACATAGCAAGAAAGTTGTCGGCTGATTTTTGATTTTTGACATCTAACAATAAATTTCCTTTTTACAGCTATTTCAAAAAGTGGAGCTGGACAGTTGGATCTTCTAATATTGGATTCATTGTATAGGGTAAGTAGTTCCATTTTAAATTTTTTGGTAAATATAATGGTGTACATGATATGCCACTGAAGGATCTCTTCATGCACAACGGGCATGAATGCATGATTTCAGGTGCACTTAGCATTCTATATTTCTGGTATGTTGTTGTGTCAGATTCTTACTTAATGTCACTCGCTTGGGGAGAGGATTCTTCTTACTTGCGGTGTGATAAAGTGCTTCTCACTTCATTGGAATATAGTGGTTTAGAAGTGTTGTGAAGCCTATAGTAATAGTATAATGGAATATATCGGCTTGGATTAGAATATAGAAAGAAAACATTGTTTATTGATAGAAAATCTCTGCCTTTGGTCCCGTATAAAAATACCAACGGACTACAAAATCATAAATTAGGAACTGAAGACAAGGATAATGCAGATGACACTAACCTTCTGGTTCTGAAATCAAAACTAGTCTCTCTTTTTTTTCCTTTCTCCCTATTGTTTATATCTTATCATCTATGATTCTCTAACCAGCCATTTAAACTAACTAACTAACTAATGGGGTGCATTTATCTAACAGTTTCTCTATTGTTGCCATATTTTCAGTCTGCCTAACTATTGGAGCTTATTCAAAATGGCTTGATTCGGCATCATGTGGAGTGACTATACTTCCTTCAGTTTTAGACATCCTAATGAATGGAATGGGTACATCTGAAGAATGCGCAGCTGTTGCTGCTTTGGCGTTTAGACACATCTGTGATGGTATATATAGTGAACTAGTATTTGAGTGTATTTGTGAACTTTATGTTCAGTGTTTACCCCTTAGAATGTTGACAAGTTGCCTAGGTGAGCTACAATAGTATTCAGTGCATACAAGGTGAAGATGAGTGACTGACTACATTCAATGATTACAAATCAATTTTCTGAACTGTGGTTCTGATTGAGGCTTTGCAATAAAGTTTTACCTGAAGAATTTTGTTTGGTCATTTTCATAAACAACGGCTAAAAATCTCGTGCTTTTATGTGAGGATGCAACTTGTTTAAGTAAGTTCTCAAAAAAGTATTGCAGGAATCTAAATATAAACTAGAAAGTAAAAGAAACAAAAGTAGCTGAAGCTAATTTTAGTTTTCTATCAAATGATTTACTAAGTAACATCGGTAATGATTCTTTCAATGTAGTATGGTTGTTACTGAACTTCCTTTGGATGATGCCAAGAGAGCTCTGGAGGTATTATGCATACCAGTTATATCTCCTTTACAGGTTAGTGTCTGTGTGTTGAGATTCATTAAACTTATTCTTTTGATTATTGTTTTTTCATACATTTTGTTCCTCCAGGAAGCTATAAATCAAGGTCCTGAACTCTTGAGTAAAAGACCTTCTCGTCAGTTAACAGTTCATATCGATCGTTTTGCTTACATTTTTAGGTGGGTTCAAATACTTCTATTTCTGCACGCCACAACCCTTGTTCTTTTTAAAATAAAATTATTTTTTACCACAATACTGAACATGCAACTGTATCTGTTTATAGATATGTAAAACATCCTCAAGTTGTGGCAGATGCTATCCAACGACTGTGGCCAATTTTCAAAGCTATTTTTAATGTGTAAGCAGTCTCACATTACTTCTCATGTCAACATTTCTATGGTTTTCTTTGCTTTGTTATGCTCTATTATTTTTTGAAGCTTGTTTATTTGATTGTAATTTTTCAAAGCTATTTTTTGAAGAAAGTAAATAGTAATAACATGGTGTTTGATGCGTTGGAAAAATTTCAACTCCTATATTGACTAGAGATAAGGCCTAAATAGAGCTTTAAAGCCTAGAAAATCCCGACTATACTAGCTTGTTTTGTTGGGTTGAGTTATACCCAAAACATACTATAATATCAATGCCTGACTTAGATCTTTTAACAAGCCATATGTAATCTCCATGCACCAGCCCCAATAGCTCTGGGCGTGAGGATGGGTATTAACCATATTCACATAATTCACAGGTACCCCTACGAACCTCAAATTGGTTTGTGCGTACCGGTTTGCGGAACTTTTGTGAATTGGTTCGCACGAATTCTTCTGGAATTCGGGTAAATGAAGTACCCGCAAACCAAATATAAATTTCAAATTTAAATGAGACAATAGTTGTCATATAAACTAGAAATAAAAAAAAACTCCCTATTTTAAATATGACAAGGTTTGTATCACTTTGATAAAAGTGAAAATTAATGGCCTTCCCAATTAAAACTAAAGCTTTAGGTGAGCTGATATAAGAGTACTGAGTACACCCTAGCTATTTATGACTGATTTTTGAAAGCAATGTTAATAAAGTAGTCGATATGGACTATGAAGTCTTTCTCCCAACATATTTTCATGGTAAGTAAACAATTTTTTTAATAATAATGTACCGATTATTATATTTGAACAGAGCACAATCCCAAATCACCCCTCATGTACCAAATTCTTTGAGAGTTGTGAACTACGTACCCGAATTTGTACCTCGTACCGAAACACATTGTGAACCGTGTGACAATGGTATTAACAAATGTTCACTTCCCATATTGGCTAGAGATAAGGCATAAATAGTGATTCTAAAACCTAGACAATCTTCACCTTACAAGCCAGAGCCAATTTTGTGGGACTGATTTAAGACTCAAAATAGAATATATATTTAGTCATGCAATTGATTTGGGAACTCATCCAACAGTTGTTGTGGTTTCAACCCTTTTATATCATATCTTTTAATGTTACACATGTTCACGAATAAATTTTCATAAGGTTGAATACTATGTTTATGATGGTCTTTTTTCCCTTGGGTGTTGTACAGGATCAAATTAGTTGCATGGGTTTTCTATGCTAAAAATTATTAGTTTGTATTATTCAATTCTATGTTGTGTAGCAATACTCTATCACATGTTTCTAGGTGAGAACTTCTGGAAGGTTCATGGGGCTTACAATCGGTCCCATGCTGGAAGAGATTTAGAGTTTGTATAGGCAGCACCACCAGCCATGCTTTCTTTATCTCTCTAGTGAAGTTATAAAGGTATTCATATCTTACTATTCCTTTGTGAAACCTTTATTGATCATGTAAGTAATTAGTTTGTATGCATAAAAAGTGTGGTTAAATACACCTTTTGACTTCGAAGGATTTTCCCCCTTCTTTTTTTACCTTGGGAGAATTTGAGATCTTAATTTCAAAGCTTTTAAAATTGTGTATGACAACAAAATAGGGCCCTACGGTCATTTCTTCTCTGAATAACTTCATCTCGCCTCCTCACCCTGTGCTGATTTCAGACAGCCCTTTCTGCAAACATTATAAATTGATACATTATAATTACATATCAGTCGGTACAAGCTTTAACTTAGTCGACCAGTCTTTCCCTTTCATTAGACTTTCATGTTTTTGGTTCTTTAGGATCTCATATCCCCTATTAATTTACTCATCTATTTGCTTTTCCTAATAACTTTTTTTTTATCGTATATATGAAAATTTTGATAGATTATGTGCTTATTATCCCGTTATTGACTATATGAATGTCCAATATTCTTACATTTCAGATATTTGGATCTGATCCATCTTGTGCTGACTACTTGAAGAATTTAATTGAGTCGCTTTTCCAGCACACATCACGCCTTCTCACAAATATTCAGGTGTAATTGAAGTAACTTTGCTTTAGCACTTACTTCTGGATCTATGGATAGTATTTGAATGTGTTATCATACTTTTAACTCCAGGAATTCACAGCCCGGCCTGATATAGCAGATGATTGTTTTTTGTTGGCTTCAAGATGTATTCGCCACTGTCCTCAGTTGTTTATCCCTTCACCAGTTTTTCCTTCGTTAGTTGATTGCTCTATGATTGGGATCACAGTACAACATAGGTATGGTCTCTCAAAGCAGGCCTAGATTTTGGTGCACTTGTGGCAGCTCATGAATCCTATTAGAAATAAGTGATAATTCCAATGATGATTCTTCTCAGTCTCCAAAACTCGCCTGCATTGTATCGAAAGAAAAAGAAAGCGGGGTTGAAATGCAGTCCTTTCAAGATCAATCTAAGTTTGATGATAAAACTGCAGCAAAGCTCATTGTATCGGATTTTTGTATTACATGACATGATTATGGAACTTTCATTTTACATGATTATGAAACTCACGTTTTTTTCGATATTATAATGTTTATTTGATATTAAGTTTTGGAATTAATTTTACTACGCTAAAAAACGATAGAAAAAAATTAAAAAAAAACTATAAATAAAATTATTATTGTATAAATAATTTAAAGAAAAAATAATATAACTATATTAGTAGATAATAATTTAAATAAAAGAATATATTATAAAATAATATAATACAATATATAAAAATTAATAATGAACCGTCAAGATATCACATTCACGACAGTTTTAAATCGTCGCAGTCAAATCAACAATGGTAACAAAAATCAAAAGGATATTCACGACAGTATTTAACTGTTGTCATTTCCAATTTATGTCAGTTCCAACCAGTCGTGAAATAGAGTCAACGACAGTTTTAAACCGTCACAATCAACAATGAAAATAAAAATCAAAAGGCTAGTAACGACGGTCTTTAACCGTCGCTATCTCCAGTTTAGGTCAGTTCAAACCCGTCGTGAAATATAACGACGATTGTGTGTGACGGTTTTTTCAACCGTCGCTAAATAGCCTGGAGACACACGTTTCTGCGACGGTACTACAACCGTCGTAGAATGTAATTGGTGGTGGTTTTAACCGTCGTAACCTGTCAAAATAACCATCGCAATCCATCGTTTTTCTTGTAGTGTATGGACAACCTAATGGCGTGTACTTGTATTTTATCATGTCTTAAGTAATTCAATGTTTTAGTCTTCCGCTTTAACAGAAAACATGAATATGCTTATTTTAAGAACCATGCGTTTATTTCTTTTTAGTTGAGATTTACCCCTTTTGAATTATTTCTTTATAAACATTAATATTCACGTGGTAGTTTCGTGAGTAATGTGACGCACTTCTTTTATAACATGAAATAAATATACTCTGATGGAATTTTTAATTCGTGCCTAAATGATTTAATTGTGTTATTTGGGGGTATAGAAGTGGGGTGTTACAAGGTACATGCTCAAGCACATAATTATCATCCCAATACATATGGGTACAAACATCTCTCTCATCCAACACATGGGTAAAAATTGAGATATTGTTTATATTTTAAAATTCTTGCAAATTACACAGGTAAAATTGAAACAATAATAGATAAAGATTCAAGAGAGGAAACCAAAATTTAAAAAATTTAATAAAAATAGTCATTGTTATTTGATCTAGAAATTAGAACACACTTTTTTTTCTTTCGTAAGAGATAATGATTCATTTTTCTTCTACAATAGAGAGAAAAATTAAAGTATTAGACATTAAAAAAATTCAATAATCTCAATTTTCAAACCCCAATTTCACATGCGGATTTGTTTATCTAAAAAGAACAAAATAGTAAATGAAAATAAATAAAAAACCAAATCAAAAAATTAGATTGAAGAATCTAAATGCCCTAATAATTAATTCTAACAGAAATCATTGCGTGATTCACAATCCATATTATGACATCTGCAAATTGTAGATTTCTCTTTTCTACCACCATCATGAACATTGTCTGAATTCCAATTTTCCTCATGCAGTCTTTCTTCTTCTCTATTTTTTACTTCTATGGACCCAATGAGTTAGAAATGAAAGACATAACTTATAAGGAGAAGTTATTTAAATATAGTTTTTAAGTAGAAGTTAAAGTGAGTTTTCTTTTCAAATAAATAATTACTTTGTACAATATTCAAATATAAAATTGAGGGAGTAGTTAATTTTTATTTGTGTAACTTCTAAGTAGTTTTAAAGGGTAAAAGAGGAAAGAAAATAGGCTACACCAAAACAATGTATTGCCTTTATATATTGTTATAGATGTATATGCTTATATGATTTGCGGTAAATGAAACATAATGTATATATGATTGTTAGGAGAAGTGTGCATATGTATATATACGATATGTTGATGTGGGAGTGGTGAGTGTGTAAATTGATTGAGAAATGTGGCATATATGTATTTTATGATTGTTTATATACATAATTATATGCATTGTTATTATGGTAATATTTCTCACCCTTCTGCTGTTTTATGATGCTCTATGAGGCATTGCAGATTAGGATTGCTGGAGGTTTTCTTTTGGAGTATAGCTCCTTTCTCTTGAGTCGGTCGCTCTGATATGTAACATCGGGTAGCTAGGCTTGTAGAGTATCTTTGTGATACATTATATATGTAATAGTTGATGATGTTTGGTAAACTGTGATTGATGTTATGGACAACCTAATGGCGTGTACTTGTATTTTATCATGTCTTAAGTAATTCAATGTTTTAGTCTTCTGCTTTAACAGAAAACATGAATATGCTTATTTTAAGAACCATGCGTTTATTTCTTTTTAGTTGAGATTTACCCCTTTTGAATTATTTCTTTATAAACATTAATATTCACGTGGTCGTTTCGTGAGTAATGTGACGCACTTCTTTTATAACATGAAATAAATATACTCTGATGGAATTTTTAATTCGTGCCTAAATGATTTAATTGTGTTATTTGGGGGTATAGAAGTGGGGTGTTACAAGGTACATGCTCAAGCACATAATTATCATCCCAATACATATGGGTACAAACATCTCTCTCATCCAACACATGGGTAAAAATTGAGATATTGTTTATATTTTAAAATTTTTGCAAATTACACAGGTAAAATTGAAACAATAATAGATAAAGATTCAAGAGAGGAAACCAAAATTTAAAAAATTTAATAAAAATAGTCATTGTTATTTGATCTAGAAATTAGAACACACTTTTTTTCTTTCGTAAGAGATAATGATTCATTTTTCTTCTACAATAGAGAGAAAAATTAAAGTATTAGACATTAAAAAAATTCAATAATCTCAATTTTCAAACCCCAATTTCACATGCGGATTTGTTTATCTAAAAAGAACAAAATAGTAAATGAAAATAAATAAAAAAACAAATCAAAAAATTAGATTGAAGAATCTAAATGCCCTAATAATTAATTCTAACAGAAATCATTGCGTGATTCACAATCCATATTATGACATCTGCAAATTGTAGATTTCTCTTTTCTACCACCATCATGAACATTGTCTGAATTCCAATTTTCCTCATGCAGTCTTTCTTCTTCTCTATTTTTTACTTCTATGGACCCAATGAGTTAGAAATGAAAGACATAACTTATAAGGAGAAGTTATTTAAATATAGTTTTTAAGTAGAAGTTAAAGTGAGTTTTCTTTTCAAATAAATAATTACTTTGTACAATATTCAAATATAAAATTGAGGGAGTAGTTAATTTTTATTTGTTTAACTTCTAAGTAGTTTTAAAGGGTAAAAGAGGAAAGAAAATAGGCTACACCAAAACAATGTATTGCCTTTATATATTGTTATAGATGAATATTGTCTGGATTCCAATTTTTCTCATGCAATCTTTCTTCATCTCTATTTTTTACTTCTATGAACCCAATGAGTTAGAAATGAAAGACATAACTTATAAGGAGAAGTTATTTAAATATAGTTTTTAATTAGAAGTTAAAGTGAGTTTTCTTTTCAAATAAATAATTACTTTGTACAATATTCAAATATAAAATGGAGGGAGTAGTTAATTTTTATTTGTGTAACTTCTAAGTAGTTGTAAAGGGTAAAAGAGGAAAGAAAGTAGGCTACACCAAAACAATGTATTGCATTTATATATTGTTATAGATAAAGTAAAAAAAAAATGGTATAGCTTAAATTTTTATCAATTATTTTCACTTTTTTTAATACGTTTACACACCAAAAAATAAATAGATATTTTTTATTTAAACTAGCGTTCAGACGAGCACTCCCGTGCCCATCTGTCCGCTTTTTTTAAAGCGCACAGCATAGAAAAATAAACGTGTGTATATTTTGTATGAAGTTTTTAACATACTTAGGATTAAAAATAATGTTTTTAGATATCCTCGAGTAGTCTTAAAATGTGTGCATGTTTTTTAGTGCGCATACGTTATGGGCAAATCACTCATTTATCGGAATAGTCTATATAGTATAACCTTCGAAGGGAGAGAAGTTTTCCTTCTGATTATTGTTATCTCATGTCAAAGGTCCAACTAATTGGAAATATCTTCTTACAAATAATGACAATTCGTTTAATACATTTAAAATATCAGTTGAGGATAAAAGATTTCTAGAGACTGATCATAATATCCGTGATTGTTTGGTTGAGAATACGGCTCTTCAAATGCCATATGCTTTAAGGAGGAAATTCGTGACAAAACTAATATTTTGTGAACCTAGCCCTATACAAATCAAAGTATGCTTAATTTTAATAACTTTTTCCAATAAAAAAAATTGCCTATATATTTTTTTATTATTCTAAAACGTGTAAGATATCAAAATTATTTGTTGAAAATTTTACAATTACTTTGAATATTCATAATGCAATTTAAATTAGCATGAACATCATTGAAATAAATAAACACATTTTCAACATATTAGAGGCAATAGTGACATCAAATGCACAAATTCTAACTATAAGTATCAAGCCAATATTTAAAATAAGTGATTTAGTTTGATTCGATAACTAAATTTTGTAATTAATTTTTAATGGGTAGTTGAATCGGAATTGGATGCCATATTTATTTATTTAATAAAAAATAAAAAAATAATCTATTAATTTATAAATTGGTATAAAGATAGATATATATATTTTAAGAATAATTGTTGCAAACACATGATTGTGGAAACTTAGAAAGAAAATCAACACCTTGAAACAAATTTTAAAATTTTGTAGACCAATAAGTACACAATTAATCTCCACTAAAATTTATATATATATATATATATATATATATATATATATATATATATATATATATATATATATATATATATATATATATATATATATATATATATATATATATATATATATATATATATATATATATATATATATATATGTGTGTGTGTGGAGTGAAATAAGATGTCAAGTGTTTCGTTACAATTATTTTTTGGCAAAATAATTTCTAACGCCTAGCCATTCCTGTATCTTTGTTAAACTCTCTCCCATTTTTCTTGAATATACAAAGCTGAAAGCAAACAAAAAGAATGATAAATACATAGTTGAATAATATTTTACATGAAAAAATTGATTTTAGGGTGAGTGTCTCCCCCAACTTGAAAAATTATGTCACTACATTTAGAAAAGTATCCTATGACCTTGACTTTTTCAGAATTGTGTCATTATCTTGTCTACGTGGTAGCATTTCTATGTGATAACATTCCCATTATTGTTTTGGATATATGTGCTCCCTCACTTCTTTCTTAAATTTAAACTCATTTTTATCTCCAACCTGTTTCAACATTTGATCACAATTCATTCTTTTTTTCTAATTTCATTAACCTCTCTCCTCTTTATGACAAATCAATAATAATAATAAAATCGAGAAGACACAAAATCAAATTTAAAAAGGGTTGTTGAGACAATTTCTCTACATAGACAACTTTCTCTTTGACTTTTTCTCTCTCAACTTGAATAGCATTCACAGTCACAAAAATTATACATAATAAAAAAAATAAGTCAATAAAATAAAATTATAAAAACATAAGACATATTCGAAACTAAATGGAACAAACATATACAAATTTCAAACATCAAAACAATCGATTAAAATACCCTGACATAAGAAGAACGAAAGTGATGATAGAGATTGCAACCATAAACTATAATATAGAAGACAAAAAAAAGGAGAAAAAAAGAAATGTGAGAAGAATTGTAAGTTCCATAAACTTTGGCAACATGAATCCTCTTATAAATTTTTATTTGTAAAAACGGGTTATATTTAATAAAAAAAAGAAAATTAGTTATTGTATGTATATTTTACAATGGTTATTGTATCTGGAAGTTACTTAAACTAATTCTTGAAATTGTAAAATATAGAATAAAAATAGGCCATGGGAAAATAGATAATAAACAGGAGTTAAATGAAAGAGGAACCAAAAAAATAGGATTTTTTACCCCAGTGCCCCTTTTTGAAAAAAAAAAATCCCAAAATACCCCATTTTGAAAATTATTTACCAATATGTCCCCTTTCTTGTATGGGCTCGTCCATTCATTGGACCAACACCCTAAGCCCACTACATGCTCGCCCAATGGAAGGACGAGCTAGTGGAGATTATTTAGCAAGCATGAGCTCGTCCATTGGAAGGACGAGCATGTGGTAGTTTTAATTTTTTTATTTTTTTTATTTTCTGAATTATATTTATGTATTATTGGATTTATTTATTTAAACATTTAATATTTATTTATTATAAGTAATAATAAAATAATAATATAAAATTTAATAAATAATAAAATTTTATTTTTTTTAATTCTTAATTTTATGTATATTTATTTTTTAATACATTTTTTATTTATTTATTTATGAATTGTAAATAATAAAATTACTATTTTTTAAAAAATGTATTAAAAAATAAATATACATAAAATTAAGAATTAAAAAAAATAAAATTTTATTATTTATTAAATTTTATATTATTATTTTATTATTACTTATAATAAATAAATATTAAATGTTTAAATAAATAAATCCAATAATACATAAATATAATTCAGAAAAAAAAAATAAAAAAATTAAAACTACCACATGCTCGTCCTTCCAATGGACGAGCTCATGCTTGCTAAATAATCTCCACTAGCTCGTCCTTCCATTGGGCGAGCATGTAGTGGGCTTAGGGTGTTGGTCCAATGAATGGACGAGCCCATACAAGAAAGGGGGCATATTGGTAAATAATTTTCAAAATGGGGTATTTTGAGATTTTTTTTTTCAAAAAGGGGCACTGGGGTAAAAAAAATCCAAAAAAATAAGCGTGGTCCAGTAAGGCACCGCCCCACCACAGTATATGAAATAGACAAGAGTTTAGGGCTATATTGTGCTTAAGAATGTCCCATTCCTGAAAGGGACCCGTCACGCTTTCAAGTGATGACAATTTTTAGTTTGTTCTGACATCATGCTTTTGTAACTACTAGTTTTGTCACTGTAACACAGTGTGTGGTGTTTAGTTTTTTCTGAAATGAATTTTCAATTTTGGTACTATATATTAGATTAGTCTCTAGATTTTGACTCGGATTCCCATAAAAATTATTTGAACTATTATTATAGTAACAAACTTTTTGTCCACTTTTCACAACGACCAGAGAAACCATGTTTCTTCTCGGTACTCAGTTCCACGTGCATAGCTGTCTTCCATGGATTCCAAGGCGCGCACACTGTTCTTCACCATCTTCATCAATCAACAAGAATTCCAGGTACTTTTTGTTCATCTTCAATCTTATTTGTTGAGATGGAGTTTTTGACCTATTATTCCATACGAGTGATGAATTAGGTTTGTTATACTTTGAATGAGTTCGTTGTCATTTGAACCATTTCTGTCTTTGATTTCTCTTGATATACTTCACAGGAGGTTTATGCCCGGTCACTTCAGTTGGCTCAAGTCTTCACCATTACATCGACATGGTTGATCTTCATTGTTTGATTCAAAGTAATTTCCATGAACTGATTTAAATCTACGTTCTGGCCTGAAACTAATGGTTTAATTGATGAAAACCGTGTAGGGGGATGGGAGGTCGACTTTCACAGACTAGCTTTTAAGTCCAATTCCAACACTAGTAATCATGTTCCAGAAAGTTCCAGCGCCAAGTTCATTTCGACGGAGAAAAATAATCATAGTTCTCACGTAAGAAATGTGTGGAAAATTTTGAATATATGTACAAAATCATTGATGGTATATATAGTAAATGTTCTATTTTCTTTGGATTCAGACTTTACTGTGTTAATTGTTTTTATATCTCTTGAAATGTTGCATGTGCTGCAGCAGCGTCCACAGGCTAAACATGTGATAGAATACATGCCGTTGTTCTTGGTACTGAAACTGACGCATATGAAGTTTGTTGATCTGGTGATAAACGTTGTCCAAGCAATGGTTCGAAATGTGCCTCAGACTTTTGGTGGAACAAGCTTGTCGTTTGCTTGTGTTTCGAATGCCTTGAATAAACCTACGCCTCTTAAGTTAGATGTGTCCTTGCCTTCTTTTCAAGATATTAGATGGAACTTAGCTCGGTTGGTGTACTTATTTAACATACAACTCGAGAGAAATGTTGCCACGTAAGTTAATCGCTTCATTATATATTTGGATGAGAACTTTTCTTTCTGTTGGTTATTTAATTTAATAGGTTTTAAGCTACTCTTGTTGTCTGAAACCTTTCAGGTTTTTTGTGGTGCTCCTTATAGCATGCATCTCGTTTGTTGCCATTGGAGGTTTCTTGTTCTTCAAGTTCAGGTAATCGTAGATAAATACACTTGTGGAGATTGTTCTTCTCGTTTGTTAACCTTACTCTGAGTCGCACCAAATTGTTAAATCACAATGCTAAATCAGCCTAACCATGTCTTAGGAGATTTTCTCAAATCATATAAAAACTCGTGAAGTCGATGAACTAGTCCTTCCTGAAAACTCCCCTCGAGCAACACATGCAGGATGTTGATCCTTGTAAACTTATCTTGTGAGATCTCCGTTTATGTTAAGTTCACCTTACAAGCCGGTTTTATAGAGTTGTGTTAGACTCATCTCAAATTATCCCCTCTACTTGTTTTCTGCTTTAGTTAGTTATCATTGAGTTATGGGCTCATTTCGTGAGCTCTCTTTGCTACCGACCTAGTTGATTTCGACTTAAAATTATGGCAAAGCAGTACTTGATTTTAGTGATGCCGTGCTTATATATATATTAGTTAATCTTGGCCAATATTAAATTATCCAGGAACAATAAGCAATCTCTGGAAGATTGTCTTTGGGAGGCCTGGGCATGTCTTCTTTCATCATCTACTCACTTAAGAGTATGTTCGACTTATTTTGGACTTCACAATCTGGTTTTTTTATTGAGTCCTTTTAAATGGCTTATGCTTATAAACATTTGCTGAATGACATACATTTTGTTGGTCTGCAGCAACCAACCCGTATTGAGCGTGTTATTGGTTTTCTTCTTGCAATATGGGGTATATTGTTTTACACTCGTCTTCTAAGTACCATGACGGAACAATTTAGGGTAAGATCCGAAGGATTAAGAATTCCTTAATCAATATTTTCTGCGTATGTCAACAATTGAATCTTCGCAACAGAGTAATATGCAAAGGCTCAGGGAAGGAGCACAAATGCAAGTTCTGGAGACCGATCATATCATCATTTGTGGGATGAATAGTCATCTTCCTTTCATACTAAAGCAGCTAGATAAGTATCACGAATTTTCTGTTCGCCTAGGCACTGCCGCTGCTAGGTAAATACTTCGTACGAGATAATTGCCAATTTCCTTATCTTGTGTTTTGATTGCTGACTTCTGTAATATACCATTCATTTCTATGCAGGAAGCAGAGAATTCTTCTTATGTCTGATCTTCCAAGAAAACAGATTGATAGGATAGCCGATAATATTGCTAAAGATTTATATAATATTGATGTCCTTAGCAAGAGGTATTCTTTGTTGTGAAGTGACTTTTATAAAAAAAAACACCATTTTACCCCTTGCTTAGAACTGCTCAGCGAGTTAGGATATATCATTAGAATAGAATAAGGACTATGATTTGGTTAGTCGATTCGGTTAGACCATTAATTAGATCAGTCATATGTTTTGTAAAAGAAAAAGCAGTTAACTATAATCCTATATTTAGTTGATTTAGAAACTTGTTTTCTTTCATGTCTCATACTTGAAGTTTCTGGTTTTACAGTTGCTCTCTTAGTTTAACGAAGTCATTTGAAAGAGCAGCAGCCAACAAAGCACGTGCAATTATCATACTTCCAACTAAAGGAGATCGGTTAGAGTTGATCTATTTACATTCCTAAAGTGATACACAATGTTCACTTTGATAAGGTTTACTGATTTCAGATCATTTATATGCTAGGTATGAGATTGACACGGATGCATTTCTATCTGTTTTAGCCCTTCAATCAATTCCAGAGATGGCTTCTGTTCCCACCATTGTTGAGGTTTGTTACTCATGCGCAGCTTTATGTGAAATAAAGGTGAAATTTTAAAAAAAGTGCAGGGAACAAAACTATATGAAATGTTCTTAATTAATGTATGTAGGTTTCAAGGTCCCAAACATGTGACTTGTTAAAGTCAATGTCGGGATTGAAAGTAGAGCCAGTAGAAGATGTTGCGTCCAAATTATTTGTTCAATGCTCTCGGCAGAAGGGACTAATAAAGATCTACCGGCACTTGCTAAATTATCGAAAAAATGTATTCAATCTTTGCAGCTTGCCTGATCTAGAAGGAATGACATATAGACAAATACGACACATATTACAAGAGGCTGTTGTATGTGGTCTTTACCGGAGCGGGAAAATATACTTCCATCCAAATGATTACGAAACTCTGCAGAAAACTGACAAAGTATATTGACTTATGGCTAACTTATTCACATTTACACCATATATTCTCTACCTTCTATCTTGGATTTTATTACATTACATGGTTTACAAGCATACCTTCTCATATCAATATGCTTTTCTTGTTAGGTATTGTTCATTGGATCCCTTCAGTATACTAAAAGGCCACAAGTTGTAATCCCGAAGGTGAAAGAAGGAAAAGATGGAATTCATAATGATGAATTACTTGAAAAGGATTTTGAATATGCCATCGAGTTGAGTAAAGTAAGACTTGCTAATATTGTGAAACGTCCCAACAGATCAGGCTCCAAGGTATGGCTTCCTTTCAACGAGTGTTATCATGCAGATTCTATTTGAAATTCTAACCTTTATCAGTTATCACCTTTTAGGCATCAGACGGGAATGTGGGGCCAAAAGAATGCATTCTTTTACTTGGGTGGCGACCTGATGTTGTAGAAATGATTCAAGAGTATGATAACTATCTTGGTCCTGGAAGTGTTTTGGTATGTTTATATTCTATCAAGTCTTTGTTCTTCCACACATTTTTGTGTGTACACTTAAACTAATAAAAAACCTTAAATATTCTTCCCCTTGGAACGCGCAATAATAATAGCGATAATGAAAATAACAATAACAATATACTTCTATTATGTTTTGCTACCTTCGCATTAACCTAAAAGGCAATATCCTACCATACTTCTGTATCTGGTATGGATGATCTTAATTCTGAATCATCAGCAGATTCATGACATGGAGATTGAGTAGGGTTACTTTTCAAGATTACATGTGCATTCACTTTTCGTTCTTTTTTTTTGACAGCATATGTGCATTCACTTGAAGTTCAACACTTATGGTTTCTGGCCATAAATAATATGCAGGAAGTTTTATCAGAGACGCCATTAAATGACAGGATTCTTAGAGAAGCCAACATCATTGGCCGTAGCAAACTCAAAAATGTTCGAGTTTCGCATAGGGTAGTGTCTGATGCAATCAATTAACGTGCTTAAATTTATTTTAATTTGTTTTTCCTTTTGATATATGATCATTTGCTTCATTTGGATGTATTATATAGATCGGAAATCCCATGGACTATGGCACCTTAAAGGAAACCATTTTGAATATTCAAACTTCTTTGAAGAATAAAGATATTCCTTTCTCGGTTGCTGTCATATCCGACAAAGATTGGCTTCTTGGGGGTAATTAATCCTACAAAACAAAATTTGTAACAAAATCGCATGCTATTGACTTTTTTCTTTGCAGATACATCTAAAACAGATAAGCTATCTGCTTATTCTATCCTACTTGCTGAAAATATCTGTGACAAACTTGGAGTCAAGGTGATTTTTATTTTATGATGATAGGAATTTGTTTATTTTGGAATATTTAGACAGAACAGTTGTTTATCGTATGAGTAGAGAGGATAATCTCCATCTGATCAAATTCTCTTTTTTTAGGTGCAAAATCTAGTTGCTGAAATCGTCGATTCAAAATTGGGAAAACAAGTAAGTCTCTTGTTTTGGATTTGATTTTGATCTCTCAAATTTTAGATTGTGTTATGTTTTTGAATGATGGTAATTATTATACATAAAATGCTGCAGATTGCTAGAATCAAGCCATCGGTGACCTACGTTGCAGCCGAGGAAATATTGAGCCTTGTAACTGCTCAAGGTCATCAGTCTCTCTCCTCTTCTTGATTGAGCTTTATCTTTAATCGTTTTGGCCTTTCTTTTGAATCAATGTAAAATTTCATATTTTGAACTTGAAATCAGTTGCTGAGAACAGTGAACTGAACGAAGTTTGGAAAGATATACTAAACGCAGAGGGCGATGAAATATATTTGAAGGTAAAATCATCTCATGTTGTGTGATTGTATAAAGTCATCTCAAGAATGTATTGTTATTTCATAAATCATTGTGACTTTCTTACTACAGGATATTAGCCTTTACATGAAAGAAGGAGAGAATCCATCATTTTCCGAGCTTTCTGAGAGAGCGTATTTAAGGAGAGAAGTAGCCATAGGTTATGTGAAGAAGAACAAGAATGTATGACAATTGCTTGCAACTCAAGTTAACTTTGAATAATAGTAATTGGTTAGAACATGTTACTCATACTTTTTCTCATTTTCAGGTAATCAACCCGAATCCAAAGTCAGAACCCCTCTCTCTTGAATTAACTGACTCATTGATAGTCATTTCTGAGCTGGAAGGTGAACAGCCCATAATTTTGTAATTCTGAGGCTTTAATCATGCTGAGAAGAGAACAGTGTGTAGGAAAATGCTGACCCCTACAATTTTGTCATTGCATTGTGGCGATTTGGATGACCGGTATTCAGAATAAATTGTTACAAAATGATACTTATCTGTAAAATATGGAAATGGAAACTTAATTTATATTCTTATATCTCTTCATATTATGGATAAGAAGAATAGATAGTTTATATACAAATATAAAATGTAACTAACTATCCTATATGAAAGGAACACTAAACAGAATAATAACTAATCAACTGGTTTTTAATCCTTACAAGATGAACTATGGACTATGGAGATCAAGCAGTCCTATCACAAACAACTAATACTTTATGTCTAACAATATTGCAGGATCGAATTGCACAAGAGATAATTAGCACTCTTGTATAATTTGGAATTTGTTTATGTTAGAACACAGATTGGTTCTTAGTTATATCTCTATGTTTTGATGATAACACTTACAAAATTTTGTATTAAGAAATTATATACTCTAAATTTGTTCAAGTATTTTTGCTGCAGATATTAAATTTAATATCCTTCTGAAAGCAAAAAATGGATCTGAACGTTGAACTACGCAAGGCTCTGAAGCGTCAGAAGCATCTCTTAGAAGACTCTGAGCGCGGCCTACAGAAGACTCTGAGCGCTGCCTACAGAAGGATCTGAAGCAGAAGCTACAGAAGCATCTGAAGCGTAGACTGAAGACTTTGTATGAAGAGTTTCAACCATTGTTGTTCAGAAGACTCTGATAGTACTGTACCCTGCAAGTACTGAGGATCTGATCTCTAAACTCTGCTCTGATTAATCTCACGCTGAAGCACACTTGCTGCAACACTCTGATACAACAAACTCTGAAGAACATCAAGATTCTGATCACTCAAGGCTCTGATGTTAATTGCTCTGAATTAGAAACTTGTTGAAGAAGAATTCAAAGTTATATCTGTTGGTTATACCAAACGACTCTTTCCTCTTTTATGCTAGACACAAGAACTCAGACAAAAAGGATTTCTCTGAACGTTCTACTTCTAGGAAATGTCAAGTGATGTGAAGACAAATTGTTACAGCTACTTTGCAGTACACGGTCTTCAAGCTTGCAACGTCTTGGATTTCTAAGTCTATAAAAGCAAGCCTTCAACAACTTTCTTCAGTTGACGAACGTTGACGAAAATTGATAAAATTCATTGAAAAACTCTCATACGAATTATTATTCTTTGCTGAATTTATTTCATAAGTTCTTAAACTTAAGTGTAAATCACAGTTGTGATACAGCTTTCTTAGAAGTATTTAAACACTTGTTTAGTTTTACATTTGATTGTAAAAGTTCCTTAAGAAGACCAAGTTGTGGTCAGTAGTTCTTGAGAATACTAAGAACAGTTGTTCTTAGTGATTGTTATTGTAATCAGTTTGATTATAGTGAATTAAGTCCTTGTAGAGAAAGACAAATCACTCTTGGTAGGGTGGACTGGATTAGTTGAGTTCAACGAACCAGGATAAAAATCATTGTATTTTTATTGCCATAATATTTTCAAAATCCTTATTCACCCCCCCTCCCTTCTAAGTATTTTCTCACCTTCAGTTGGCATTAGAGCTCTGGTTCTGTGTGTGCTATCACTTCACCGTGAACAGAAAAGATCCAGTTGAGAAAACTTTGATATACTCTTGGTTGATATTATGGCGAAGCTTCAACATCTAACAGCAACAATAGATATGAAGAAAGGAATAGAATCAACACAAAATCCCCTATGTTTGATGGGGAGAAGTTTGACTATTGGAAGGACAGAATAGAGAGTTTCTTTCTTGGTTATGATGTTGATCTATGGGACTTAGTCATTGATGGTTATGTTCACCCCACTGATGGGGATGACAAGAAAATTGATAGAAAATCTATGACTGAAGCCCAGAAGAAGGAGTTCAGAAATCATTACAAAGCTAGAACAATCTTATTAAATGTTATATCTCATACTGAGTATGAGAAGATCACCAACAGAGAAACTGCATTTGATTTGTTTGAGTCTTTGAAGATGACACACGAAAGGAACTCACAAGTTAAAGAGACCAAGGCTCTGGCGCTGATCCAGAAGTATGAAGCCTTTAAAATGGAAGAATCTGAATCTATAGAAGCTATGTTCTCTAGATTCCAAATCCTCACAGCTGGTCTAAAAGTGCTGGACAAAGGCTATTCAACTACTGATCATGTGAAGAAGATCATCAGAAGCTTGCCTATCAGATGGAGACTTATGGTCACTGCTCTGAAGCTAACAAAGGATCTGAACAAGATCACATTGGAAGAACTGATCAGCTCTCTAAGGAGCCATGAAATTGAACTTGAAGAAGACGAGCCTCAAAAGAAAGGTAAGTCAATTGCTTTAAAATCTAACAAATATGTTAAAGCGCTGCAGGTGTTAGAAGAAAGTTCTGAAGAGTCTTCTTCGTCTGAAGAAGATGAACTGTCCTTGCTTTCCAGAAGAATCAACAAACTTTAGAAGCACAAGCAGAGGAAGTTCAAGAACTTCAAGAAGGCAGATCAACGCAAAGAGTCCTCTATACACAAAAGATCTGGAAAGAAGGAGGTTGTTTGCTATGAATGCAAGGAACCTGGTCATTACAAAGAATGAATGCCCAAAGCTTCAGAAGGAAAAGCCTAGAAG
The DNA here is from genome assembly GCA_963859935.3 of Lathyrus sativus. NCBI lineage: Eukaryota > Viridiplantae > Streptophyta > Magnoliopsida > Fabales > Fabaceae > Lathyrus > Lathyrus sativus. Next base: position 513,744,219 of record OZ012740.1, on the reverse strand, counting down.
GAAGCCTGAGCATAAAAAGAAAGTTCTGATGGCTACATGGGATGATTCAGATGCATCTGAATCTTCATCAAAGTCAGAAGAAGAATGCGCCAACATGGCATTGATGGCTGGAGTAGAAGATCAGGATGAAGGATCATCTGGATCTGAATCTGACTCAGAAGAGGTACTTTCTGATCTCTCTAGGGAAGAACTTATTAAAGTTTTATCAGAAGTCCTGAAAAACTATAACCAGATTAAACTCAAATGCAAGAAGCTTAAATGCAATCTTGAATCTGAGAATAGTCTGTTAAAGTCAGAAGTTGTTGAGCTCAAAGAAAATAATTTGAAAATGAAAAACAATTTTGAAAAAGCTCAACAAGACTCTGAATCTGAAACTAAGTCAAAATGCAAAAATATTTTAGAAGAATATGACTTCAGCTTTCAGAAGTTTCTGGCTAAAAGCATAGATAGAAGCAAGATGGCTTCAATGATCTATGGAGTTAGCATAAACAACAGGAAAGAAATTGGATATGAATCTTCCTCTGGAAAGGATTTAAATCCAATGTCTGTTGATAAACTTATCATTAAGAAGACTCCCTTATATTCTCATTTTAAGTTTGGTCATCTGAATGATATTAAACACACACGTTCTGATCAGAACGTTCCTGTGTTTAAACCAAAAGTTAGTCAGAACAAAACTGTTGTAAAAAGACAGAAGTTCAGACAAACTTTTAAAGCAACTAACAAAAAAGGACCCAAAAAGATCTGGGTACCTAAGGATAAGATAATACCTATTGCAAATGTATTTAGCAGCAAAGTCAAGACGCCAGTCATGGTACCTGGACTCTGGCTGCTCACGTCACATGACGGGAGAAAGTTTTATGTTCCAAAGCCTGGAGCTTAAATCTGGAGGAGACGTGAAGTTTGGAGGAAATCAGAAGGGCAAGATTATTGGCTCTGGTACTATTGGCAATTGTAACATTTCCTCTATATCTAATGTTTTACTTGTAGAAGGATTAAAGCATAATCTATTGTCCATAAGTCAATTAAGTGACAATGGTTATGACATAATCTTTAATCAAAAATGTTGCAAAGCTGTTAGTCAGAAGGATGGCTCAATCCTATTTAATGGAAAGAGGAAGAAAAACATTTATAAAATCAATCTTTCAGAACTTAAGGTTCAAAATGTTAAATGCCTTATGTCTGTTAATGATGAGCAATGGGTCTAGCACAGAAGATTGGGGCATATTAATATGAGACACATATCTCAGATTAATAAACTTAATTTGGTCAGAGGACTTCCTAAGTTGAAGTTCAACTCAGATGCTCTTTGTGAAGCATGTCAAAAAGGAAAATTTTCAAAATCTTCTTTTAAAACAAAAAATGTTGTTTCAACTTCAAGACCATTACAGTTACTTCACATTGATCTGTTTGGACCAGTGAAAACTGCATCCATCAGAGGCAAGAAGTATGAATTAGTCATTGTTGATGACTATAGCAGATGGAAATGGGTGAAATTCCTAAAACACAAGGATGAGTCAGATTCTGTGTTCTTTGACTTCTGCAAACAAGTCCAGAATGAAAAAGATTTTAAAATTGTTAAAGTCAGAAGTGATCATGGTGGCGAATTTGAAAACAAATATTTTGAAAAATATTTTAATGAAAATGGCATTGCTTATGATTTCTCCTGCCCTAGAAATCCACAACATAATGGAGTTGTAGAGAGGAAAAATAGAACTTTGCAAGAAATGGTCAGAACCATGATCAACGAGACTAATCTGGCAAAGCACTTTTGGGCAGAAGCAATAAACACAGCCTATTATATTCAGAACAGAGTGTCTGTAAGACCTCTTCTGAAAAAGACTCCCTATGAATTGTGGAGGAACAGAAAGCCCAACATTTCTTATTTTCATCATTTTGGATGTATTTGTTATATGTTGAATACTAAAGAGAATCTAAACAAGTTTGATTCTAAAGCATAGAAGTGTTTCATGCTTGGGTATTCTGAACGCTCTAAAGGCTACAGAGTATACAATACTGAAACACAGATTGTGGAGGAATCTATACATGTTAGATTTGATGATAAGTTGGCATTGAAAAGCCAAAGCAGTTTGAAAGTTCTGCAGATAGAAAAGTAATTCTCACAGACTCTGAAGGCTCAGAGGCAGAAAAGGTTCAAGTAAAAGAGCCAGAAGCAACGCCAGATGCAATTCCTTTAGCTTCTCAAATGAAGAACTTGAATATTTCTGAAGAATCAACTGTTAGAGGATCGTCTTCCAGAATCAAGGCCTCTCACCCAGAGGATGTGATCATTGGAAAGAAGGATGACCCTATAAGAACAAGATCCTACCTCAGATCATCTGAAGCGTCATTATTTGGGTTGGTGTCAATTATTGAACCAACTTCTGTGGATGAAGCTCTGCAAGACAATGAATGGATAATTGTCATGCAAGAAGAGCTCAATCAGTTTACAAGAAATGACGTTTGGGATTTGGTTTCAAGACCAAAAGAATTTAACATAATTGGAACTAAATGGGTCTTCAGAAACAAGTTGAATGAAAAAGGAGAAGTTGAAAGAAACAAAGCAAGGTTTGTTGCTCAAGGTTATATCCAGCAAGAAGGAATTGATTACACATAGACTTATGCTCCTGTGGCCAGGTTAGAGTCTATTCGTTTACTCATTTCTTTTACTGCATAAAATAATATCACTCTGTATCAGATGGATGTTAAGAGTGCATTTCTAAATGGAATTATAGAAGAGGAAGTTTATGTTCACCAACCTCCTGGTTTTGAAAGTAAAAAATTTCCAGAACATGTTTTTAAACTTAAGAAATCTCTTTATGGTTTAAAACAAGCTCCCAGAGCTTGGTATGAGAGATTAAGCAATTTTCTTCTGGAGAAATTTTTTATTAGAGGCAAAGTGGACATAACTCTCTTCTGCAAAACATTTAAGAAAGATCTGTTAATTTGTCAAATATATGTGGATGATATTATATTTGGATCTACAAATGTTATGCTGGGAAAGAAGTTTGCTCAATGTATGCAGGCTGAATTTGAAATGAGCATGATGGGAGAATTGAGATTCTTTCTGGGAATTCAAGTCAACCTGACTCCAGATTGCACTTACATTCATCAGACTAAATATATAAAAGAGCTTCTGAAGAAGTTCAACATGACTGATAGTAAGATGACAAGGACTTCAATGCATCCAACAAGTACTTTTGGTAAGGAAGAGGTAAGTAAGAAGGTAGATCAGAAACTCTACAGAGGTATGATTGGATCTCTTCTCTACTTAACTGCTTCTAGACCTAGCATTTTATTCAGTGTATGTTTGTGTGCAAGATTCCAATCAAATCCTAGAGAATCACACTTAACAGCTGTTAAGAGGATTCTAAGGTATCTGAAAGGTACTTCTAATGTGGGTTTATGTTATAGAAAATCTGATGAATTTAAATTAGTTGGATTCTGTGATGCTGATTACGCTGGAGACAGAGTTGAAAGAAAAAGTACTTCTGGAAGTTGTCAATTTCTGGGAAGAAATTTAATCTTCTGGTACAGCAAGAAACAACCTACAATTGCTCTATCAACTACAGAGGCAAAATATATTGTTGCTGCTGGATGTAGCACGCAGATGCTCTGGATGAAAAGTCAGCTAGAAGACTATCAGATCTTTGAGAGTAATATTTCTATATTCTGTGATAATACTTCTGCTATATGCATGTCTAAAAACCCAATTTTACACTTTAAGGCTAAGCATATAGAAATTAAACATCACTTCATCAGAGACTATGTTCAGAAGGGTATTATAAAATTAGACTTTGTTGATAAATCATCAATGGGCTGATATTTTCACAAAACCCCTTGCTGAAGATAGGTTTAAGTTTATTCTGAAAAATATTGGTATGAAATTTTGTCCAGAATAATATTTATCAGAAGCAACTTTCTCAGATGCAAAATGTTTAAGCTCTGAAGTATTTCATCTGTCTTTCATTTAATTTCTTAAATTATTATTTCTGTGTGTATCTGAACTAACCAATCTCAGAGGATCTGAACGTTGGCTGACGTTTCATTTCTTAAGAGTTTTCAGAAGCACATGCAAGTAAACACGTGTCACTCAGAATCTGAAAAGATGGAATACACAATACTGAAGAGACACTTGAGGTAACGTTTGAATAGTTGAAATTCTTGATTTTCCCCCCAAATGTCAGAATCATAAATGATGTGACATGATTAATTTCTTTTTATTAAATGCTATTAAATGTTAAATGAGAACGTGCTGAATGTGTGACTGTTTGTGTGCCCTAATTTTCTCTATAAATTCCACAAATCTCAATATTTCACACTTTTCACTCTCACAAACACGTTTATGCCTTTCTGCTTGCTCCTTTAGCCTTCATCTAAACCCTAAACCTTCATTATCTTCTTCAATGGTCACTTCATCTTCAACCTCAGCTCAGTTCCAATCGTCAATGGCTGCAGTTTTGTCATCAAACATGGGTGCTACCCCTTTTAAGGAACCTGAGAGAACTCTTTTAACACCAATCGATAAGCTTGAAGTTTTATGTGAATCAATGGTGGAATTTGACTCCTTAGCTGATAATGGTTTTGATTTACGTCCTATCTTTGATGCTCAAGGCTGGGTGAAGTACTTTGATAGATTATTTGGACCAGTTTATCCATACTTAGTGAAAGAATTCTGGATTCACACATCTGTCTACCCAAAGTTCATTATCTCTTCTGTTCTGGGAAAAGAGATTATAATCACTGAAGATCTGATCAGAAAACTCATTGGGTATGAGGAAACTGATAGAGTTTCTTATCTGCCAACTGGGCGTGTTAAAATGGAAGAAGTTTATGCAGAAGTTATTTCATCTGGACAAGCCTCCAACAAGTTCAAGGATCTGAAACCTGATTACAAGATCTAGGCCAAGATTTTTCTGGGCTGCATCAACCACAGAAAATCCACAAACTCTCCAGATTATGTGAACAATGAACAAATTTACTTCATGTATTTCTTAAGTCAGAGTACTAAAGTGGATCTGCCACACATTCTCTTCATGCATCTGTGGAATCACATTAACGCATCCAGAGAATCTATCAAGACTAAGGGTCAAAAGATCAGAACTTGGATACCTTTTGGAAGATTGATCTCAGACATTCTGACGGAGAATGGTCTGGTAGCTTCTCTGCATGAAGCTAGAGTGAAAGAAGAACTTGCTTCAATTGTTGGAAAACCGTTGAATGGGAAGAGTCTCCAAAGGCTAAGAGTTGTGGATGAACTCACAACTGCTCCTAAAAAGCTGAATATTGCTGAAGTCAGTCAGAGGAGAATTCCAATAAAAGATTTCCCTATTTTTGGTGTTAAGGAACCTAGAGACGCTATTCTTAGGTACATTGAGATGTGCAAGGCAGATGAAACACCTGTACCTGCTGATATTATGCTACGTGCAAGAGAACCAGTCCCAGATGTTTATGAGGAAAATATGAAGAAAAGAAGACAGTTAGAGGTAGAAGAAGCTGCTGCTCAGAAGAAACAGAAAATTGCTGAAAAACCACAGAAGCAGATAAAGAGAAAAGCTTCTGGAGAAGAACCTTTTGTTCCTGCCAAACGCATCAAGATAAGAGGTACTAAAAAATCTTTACCTTCTATTTCTGAAATTGCAGTAGATTTATCAACTATTAGCTCTGTTCCTGAACCCTCTTCTTCTCAAACTCAAACCATTCCTGTACCATCTCAATCTTCTGTACAACCACCTCCATCCTCAACACAAACTGCATCTGACACAACACCATTACAATCATCTGACATTCCTTCATCTGAACCACAAACAATAAAACCAGCAGAACCAACTCCAACACTTCAAGAACCTTCTCCACAACAACCTGAAATTCAACAAACTTCTGTACCTGAACCCATTGTATCTGAACCACCAAAATCTATACCTTCCAATCCATAACTTAATCCTTAACCAGAACAACTCAAACTTACTGAATCAAACGTACCTGATTCTGAGGTTCTGGACATCCCACCCCTCAAAATGATGTTTGACATATCTTCCACATCTTGTCACTCATCTACCTCATCTAATTCATCTGAATCTGATGTTCATCCAGAATTCATCTCACCCCCTTCTCTCAGAGGATATGAACCTAAACAACCAGATCCATATATTTCATCTGATGCTATCATTCCTGAACCCACTCCAAAACCTAAACCCATAACATCTAAATTCGTTTCATTTGCAGCCTTTAAACCACATCCCTCTGATCCCCTTCCTTCTGGTCTAAAAATTAAAAAATTTTATACCAGAATAGAACCATCTGACCCTATCACTCCATACAAACCTAGTTTTTCAAATACTCTTCCATCTGAACTTCAAACCTATATTGAACAACTACCAGATATCATTCCATCAGAACCTCTATTGTCTGATAAATCTGTTTTTATCCCCTACATCTCCACTACATTTGATGTCATTCCCTCTGCATCAAGTGTTAAACCATTTCTGTTTCATACTTTATCCAGATTGAAAACCTCTACTTCATCATCTGACCATCCATATTTTCCTTCCTATCCTCGTCCTCTGTTTATCATCCCAACTTTCACCATACCAAATCCACCAAAACCAATCAAACCATCAACTCTAGAAGCTTTTCTTAAACCAAAACCTAGGCTAAACGTTGATATTCTATTTGTTAATTTTATGAAAGAAATAAGGATGAATTTAGGCTCTATGAAGAAAAGATGTTTGTCAACCATGAATGCAGATGAATCTGATGCTATTTGGAATAACTTCATCTCCATATTCAATATTGTTGCTTCAAATTTGAAGAGTGTTTTCTCTAATGATGCGAAGATCATATTTGCTGAAACTGCCAGAACCATGCTATGAAATATGAAAAGATCTGCACCTTTGCTTCTTGAGGATGTACCTTCATCTTCTGGAGTATCTACTACAAACACTATTGAAGGATCTGCTTCTGAAGTCATTCTGGAAGAGAATCCTTTGGCTCTGACTACTGTGGACAAACTCTCTGCATCTGTGGCTCCAAACTCTGCAATTCCAATGGATATTGACTCTGCTTCTGCTCCTAAGTTAGAATCTGCTCCGTCTACTTCTTTTGAGATCAAGAAAGAGAACCCAGAATTAGAAGATAAGATTGTTGTGCTAGAAGCTAGTCAATCTGAGATCAAGTCTTAGATGGCAAGGCAAGATCAGAAGACTGAGAACATTGAGAAATGGATGTCAAAGCAAGAACGATCTTCATCTAAGGTCACTCACCTTCTTAAGATGCTTCTTTCCAAACAACCCTAGATTTATGTTTTCTGTATCTGATGTTTGAGCACCTGTTTTAAATTTCTAATCTGATATTTTTGTCTGTTCTATCTGAATATTTGAATGAATGAATCTGAATGTTTTCTCTATTTAATTGTATCTTTTCTCTCTGTTACCTTTTATTTGTCTTTAAAAGTTTTCTTTTTGATTATGACAAAAGGGGGGAGAAAATGAAATTCTGACTGTTCAACTAAACTTTACCTGAATGGAATTTAGACATATCAAATTAACTAACGTGAATTTTTAGTATTTCAGAACTAATGATAAATCTGACAAAATTCTTTAAAGTAACTCTGAGATCCCCAGATCAAGTTTTAACCTATCAGACTCTGATTCTAAAACGTTCATCCAAATCAAGCTCTTTTTTGGAACAATCAGGCTCTGATTCTAAAAAGAATACTCATGCAAAAAGGAAAGTTTCTATTCTTTCTAAGTATTCATTTCAGGGGGAGATTCATAATCTCAGGGGGAGTTATAATTATCTCTTTATTGAACAAAATTTCTTATGTTTTTGTCATCATCAAAAAGGGGGAGATTGTTAGAACACAGATTGGTTCTTAGTTATATCTCTATGTTTTGATGATAACACTTACGAAATTTTGTATTAAGAAATTATATACTCTAAATTTGTTCAAGTATTTTTGCTGCAGATATTAAATTTAATATCCTTCTAAAAGCAAAAATGGATCTGAACGTTGAACTACGCAAGGCTCTGAAGCGTCAGAAGCATCTCTTAGAAGACTCTGAGCGCTGCCTACAGAAGACTCTGAGCGCTGCCTACAGAAGGATCTGAAGCAGAAGCTACAGAAGCATCTGAAGCGTAGACTGAAGACTTTGTATGAAGAGTTTCAAGCACTATTGTTCAGAAGACTCTGATAGTACTGTACGCTGCAAGTACTGAGGATCTGATCTCTAAACTCTGCTCTGATTAATCTCACGCTAAAGCACACTTGCTGCAACACTTTGATACAGCAAACTCTGAAGAACATCAAGATTCTGATCACTCAAGACTTTGATGTTAATTGCTCTAAATTAGAAACTTGTTGAAGAAGAATTCAAAGTTATATCCGTTGGTTATGCCAAACAACTCTTTCCTCTTTTATGCTAGACACAAGAACTCAGGCAAAAAGGATTTCTCTGAACGTTCTACTTCTAGGAAAGGTCAAGTGATGTGAAGACAAATTGTTACAGCTACTTTGCAGTACACGGTCTTCAAGCTTGCAACGTCTTGGATTTCTAAGTCTATAAAAGCAAGCCTTCAACAACTTTCTTCAGTTGACGAACTTTTACGAAAATTGATAAAATTCATTGAAAAGCTCTCATACAAATTATTATTCTTTGCTGAATTTATTTCATAAGTTCTTAAACTTAAGTGTAAATCACAGTTGTGATACAACTTTCTTAGAAGCATTTAAACACTTGTTTAGTTTTACATTTGATTGTAAAAGTTCCTTGAGAATACCAAGTTGTGGTCAGTAGTTCTTGAGAAGACTAAGAGCAGTTGTTCTTAGTGATTGTTATTGTAATCAGTTTGATTATAGTGAATTAAGTCCTTGTAGAGAAAGGTAAATCACTCCTGATAGGGTTGACTGGATTAGTTGAGTTCAACGAACCAGGATAAAAATCATTGTGTATTTATTGCCATAATATTTTCAAAATCCTTATTCAACCCCCCCCCCCCCTTTTCTAAGTATTTTCTCACCTTCAGTTTACACATTGGCCGATGAATGAAAAGGTAGTAAAACAATATTTACTGAATGATGATTAGTTTCACAATTACATCAAAAATATATATGTGAATTACATTGATCAAACATTTCTAAGACAAATTTAACTTAAAAGGGGGTAACTAGCTAATAACATGAAGTGATAGGCTCCAATGAAGATGAATTTTCAATTTTAGACTTTTAGTCCTCAAAAGTAGTCTTCTCGCCTATAAAATTTGAAGCCCTTATTTAGAACACTTAACAATGAATTTGTTTTTTCATATAAACAGAAAAGAATTCAAAGTTCTTCATTTTTCTTTTATTTTTTTAAAAAAAGTTCTGCATTTAAGAAATCGTTATTCACCTATGATTCTTATATGCATCCATTATTAATAGAAACAAGTCATTGACAGATCTTACATTGATTAGTTTGGCCACGAGAGATAAGTGTCAAAATATTCTACCTCTTCAGATTGGTATAATTTTGAGAATTTCTTAATCCATCTCATATGTTTCTTAATTACCATGTAAAAATATATAAATACTCTTAGATTTCGAAGATGTATCTTCCGGCACATCAAAAAATTAGTCAATTTCCGAAATATTTTGAAGTTTAAAACTAGAGGTGGCAATTAGATTCATTAAGACAAAATTTATCTAATTCATCCAATTCATCAACCACATAAAAACTAAGTTAATTGACTGGATTAAATCTATTCATTTATATGCATGAATTGATTCAATTCATCCAATATATTTTAAGAATCCAGTGGATTATTTGTATCTTCGTTAGATTTATTTATTTTTAAATAATAAAAAATGGATTTTTTTTAAAAAACCGATATTTTTTCAAAATTTAAAATATCAATTTTTTGAAAAATACAAAACGTCGAATTTTCATTAAAAAAATCGATTTTTTTTCAAAAAAAAGAACCGGTTTTTTTCAAAAATTAAAAAATCAATTTAAAAAAAAAATCAACTTTTCTCAAAAAAAATTAGTTTTTTTTCAAAAAATACAAATTTTTTTTCGATACAAAAAATAATTCTTTTTCGGAAAAAAAATCGATTTTTTCCAAAAAGAAACAATTATTTTTAAAAATAAAATAAATTGAGTTTTTTAAAAATGTAAAAAAAAATCAATTTAAAAAAACGTTTGTTTTTTCAAAATAAAAAAATATGAGGGAACTAATGATGTCAAACTAACTCGAATCAATACTTTGACACAAGAGTTTGATCTTTTTCACATAAAGCAAGGTGAAACCATTACTGAAATGCAAAAGAGATTTTCTCATGTAATCAATCGCTTACATACACTTGGAAGACCCGTTTCCAATGAAGTTGCTACTAATAAAATTTTAAGATGTCTTAGTAGGGAATGACAACCAAAGGTCACAGCGGTCAAGGAAGTCGATGATCTCACTACATTGGACATTACAACTTTATTTGCTAAGCTTGATGAACATGAGCAAGTGCTCACTAGTCTTGAAAAACACGAGAAAAGGGAAAAGAAAGAGAATGTGGAATACACGGACAAGAAGTCTATTGCTTTTAAGGCTTCTAGCTCAAAGTCCTCAATACAAGAGAAAAGTGGAAGTGAATCTAATAATGATAATGAAGATACGAGTGAAGATATGAGACTGTTTGTGAGAAGATATAATAGATATGTCTGAAAAAATGGTATTCAACACTCGGACAAGTATCTCATCCATTTTTTTACAACAATCGAAATCCTCTAAGAATGAAGGCAACAAGAGTGGCAAATCAAAAGGGTCTTGGTCATGGAGAGCTGATTGAGGTAAATCGGTAGAGGGGATGTTATAACTACTTTTAACAAGAGAAAAACATCTTAATTAAAAATAGCATTTTTTAAAACAATGAATTTATGAGAATGTAATCATAAACAACAAGTAACCCTTAGTCCCATTTCTTGATGAAAATTTGAGAAACAATAACAGATCAATAAGTAGCGGATATAAAATTGTTCACACTTGTAGGAATCATGAAGATCAACAACAGATATAAGACAGAAAATTGGATAAATAAAGATACAAAAGAACACTGATAATTTAACGTGGAAAACCCCTTAATATGAGAGTAAAAACCATGAGTCATTCAGACCAAAGAAATAACTCCACTATAATCAATTAGGGGCACAAGAGAGTCTTAAAATGATTCACAGACTAGTTCTAACAACCACAAATCACAAAGCAAACTAGCTTACAAATAATAATTAAAAAGCTGAAAAAATTACTCAAACTTACAACTTCAGTTTAAAAAAGATATCTCTCATCTTAGACCTTGTTTTGAAATTCTGAATGGTTGAAAGTTATATACATGTGTTGTGAGTCTTTCCTTTAAATGTGAGCTTGATTCGACGGTTAACAAATCTGAGATCATCGATTTAGTGAGACTGATTGCATAAAAATGGGAATAAGTTTCTCTTATCTTTTCTCTCTTTTGAATTCTTATTTTCTCTCTATCTTTCTCAGCCCTAAATTAATAATCTCCATTTAAATAAGTGAGACAAATAGACTAATCATATTTGGGAATTTCTCCATATAAGAAAGGAGCTCAAACCCAACAAATCTCCCCCTCACAACTATATGGAGGAAATCACCAAACCGACAATATTACACCAAGTTTCAAATTTCCCTCTTGGTAATATTTTATTCATCATATCGGTACCATTATCATATGTATGAACTTTAGCTAACTCCAACAACTTAGCATCCAAAGCATCATGTATCCAATGATATCTCACATCAATGTGTTTGGACCTATATTCTTAACAAGATAAATAACGCTTTAACTATTAACAAATAACACATACTTGTCTTGAACAAAACCAAGATCATGCAAAACTTTCTTCAACCACACTAACTCTTTGCATGCTTCGGTAATGGAAATGGAATCAGCCTTTGTAGTATACAATAGTACACACTTTTAAAATCTGGACTAGCAAGCCACAACTTCCCCTGCAAATTTAATCATGTAGCCCAAAATGGACTTTCTAGAATAAATGTCTCCAACTATATCATAGTCAGAGTACCCCCCCCCCCCCCCTACTAGAGTAGGCTTATATCCTCCAAAACAAAGCCTCGCAAAAGTAATACCACGATATACCTTAAAATCCATTTTACAATATTCCAATGCTCTTTACCTGGACTTTACAAGAATAACATGTGCTATATCTGGTTTTTCACACACCATTGCATACATCAAACTACCCACAACAGACACATAAGGAACATGTTTCATATAAAACACTTAACCTTCACATGAAGGACTTTGATTGGAACTCAACTTGAAATGAGTACCAAGAGCAGTGCTTACCACTTTATAACTTTCCGTTTTGAATATTTGTAACACTCTTTTGATATAATGTTCTTGTCACATCCAAAGTTTCTTCTCTTTTCTGTCACGCGTGATTCTAATTCCAAGAATCTGTTTAGTGGCTCTCATGTCTTTCATGGAAAATGACTCTCCTAATTGATTCTTTAACCTGTTAATGTTAGAAATATTTTTCCCTACAATAAGCATATCATCACTATATAACAACAGGATAATGAAGTTATCGTTAGAAAAATTTCTAACAAAGTTGAAATGATCTGAAGTAGTCTTTTGGTATCCTTGGTCACACATAACAGACTCAAACTTCTTGTACCACTGCCTTACAGCTTGCTTCAGCCCATATAAACTCTTTCTCAATCTACACATATGATCTTCTCTTCCTTTAACTTGAAAACCATTGGGTTGTTTCATGTAGATCACTTCCTCTAAATTACCGTGAAGGAAATCAATTTTCACATCCATTTGCTCAACCTCTAAATCAAGAGTAGTAACCAAACTCAACATGGTTCTAATTAATTACATATTTACAACATGTGAGAAAATATCATTTGAATCAACACCCTTTCTTTTACGAAACCTTTCACCACTAATCTGACTTTATATCTTAGAGACATAGAGTTACTCTCATGTTTGACTCTATAGATTGACCTGTTTTCCAAAGCCCTTTTGCCTTTAGGCAACTACACCAAATCATAAGTGTAATTATCATGCACTAATTTCATCTCATCATGCATTGCATCCAACTACTTTTGATTTTCATCACTTTCCATTACCTATATGATGTCTTGACATGTGATCTTAACATTCTGCAGGTGGTTCTTTTTGTTGTTGCAGGGTTTAGTTCATGATGTCAAGTATAATGTCCTGACATATGTTTACAGAATATTTAGTCAGAATGTTATGTTTTGTCTGTTGCGTTTTGTGCAACCTTTTGTGCTTCTCTAGTAAGAAATATTGTTGGTGCAATCAAGGTGGAGATTTCCCTTAAACAAAAGAGTTTCTGCTGTATAATTCATGGAGTAATTTTGGAATCTTTTGTCCTATTTTCATGCAGAAAATCTTGAGAAGATTTGAAGTTTGATTTGATCAAATCTAATTTGGTTCTATTTGTATGCCTTTAATTATGAAAAGATTTGATGAATTATCTAATTTGATTTTATCAAATTAGAGTTTGTTTTTTCTAATGCCCAAGCCCATAGAAAGTGTTTCTATATAAATACTTTACAATCCTATTTGAAGACGACAGAAGAAGCTAGGGTTGAGAGTGTGCATTGCTTAAGGAATAGGGTTTTACCTTCTTGTGTTTTTGTTATTTGTGAGTCATTCATTCATCTCTTTGATGTGTGAATTGGAATGAGTTCTTTGAGTTGTAAGTTGTCCACTCTAAGCTTTTAAGCATGAGTGCATTGTTCTTGATTAAAGCTTTTAAGCAAGATCAAGTGTTGTCCTTGAAGTGTGTCTTCTTCTTTTTAATCTTATGTTTTTATCACTACTGTGATTGAGGGGGAGTGAGAGGTGTCTCATATCTGAGAGTGTATAGAAGTTACATGGATAGAGATTAGGTGCAAAGATTATAAACTAGAGAGAGTTTGCTGAGAGTCTTCAAACTAATTATGTTTAGTGGATTTCCTTCCTGGTTTGGTAGCCCCCAAACGTAGGTGTGTTTGCACCGAACTGGTTTAATAATTGCTTGTGTCTCTTTACAATTGTTAACTGTTTTTTATCTTGTTCATATATTGGTAATTATTCAAATATTAGTGTTGTGACATCTCTTTTGACATCTCATATCTGATACCAGAATTTCAGTGATGGACTCAGGTTCGAGGCTTTTATACCACGTCATCACTCATTTCCTCAAGGTCGTGGGAAAGAGCTTGCATTTGATGGCTCCCTGGACGTTCCTATAGTCAAGCATCACATTGATGCTTTCAATATGGTCATCGAGATCGGCAGTACCATCGTAAGTATCCAGGATCGGAGGCTTTTCCATCCCGACGGGAGGGGAGTTTCCATGATCTCCCTAAACAGCGGAGTACGGGGATCATCCTCTTTACTTCTGACGAGTGATTGCAAGAGGGACGGGTCATACTGAGGGCTCCTGCGGCAGAGGGCTCCTCGGATGGCTCTTTGGCTTTCCAGCATGTCCGTTGGCTCTGTTTTTCTTGGGATTTGGGGAACGTCATTCCTTCTAGGAAGGAGAGCGATTACTCTTCTGGGTGGCCACTGGTTGTGGTCTTTCTAATCGCAGACGGCACTCGGCTTGTCTCGGGGAGGGGCTCTGAGACACCTCATGTTGTGGCCTCCGCGGGGGAGTTGAAGGACAGGTTTCTCATCGTCGCGGGGATGGGCTGCGAGAAACTGGGAAATGATGTATCTGCGAGGGAGAGCGTGATTGTCGGTCTTTCTCCAACATTCAGATCCGCTTGTTTTGTTGAAAAATCATCAAGTTTGTCTGATTGATTTCCGCGAATAGGGCCAACACGGTCGGGTCGATGTTGGTGGGCACAAGAATTGGTTGGAAGACAGTTGGGCTTTCGAAGCATCGGGCGGTGTTGTAGGCCACATCGTCGGGGGAGGGAGAGGTTGTGTGTCGTCCCTGACGTCTCCTTCCTCGACGTGAGCGGTCACATTGGGACCGTAAGCGTCGCCATTTGTGAATAGGGTGAAGACGGCTTCATGGATATTGTCGTCATTGTGTGGGCTAGCCATGATCAACGGAGGTTGAAAACTGCTTTGGTTCTTGAGTTTCTATGGGAGAAAGAACGGGGAAACAAGGGTTCCCACAGACGGCGCCACTGATCTCACCTGATCAGAAAAAGATGAGCAGCCAGCAATACGGCGTGAGCTCATTTTTTCCACCGGTGGTGGAGAAGAGGAGGGGGTGTACCTGCAAGGTACTTCGATGCCAAAGTAAGAGACGGAGCAACGAAATCAAGTACATAAAAGGTGTATAAAGAATAGAATACCTGACCCTCTAGTGAAATAGAGTATTTATAATGTGCCTCCAGCACTGGGCCAATGGTTACATTGTATTGGATTGGATTGCAAGGCCCAATACGAGTAACTGCCAGGGCTTACATGGCGTAGGGAAGACCAGCACATAGTCTTCGCCTTGGGTCAATTGCCCCGTGATCCTCGGAAGGTGGATAGTTGTCTGCTGACGCGTCCCCGAGTGTGGGCACGTGGATACCTTGGGGAAGACGTGTGAGAGCTCCCCGTGTGCACTGATGGATTGGGCCCTACCCGACGAGTAGCTGGTTGGACCGTGCCTGATGGTGGGTCAGCCTCTAGCCCAGTCCAGAACACCATCTTTTAAAGGGTACATGTAATCCTCAGTATTTCTTAAAGTATTTGACATAAAATGCAAGTAACTACCAACACCCGAAATTATTCAAAGTTCACCGACACAAAATATTCTTCAAATAAATTAAATTTGGTCTAATCTTGATTGGATCAAGTGCAATATAAATGATTTTTTTTTTGGAAGAAATTTGGGGCCTTAACATGGGGTGACATATCGTAGATGATTTGAGCATTTTTGTTAGAGTATTTTTTTTGTTATGCAAACATAAGGGGGATGAAACAACCTATTATTAGCGAGTGATTTAGTCTTTACAATTCAACCCTTCTATAATAAAAAGTTAGTTCTGTAGAAGTTTATGACTGATTGGAGAAATAACATGCACATTATTCATTCATTTTAATTTAAAATCTCTCATATCTTTCGTGAAAGAAATAGTTGGGCCCATAGATTGAATAGACAAAATATTTTATAGATCATGACGTGTGATCAACTACTTTACGATAATGCATTTGAAATAGTTATTTTAAAAATCATTTTGATTTAACTAATTACTATTTTATTAGTTTTTATGAGTTAGGTATATGACCTAATCCTTAATTTGTTTCCTTTATTTGTTTTTTATTTTTAAATATATATATATATATATATATATATATATATATATATATATATATATATATATATATATATATATATATATATATATATATATATATATATATATATATATATATATATATATATATATATATATATATATATATATATATATATATATATATATATATATATATATATATATTATGAAAAGTTTCATCTAATTAATACAATAACAAATGTATGCAAATATAATCTCACATAAATATATGATAATTAAATTTTTTTTTTTAAATTCCAGAAATTAAAAGAATAGTTAACCCAACAAGAATAGGTCAATTGGAGAAATTTCATAATATATATATATATATATAATATATATATATATATAATATATATATATATATATATATATATATATATATATATATATATATATATATATATATATATATATATATATATATATATATATATATATATATATATATATATATATATATATATATATATATATATATATATATATATATATATATAAAGGATAAAATAGAAAATAAGTGAATTATCCTAACCACCACTAGCTACTTTCCTAATTAACTTGTCTTAACTTAATTAGCTAGGTTGATATCTTCCAACAAGTTGGAATATGTATGTAACATAATCCTAACTTGGACAAAAAGAATCGAAATAAAGGAACATGTAATGGTTTGGTTAAAACATCACCCAATTGAGAATTAGAAGGACAAATAAGAGATGAATCAACTTGGACTATAAATTCTCCCGAGTTACATGGCAATCGAGTTCAATGTGTTTGTTGTGCTCGTGAAAAGTGGGATTATTAGCAAGGTAAATGGGTGATTTTCTATCACAATATAAGGAGGCAGAAGCAAAAAACTTGACATTGAAAGTTGAAAAAATACAAGATATGTTGGTGCAAAGATAGAATAAATGATGAAAATAGGGAAATATTCTATTAAAGAGAATGACGGCAGAAGAAACAGGATTAAGAGTTACAATGATTGTCACCCTATTTATAAGCTAAAACTAGGGTTACTAGAATAAGATAAAATACTAAAATACCCTCTAACAAACTTATGGGCTTAAGAAAATAATATAATAAAATATGAATTATTACTAATACCATCCCTTAATTCATATTCCATCAAAACTTGTAACACCAATTCCATCCCTTAATCTGAGAAATTGATCAGTCTTGATAGCTTTCGTCAGAACATCTGCCAACTGCTTCTGAGTGCTGCAGTGTACAACTTCTAACACTCCACTCTAAACTTGATGTCTCAGAAAATGATACTTGGTCTCAATATGCTTGCTTCTCCCATGCAGCACTGGGTTTCTGGCAAGGTTGATTGCAGACTTGTTGTCAATCATCAACTTCAGAGGTTTGTCTACCTTAATCTTCAGATCCTGCAACAGATTCAGAATCCACACAGCTTGGCATGCAGTAACAGCACCTGCAATGTATTCAGCTTCACAGGTTGACAACGCCACAACAGGTTGCTTCTTGGAACACCAATAAATGGGACCTCCCAGAAATTTGAACAAGTACCCAGATGTACTTCTTCTGTCAACTCTGTCTCCACACCAATCAGAGTCTGAATAACTCAGAAGTTCTGACTCATTATTTCCTCCAGAGGGAAATAACACTCCATACTTCAGAGTTCCTTTGATATACCTCAGAATCCTGACAGCAGCTTGGTAATGGGACCACTTAGGTTTACTCATGAACCTACTAACCATCCCAACTGAGTAGCAAATATCAGGTCTGGTATTGCACAGATACCTCAGAGAACCAACCAACTGTTTGAAGGTTGTAGCATCCACATCCTTTCCTTCAGAGTCTGAATCCAGTTTCTGATTTGTATCAGAAGGTGTGACAGCCATCTTACAATTCTTCAGATCAAATCTCTTCAGAAGTTCTAATTCATACTTGAGCTGATGCAAAATGATACCTTTCTCAAAATATCTGAACTCCATCCCTAGAAAGTATGTCATT
Organism: Lathyrus sativus; assembly: GCA_963859935.3. NCBI lineage: Eukaryota > Viridiplantae > Streptophyta > Magnoliopsida > Fabales > Fabaceae > Lathyrus > Lathyrus sativus. The sequence continues at coordinate 513,725,928 of OZ012740.1, read as the reverse complement.
TTGCCTAGATCAGTCATTTCAAATTCATTCATTAGAACCTTCTTGAACTTGGCTATCTCCTGTTCAGAACTTCCAGTCAATAGTATATCATCAACATATAAACATACCAGAGTCATATTGCCTTCAGAAGTATGCTGAACATAGACACCGTACTCCATCTCACATTTCTGAAAGTCTTGCTTCTTGAAAAATGAATCAATCTTCTGATTCCAAGCTCTGGGCGCTTGTTTCAATCCATATAGAGCTTTGTATAATCTGTACACCATCCCTTCCTGATTCTTTTTCACAAATCCAGGAGGTTGTGACACGTAAACTTCTTCTTCTAATGGACCATTCAGAAATGCAGATTTTACATCTAAATGCATCAGAGGCCAATTCCTGTTAGCAGCTATTGCAATCACCATTCTGATTGTTTCATGTCTTGCTACAGGTGCAAACACTTCAGAATAATCCAGCCCAGGTTTCTGTAGAAATCCTCTGGCTACCAACCTTGCTTTATGTTTGCCAATTGAGCCATCTGGCTTTAACTTCTGCTTGAAAACCCATCTGACGTTGATGGCTTTCTTGTCTTTTGGAAGTTCTGTCAGCTTCCAAGTCTTGTTTCTCTCTATAGCATCAAGTTCTTCTTTCATGGCCTTCAGCTAGAGCTTCTGCTTAAGAGCCTCCTCTGTACTTATAGGTTCAGAGTCTACTAACATGGCACACTGAATAACTTCTCCTTCAGAGTCTACTTCAGTGTCTTGCAGCATGTCAAATTCTGCAAATCTTCTGGGAACGCTTCTGATTCTTTGTGGTCTCTGAACTTGTTCAGAGTCTTGAACTTCAGAGTTTCCAGCTTCAGATGGTTGACTTCCAGAGCTTTGACCATCTTCAGAGTTTGGCATATCTCCAGAGTCTAAATTGCCACCAAGATCTGGATTGCCATCAGAGTCTGAATTATCAGAGTCTGGGTCATCAGAGTCACCTTCATCTTCTGAGTCATCTTTAGAGTTTGAATCAGTATCAGAGTCAGAGTCAACTTTAGGGTTTACTCCAACTTCAGAAATTCTTAACTCTGGCCTTTCTTCAGAGGTTCTAACATCAGAATCAGATTGAGACTTATCCCAATTCCAAACTTCTGATTCCTTCACAATCACATCCCTGCTGAACTCAATTTTATTGGTTTCTGGACAATAGAGCTTGTATGCACCTGTACTGTGGTACCCTATCAGAATCATCACTTTGCTTCTATCATCCAGCTTCTGTCTTCTGGCTTCTGGAACATGTTTATAGCAAATAGAACCAAACACCTTCAGATGACTAACACTTTGCTTGTCTCCAGTCCACTTCTGCATTGGAACTATTTCCTTCAACTTCTTCGTAGGACATCTGTTGAGTACATACGTTGCAGTGGCAACAGCTTCTCCCCATTGTGTTGAGGGGTATAAGGAGCAGTAACCTCATGCTCAATTCCATTCTCCTCACAGAACTTCTGGAACTCTTTGGAGTTATACTCACCTCCACCATCAGTTCTAAGAATCTTCAACTTCTGACCACTCTGATTCTCAGCCTTCATTCTGAACTTCTTGAATTCATCAAACACCTCGTGTTTGAACTTAATAAGGGATACCCATGTCATTCTTGTGAATTCATCAACAAACAACACAAAGTATTTATTCCCTCCAATTGATGCTACTGGAAATGGACCACACACATCAGAGTGTACAACTCCCAAGGCATGTTTTGCTCTTGGAGCAACTTCTGATGCAAATGGCAATCTTGGTTGTTTTCCTTCCATGCAAACTTTGCATGACTTTTCAGGCTTCTTAATTGCAGGAATTCCATGTACCAATTTCTTTGAATTCAGATGTTGTAAGCTTCTGAAATTCAAATGACCAAATCTTCTGTGCCACAGCTCACTCTCCTTCTCAGTACTTGTTGCACTAAGACACTCTGAGTCTGCAGTTCTGACATTCACCTTGAATGTTCTATTCCTTCCCTGTTCTGACTCCATAATCAACTTCTGATTACAGTCATACAGCTTCAGAAGATTGTCCTTCATGGTAACTGAGAAACCTTTCTCAATTAATTGTCCCACACTCATCAGATTGCTTCTGATGCCAGGTACATACCACACATTCTGAATCAATGCTATTTTCCCATTGTTCAGAGTCACTCTGACATTTCCCATACCTTCTGCATTAAGATATTTGTCATCAGCACATCTGATCTTTGTTCTCTTTTCAGAGTCAAAGTCAACCAGCCATTTCTTGTTTCCAGTAAGATGATTTGAACAGCCAGTGTCCATATACCACCAGTCTGTCAGATCATCAGATTCAGAGGCCATCAATAGCACAGATTCGTCATCAAAACTTCTGGCTATATTTGCTTCTTCTGATTTCTTCTCCTTGTTTGACCAACAATCTCTAGCAAAGTGACCAAACTTCTTACAACAGTAACATTGGATCTTCTTCTTGTCATACTTCTCTTTTCCCTTCTGAGCATTCTTTTGTCTATCAGAGGTTGAGGTTTCTGACTTCTGACCACCATCAGATCTTCTCTTGGCTTCTGACTGCTTTTGATACCTCCTATCAGAAGTTGCTTTCAGAGCCTGCTGCTCTACTTCCCTTTCAGAAGTTCTCTCAGTCAAACGCAACTCTTGCGCTTCTAGACTGCTCTGCAGCTCTTCAATTCTCATGGTACTCAGATCTTTGGAATGTTCTATTGCTACCACAATGTAATCAAATTGAGAGGTAAGGGATCTCAATACCTTCTCCATGATTGTTTCTTCAGAAAGAGTTTCTCCACATGCCTTCATCTCATTAGTGATCAGAATCACTCTGGAGATGTATTCAGAAACTTTCTCATTATTCTTCATGTTGAGATTCTCATATTGCTTTCTCAAGGAGTGAAGCTTCACCTTCTTCACTGATGCGTCACCACCATAACATCTCACCAGAGTGTCCCATGCAGCCTTTGCTGTTGTAGAGTCTGCAATCTTCTCAAACACGTTTACATCCACACATTGATGAATGAAGAACAATGCTTTCTGATCCTTCTTCCTTACTTCCTTCTGCGCGTTTTTCTGTTCATCAGTTGCATCTGCTGCTACTGGAACATAACCATCAGTGACAAGATCTAGAACATCTTGAGCACCAAATAGTACACGCATTTGGATCATCCAACGATTCCAGTTTTTACCGTCAAATACTGGAAGTTTGGTGTTCATGTTGCCGTTTCCGTTCATCTTCTACCTTGCACAATACACTCAGAGTTTTCTCACACAGTGTTTCCCAACCCACAGAATTAAAAAATTCTGATCAGATTTTGTTCAAGATTCAACAAGAATCTGAGAAACAAAATCAAACACACAAGACCTCACGTTCACTCGTGTTTCCCAATGAATCTGAATCGGAGCTCTAGATACCAATTGTTGGTGCAAAGATAGAATAAATGACGAAAATAGGGAAATATTCTATTAAAGAGAATGACGGCAGAAGAAACAGGATTAAGAGTTACAATGATTGTCACCCTATTTATAAGCTAAAACTAGGGTTACTAGAATAAGATAAAATACTAAAATACCTTCTAACAAACTTATGGGCTTAAGAAAATAATATAATAAAATATGAATTATTACTAATAAGATAGACATTGTATCTCACAAGTTAAGGATTCCAAGGCCCGATATTCTGCCTCTGTAGATGATCGAGATATTGTATTTTTTTTTAGCACCACAAAATTAAGGAACTTCCAAGTAGAACATGGTATCCAGTAACAAATTTTCAAGAATTTGGACATCTGACCCAGTCGGAGTTAGAAAAACCATGCAACTTGAGTTGTCTTGAATTGGAAAACAAGATGCCTTGTGCAGGAAAATCCTTCAAGTATATAAGGACATGAGTAGCAGCTCTGTAATGAAATATAAATGGATTAGCAACATATTGGCTAAGGTGTTGTACTGAAAACGAAATTCTAGGACGCATATTAGTAAGGTATAGCAATCAGCCAATGCGTTTGTGATAGAATCAAGGATCATCCAACGGAACATCATTTGTTGAAGAAAGCTTCAAGGTAGGATCATGAGGAGTAGAAGCAGACTTAGCTCTAAGAAAGATTGTATCTTCATGTAGTTCCAAGACGTATTTTCTGTGATTGAGAAAAATGCCAGAGGTGGATTGGGCAATTTCAAGGCCAAGAAAGTATTTCAGCTAACCAAGGTCTTTAATGCAAAACTTGTGGTGTAATAAAGCTTTGACATTATTGATTTCCATGATGGAATCACCTGTTAAGACAATATCATTAACATACACTAATAGTGTAATGAAACTGTTAGAAGTGTGTTTTGTGTAAAGGAAATGAACAACCTCAGATTATGTATAGCCTAGAGAAAGTAAAACACAAGAGAGCTTAGCATGCCATTGCCTACAGGCTTGTTTCAGGCCATACAAGGATTTGTTGAGATTGCAAAACTTGTTGGAACCAGAAATATCATAGCCAGGAGGGAGATACATATACACTTCCTCATTTAGATCTCCATAAAGAAAATCATCATTGACATCAGGTTTCTTAAGGAGAAAATTCTTGATAGCTGCAAGAGACGATAAAACCCTGACAGTAGTAATATTAGAAACAAGAGATAATGCATCAAAGTAATCAACACCCTCTAATTGAGTGTATCCCTTAGCTACCAACCTAGCTTTATATATCTCTATAGAGACATTTGCATGATACTTAACCTTGTAAACCCATTTGGAACCAATTGGAGTTTTACTTGCAGGAAGATTCACAATGGTCCAAGTATGGTTATCCTTAACAACAGTTATCTCAACATCCATCACATTTTTTCAGCAGTTAAGTTTAAAGGCTTAAAGGTAGTTCTTTAGCCCAGATATGGAAGAAATGGAGCAATAAATTTTTTTATAAGTAGGAGCACAATTGTCATAAGACAAGAAATCAGATAGAGGATATAAAGGCAAGATATAGGCATTTGTTGAGATATTGTTGGATGAATGAGGAAGGAGACTACAATGGTACTCTTTAAGAAAACTAAAAGGTTGTTTGGACCTAGTAGATTTCTTGAGTGAAGGAATAAGTTGAGTAAAAGTATGAGGTTGAAGGTCTGAAGGGTCCAACCTATTATCAGTAATCTCTGGGACAAAGTTAGGGTTATGATCAACAATGATAGGAGAAGGGCTAGCAGGGTTAGGAAACATGATAGAACTATTAGGTACAAGGTTAGAAAAGTGGCTAGAACTATCAGATATAGAAAGAATGGGGATATGTTCACCAGGAGGTGAAGGACAATCAACAGTTAGAGTGGGTCCAGCTGGTGAATGAGAATTAAGTAACAGGGGAATGTCCACTAGATTAGGGATAGACAAAAGAGATTTTGTGTGTGTACTTTTGAAGGGAAAGAAAGTTTCATAGAAAATAACATTTCTTGACACAAACAAGTCATGATATGTAAGCTCATAATGTATGTAACCTTTAGTACCATCTTTAAAGCCAAGAAATATTGCTTTTCTTGCCATAGGTTCAATCTTGTTTCTATGAGCTTGAAGTGTTGTGGGCACACAAAGACAATCAAATAGTTTCAGATGAATGAGAACAGGAAATGCTTTAAATAAAATCTCATAAGGACACTTAGACCAACTCCAATGGGAGTTCTTAGAGTGGGTTTGCCAACATGGCACTCATATTTGTTGTTTTCAAGATGAAAAAGTTCTTAAATATGCAACGGTTCTTCAATGGTTCTTATATTAAAATATTAATTTTATAATATAAAAACTATAATTTGATATAAAATTTTATTTATTATTTTAATTATTATTTTAATTAAAATTTAAATATTTAAATTATAATTTTAAATAAAATAAATTTAATATAAATAATATTTTTTAAGTAAAGTGGTGGGACCCAATATGGATTCTTTAGAGTTGCACCATTGGAGTGAAAATTGAATGAGTTGCTTTAAAAGAGTGGGTCCCACAAAAAACCTAAAAATGAATTGTACCATTGAAGATGCTCTTAGATTTGAGTAAATTACTAGGGATTCTATTGATAAAATGAACAATATGTTGAATACTAAAATTTCACAAATTTAAGGGAACATTAGAATGAAATATTATGAATATATGTTAATGCTTTCTTTCCACCACCCTATTTTATTGGGGGTTTATACACAAGATTTTTCATGTCTAATGCCTTTAGAAAGAAAAAAATTCATTGAGGGACATAAATTTTGAACCATTGTCAGATCTAAAGCATTTCAGGGTAGTATTAAATTGGTTTTCTACATATGAAATTAAATAAATAATGCTTTGTTTAGCTTCTGATTTAGTTTTAAGAAATACCACCCAAATGAATCTTGAAAAGTCATTAACTAATGTAAGAAAATACTTATGACCTAGAATGGATTCACATGCAAAAGGATCCCATAAATCGGCATGTAAAAGTTTAAAGGGTACATAAGTATGAGTAATACTATTTGTAAAGGAAAGTTTCTTTTGTTTTGCATAAGGCAAAAATCACATGGATTTATGTTATTTTTACAAGGAATGAGAGGGAATTGTTTAGCTAAAGTTTGCATTCCAAAATGAGAAATATGGCATAATCTTAAATGCCATAGTTCAAAGGAATTTGAAATAACTGAATTACAAGTAGAGGAAACACCACTATGATCTATCACATAAAGACCTATTTGCAATCTAGTTGTACCAATTGTTTACTGCAAATGGGTCTGCAAAATATGACATGAGTTTGAGGAAAAATTCAGAGAACAATCATTGTACTAGTCAATTTAGTAACTGATACCAGATTTACATGGAATGTTGTAATATATAAAATATTGTATTGGGTGATGGTAGACAAAATAACAATATTTCCATAAATACATGCAGTCGTATGAGAGCCATCAAGTAAGGATACAGAAATAGGTACAATGTTATGATATGAAGTAAAAAAAAATCAAGGTTAAAGGTGACGTTATCAGTGGCTCATGTGTCTAAAATCCAAAGGGAAGTCTGCTTACCAATGCTTATGGAAGAATGAGAATTCACGACAAAGGGAGAGGTAGTGATTAAGTTCGAAGCATGTTTAGGTTTTGATTGTTGAAGAAGTGCATGAATTCTTTGAAACTCTTCTTGAGTAAAACCAGAAAAGGAGCATGATGAATCTTTTGATGCAGAAGGGCCATTGTTTGAAGCATTGTGAGCTTAAGATTGAGAAGAATTCTTGCTGGAATTCGGAGCTTTTTCTCTTTGTCTATAGCCCGGTAGATACTCGTGTTTCAAGAAGCATGTATCGAGTGTGTGATTAGTTCTTTTGAAATGAGTTTATCCTCTGTTAACTTCTTTAGAAGATTGAAATCTCTTCCCTTTGTTAAAACTATTTCCCTTGCCATTTGAAGGATGATGAGCATTGGCATGGAATGCAACAAATGTTGATTAAGTAGATTTGGCATATATGCTCGAGTTCAATTCTCTTAGATATCTCAAAAGTCTTCCAATTTTTAGAACAAGTATTTCATCCCACAATGGACGGTACTTGTTCTAAAATTGAAATGTCAAAGGTTAAACACACCAAGAGTACGAATGTGTGGAACAAAAAACAATAGCAACAGAAATAAATACCTTTAAATAATAATTAGTCGATTAAACAGTATAAGCAATACAACAAAAAGAAGAAAATAAAATAAGAGTAAACATAAAATCTATTCATCCAGTTCAATCAAATCGATCTACTATAAAAGAGAGAGCAGATTTCCTATTCACTATAATGCAATTGTTGTTATAAGATGAGTTATAAAAGAAACTAGTCTTTCAAATTCATAAAAACATTTCATATTTTTCTGCCCAAGTATTGCGCAATCTCTCATTCACTTAATGTATGAATCAAACAAACTCATGATGTTTAGAAGTGTTTTTCAATTCTCTCAAAAGTCTTCCAATTTTTTAAACAACGAGTATTAAAAGAATCTCTGTCTCTTTGAATTTTTCTCTTTAAAAAACTCCCTAATAGCACTTGTGCCTAAAAGAGGACTTAAGAACGGAAAAACGCCTTTTATAAGTGTTAGGCAAAACACACTACATTTTCCTAAAATGCACTATGTTTCAATAGAAACCGCAGGACTCACTGTGTCTCGACCCAACGCACTACACTTTTGAGAATGCATCGCGTTCTTGCAAACTTTTTTCTGAAAAACTTGAAGTCGGCACTACACATTAAGAAGATGCAAACTTTCCAGTTTCTCTCAGCGCACTCTTCAGGTTCACGGATCCTATAAACATCGAGTCACAGCGTGATTTAGTTAAACGCGGAATATATCCTTTGCTTGTAAACTTTCTCAACACCAGTTCAATCACAGCAAAAGCAATAGCAGCAGCTTTCATCGGTGAGCTTTCCATGAGCGCTCCAAAGCTAACAGATGTTTCAAAACCAACAGGTTGCTGGTTTTGCTGACCATCGCGCATTCCTCTATGCGCAGCGCACGATAGCGTATGCAGCGCAACAACCACATTCTGTCTTCTGGAAGCAAATGCTTTACCTGGTTTGATAAAGCTGTTACAAGGAGAGGTTCATGCAACTGCTTTTGAAGCAATACAAACACTTTCTACATTGGTTTTAGAGGAGTTTCCACATCGAGGCTCTCGTTTGTTGCATGATTCGAATGCAATGAGGCCTTTATTGGAGATTTTGAATTGGGGTAGTGAGTCACTTAAGGCAGAAGCTTTAGGACTTTTGGAGAAGGTTTTTGTGTCAAAGGAAATGGTGGAGTACTATGGAATGACGGCGAGATCGCGACTAGTTTGCTTGACTGGAAATAATATATACGGGGATGGCCATCTCAAAAGGAAAGCTGCTAAGGTATTGTCATTGCTTGAACGTTATTCTAAGTCTTCATCATCTGCTATTTCTGGAGTTTTGGAGTGAAGCGAAACTCTAGACCATGAAGTTGGAACAAATTATTAGATGTGAAATTCAGATATACACTAGTTGGTTACACTAATTATTCTTCTCATTTACTAAATAAGTCTTATATACTCTTTGATGTAATGAACTTTCATTTTACTTTTTTCCACTTTTCTTTTATAAGCATACTAAATGACAGATCAGTACAGCTTCACTGTTATCCAGAATTCCGACCGACCACACCTTGACAGCTAAAGAAACATCAACGAATATGGACATGGATCCCCTGAAAACATACCACTGACTCGACTCGATCACAGCGAAACGATGACAGAACCATTACTCTTGATAATTAACACTCCAGTTCTTCTCATAACAAATAAGTTTATGCAGCAAATATCAGAAATAGTCATGACTGATGAATAACATTTCTATACAATTTCACTCCTCAATGTGCCTCCTCTAAGTGGCCTGATAAATATGATGCATATTTGACAAACTCCATTCTCTATGTTCTGTAAATCTTTCCACCAAATTGAACAATTACTCCCTTCCCAACTATCCTACCATTCGTCTCTCTTTATTTGCTTGCTAAAACTTTGTACCATCTACTATTTTTATCGGAAAGTATTCTCCACTTCCATTTACTTAATAGTATTAAACTAAATGCTTTCAAGTTCTTAATACCCAATCTCTCCTCACTTTTGCCTCAACACACTCACCCCACAAGAATTTTTTGAAGAGTTAATCAAGTTTGAGAGTGATACCTGAGGATGCCTTAAAGAAAGAAATGGAGAAGACTGACAATGCATACAAGAATGATTTCAAGAGGATTGTTCGTCCGTGATTATTGTTCCACCAAAATAGACTTCGCCTAACCGTATCCCTACTGGTTTCCACATTATTACTCTCCGAGGACTCCTCCTGATCGGTAGGCCCAGATAATTAAATGAGTTGAGGGCTGACACGACCTCCTCTAACCAAATCTAATGCGCATTAACTCCGATTAGTAGACTTTTGTCAGGCATGCATACATGACAGAGTACATGAACTAAGCAGAAATCAAATGAGCTACGTGACAGAGTACATGAACTAAGCAGAAATCAAATGAGCTACATTCAAATATTGTACTGACATCTTCTAAGTTAGTTCAAGAAGACAAAAACAATTGATATTTTAACAACAAGAAGGCAAATAACTTGAACAAAGTGCAACATTTGATCAAAGTATTGCAATTGCACTGGATGATATACAACACAGACGATCTTCTCCAAACATATCTCTTTGGCATTCCCTTCAGTTAAACTTGTAAGCCAATAGAAAGAACAGCTTCTGGAGATATACCTAAAATAAACAGCAAATGAAATGAGAAAAAGAAAGAACCCAAAAACAAATACTAAAAGAGATTCAAATGGAAGGAGTGTATGTTCACCATCAGCTTCATTGGCATTGGCATCGACTGGCTGCTCGGGATAGTAACCTTTACGTTTCAGTGGTAAACCAGAATGAAATAAAAGACTCTTCACACGTTCTGAAGGTTGAGCACCAACAGAAAGCCAGTACCTAAAGAAGATGAAGAACAGTTATCCTATTAAAACCGTGGCGGAGAGTTCCGTCATAAAATTCATAAAGATGGATCAAAGTTACTTACTTCACTCTTTCAAGTTTGATACTCAATTGTTTCTCATCATCTTTAGCTGAACAAAAAGAAGTAAATCGAGTTAGAAAAGGATTTGATGTGTATCATCTAAACCCGTAACAGGTATAACAAAAGCAAGAAGAAAACAAAAACATAGTATGACAGAGAGAATTAGAATGTTAACCTGCAATAGGATTGTAGTAACCTACAACCTCAAGGTTCCTGCCATCTCTTGGATATTTGCTATCAGCAACAACAACCCTATAGAAAGGGCTGTGTATGCGACCATGTCTGGCCAATCGAATGCTCACCACCATTTTCACCTAATAACATCATAATTCAACAACATGTAACTCAAATTTTGAAAGGACAACACGCTCTTGCTGTGTAGCGGAGAGTTTAACATTATAAAGAATGAAATTGAAGAAAAAACAGACAAGGGAAAGGGAGGAAACCAAACAAACCTCTGTTCCGAAGCTAGTTTGAGGTTCGCTGCTGTCTAACCCCCTCAATCTTCTTATCTCTTATCTCTCTCTTTTTCTTTCTTTTAATACTCAATTTTATAATTTTGTTTGAAACAATATTTTTATTAATCTATTTTTAAATTCATTTGCTTTTACCAAAAAAGTAGTCATTTTAATTTAATTTTGAATTTCAAGAGAAAAATGATATTATATACTATTTTAAAATCAAAAGTAATCATTTAAAAAAAAGTTAGATCCGAAATTATAATATTGTATAAAACTCATCAAACATTTTAGATGAATTACTTTTTTTTTAATTTTTATTTATTAATTTATAAGTATTAATAATTTATTTATATATTAATACATTTTGAAAAATATAAATAAAATAATTAAAATCGTATTTAAGTATAAAAAAATGTATTTTATTCAAAACACTCAAATTACATTATTTATTTTAATTTAAAAGAAAAAAATGTGTAATAAAATGTAGTCCTATCAACCTGCTGATTAAATTAGGAAATGAATTCCTTGCAGTTAAATGCTTACGGTAGAGGGATCCTATCCATTTATCTCTTATAAAAAAAAATTATATGTTTAATGATGTAAAATCTGCACCATTTAATTTAAATCATAAGACCTATGTTGGTCTGACTGTGTGCGACAGTATAATTCCTTGATTGCAGAGAATTATGATCCATTAAATTAACACAAGTTGGTTAGAAAAGTAGTTAGTGGTAGTTTGTATAATTAACTTATTATATATATATATATGATCTTGATGGATGATTAGAATCTGGAGTGAGTCAGAGACAAACGTCTGTGATATTGGGTGTGAGAGAGGAGGAGGGGGTGTACCTGCAAGGCACTCCGATGCTAAAGTAAGAATTAGGCAAGAGAGTGCAAGTACAGAATATGACTATATCAAGGTGAATATTGGATACTTGACCCTCTCAAGTGACAAGGTTTCTAAAGTTCCCCCACCGCTTGGTCATTGGTCCATATTTTCGGGATGAGATAATCATTTTCTAAAGAATAGGTAACTTATAGAACTAGCCTTTAGAACAGACAGAGGTGCCCATAACTAGTTGTTGCTACGGGCAGGGGCGCAGTTACGGGCATAGACGTCCTAGATGTTTTTGGATGGTGGAGTCGTGCGTGACGGGAAGATCTTGTCGAGGAGAAGCGTTGTGACCATGGGTAAATTGGTCAGCCTCCCTTATTGGAGGGCCAAAAGGATAAATGCACCCCTCCAATTGAGTGGACTTTGGCAATTGGGCCGTTCTGGGAGCAGAAGTGGGTTGGGTCATGCCTAGCCATTGGGTCAGTCCGGAACAGTAGCCCTCCAAGTCGTTGCTCCCGAGCATGGGAGTGATGACTTAAGGTAGTCCGCTTTCCGGGCAAGGTTGTCACTATCCGCAGAGATGGGGCTATCACCTTGTGCTCGAAGGAAAATGTGTTCGGACACCTGTCACGCTGCATGTCGGGGAGCTTGAGGCACGGGGAGACCAACGGGTGATGGGATTTGAAAAGTGGGAACGCCATGTGTGCCTCGATTTGTGTGCTATATTTAATGTGCAATGATGTCTAGGCTAGGGTCATGATGATGCCCCTAGTTGCGTGTGCTCGTGCACGTGCCTGGAATTGCCTATAAATAGCGAGAGAGTCCGCTCATTTGAACTTTCGCTTCTCTCTCTTCCTTCGTCTTTTGTTTTCTGCTTCCAATCGTCCGCCGTCGTCGAGCTCCGTTCGAACACCGTATAAGCACCAACCAGAGTCATTTAGACCCAGAAACTTCATCCCCGACCACGTAAGTGTGCTTATCTCTTGCTTGTTGCTTGTTTCGATAATTTCTGCACCATAGATTTCATGCGATTTGGGTAGTTTTAGGGCGCTTTCTGGTGGGTGTTGGTGGTAGACGGTGGTTTTGCCACTTTATCTGTTATCGGTGTCATAGTGATTGTTAGGACTTAGGAACTTTTAAGCTTTTAGTTGATCCTGGTGTTATAGTGATACGGTGGCGTTCGTATAAGTGGTTAGTGGTAGTTATGATCCATTAAATTAACACAAGTTGGTTAGGAAAGTACTTAATGGTAGTTAGTATAAGTGGATTGGGTCGTGTCTAGCCATCGGGTCAGTCTGAAACAGTAGCCCCCTAAGTCGTTGTTCCCGAGCATGGGAGTGATGACTTAAGGGTAGTCTGCTTTCCGGGCAAAGTCGTTGCTAGCCGCAGAGATAGGGTTATCACCTTGTGCTCGAAGGAAAATGTGTTCGGGCACCTGTCATGCTGCATGTCGGGGAACTTGAGGCACGGGGAGACCAACAGGTGATGGGATCTGAAGAGTGCGAACGACACGTGTGCCTCGAGCTGTGTGTTGCAGTTAATGTGCAATAATGTTTAGGATAGGGTCATGATGATGCCCCTAGCCGCACGTGCTTGTGCACGTGCTTGGAATTGCCTAGAAATAGCGAAAGAGATCGCTCATTTGAACTTTTGCTTCTCTCTCTTCCTTCGTTTTCTGTTTTCTGCTTTCAGCCGTCCGCCGCCGTCAAGCTCTGTCCGACCTCAATCTTCTTATCTTATATTGTGTTTTCTTTTATCTCTCTCTTTTTCTTTTTTTTAATACTCAATTTTAGTGTAATTTTGTTCTTCTATTTTATTTGAAACAATATTTTTATTAATCTATTTTTAAATTCATTTGCTTTTACCAAAAAAGTAGTAATTTTAATTTAATTTTGAATTTCAAGAGAAAAATGAAATTATCACTTTTGAATAAACGAATACTATTTTAAAATCAAAAGTAATCATTTAAAAAAAATGTTAGAACCAAAATTATAATATTGTATAAAACTCATCAAACATTTTAGATGAATTACTTTTTTTTTAAAAAATTATTTATTAATTTATAAGTATCAATAATTTATTTATATGTTAATACATTTTGAAAAATATAAATAAAATAATTAAAATTGTATTTAAGTAAAAAAAATGTATTTTATTCAAAACACTCAAATTACATTATTTATTTAATGATGTAAAATCTGCACCATTTAATTTAAATCATAAGACTTATATTAGTCTGACTGTGTGACAGTATAGTTCCCTGATGTTGCACCCCAAAATTTGCCTAACTTTTTCCCTTACCTAGCTTGTGTTTCATTGCATTCATTTTAGCATTATCATCTGCATTGCATTGACATATGGGCAGAGATCAAGGGGTGTACTTATCAAGAAAGAGCTATCACATATCATAAGACTATTCAAGAGTCCTCATTCAAGTCTGCAAGGGTTGATATCATCATCAAATAAGTCCTTGATTGGATTTATAGAACTCAAGTTATGAGGCAGACAAGTTACAGGTCATCAGATGAATGTGATTTTGGTACTTGAAAGTCAACCAACTTCCATGCCACTTTTGACCTAAAAGGAAGCTTCTCCTCAACTTCAGGTGAACATGAATGTTCTTCCTTATCTTCTTAGCTTTCCAAAGAGTACTAGAAGTCCTTGATTGGATTTGTAGAACTCAAGATATGAAGCTTTCAAAGCAAGGGCATTTTGGGAAAGTAAGATTATAAGTCACTTTTGGTTATAGGCCCATTTCATTACATACCTCGAATGGAAATTTGTCCAACTTGAAAGTTGATCAAAATGGGGTTATTTGTCCAACCAAACACCAAGAATTCATTGATGTGGATTGGAGTGAGGATTGGTTGAAGAAAATTTCACAAAAAGAACTTTAAAGGCATTAAAATGGCAAAAATTCAAATAAATGCAAAATGGATGATTCCAAAGCATGTTTATGCATTTTTTGATTGCAAAAGATATTCTAAGAACATTGGATTTAACACATTTGAGAATTGAGGTCATTTACATGAACTTTGCACTTGTTTCTTAAGCTTGAAGAAACACTTTCCATATCCACCATTGATTGAAATCAAGGACACAATCCAAGCCCTTCATGTTCCTTACACTTCCAGCAAGCAAAATGGATGAAATTGGAAGCTTCTTGAAGCCATTTTCGTGGGCATTGCAAGGTAAAAAAGTGAGAATTTGGATTGGGTTGTTTGGACCTCCATTGGGCCTGAAATGTATCCAAATCATTTCTATATAAGCATTAGATCGTTTTTAGATGAAAGTTGGATGGTTTTGGTGCAAGAAAAGGTAAGAAGAAGTTAAGAAAAGTGAGCTTGAGAGTGAAAATCGAGTTCCAAGATTCAGGTCGTTTCAAGCAAATCCAAGCATCAAGAAAGCTTCATCATCAATCATAGAGCGTTTCTGGTTTGATCTGAGCAAGTTTCATCACAAGATTGTGCCTCTGTTGAAGCTTCTTTACAGGTTTCTTCCTTTACATTTTTCGCTTAAATTATGAGGAAGTGGAACCTATTATGCATGTTGTTAGTATCTCTGAGACTCCTACTTGGATTTAGGTTAGAATTGGAAGCTATTCATGAGAATTCTTGCCATGACACAAGATTTAGATTGATTTGGTTTGAGCTATTCTTTGAGTATAAATGAGTTTTAATCATGGATTAAGAACGTACATAACATGAGGATTTGATTAGTGTAAAGAAATCTGGATTTTGTGATAGTTGTGAGCAGAGCACAAGAATTAGATGGATTCGGTTTGGATGATTCCATGGATAAAAAGGAGTTTTGATGATGAATTAGTGGTCTAGGAAGTGTAAGGATTCGTTTGATGTAAAAAATTTGAGATTTGGTGATGTTTGATGACAGAGCTACTGTAGCTCTCGCCGGAGAAGACGACCGGAGTCTTCTCCGGCCACCACTGCACATTCTCTCAATTTCTCAGTTTGAAATGAAGAAGATGATCAGTAGTCATCCGATCTTGTGACTTTCTTGACTTAATAGTTTAATCCAACGTGTGAGAGTGAATCTCAGAGTGATTTACCATTGACTAATGACGTGGCTAGATAGTACGCGTGAGATCTGATGACTTAACGAACCAACGCGCATGATTAAGACGTAGCGTAGTCTCCCTTTGACCTGAGCGCATGTGATCATGTGAATTCTTGATGGACCTGGGCTTTATCTTGCTACGTGCACCCCCTTTCTGGGCACAATACCATTTTGAACTTAGAATTTCTGCTATTTGACACGCAGATTTATTTATTTTCCAATTCTTTCTCTTATTTTTATGTTTTATCACTTGATCATTTTAATTCAGTAAAAATAGGTAATGATGTCAATAAATTCTGGAAAAAATCATGGATGTAAGTAAACATGCCCTTTAATTTTGTGCATCTTTTAATTTCATTTTTGATGCATTTTCCATTTAAATAGCCATTTAATAATTGTGAAAATAGCATGTTGGCTTGTTGAATTTTGTTTGCTATCCATTGGTTAGATTTAATTCCCAAGATTTTTTCATGTTGATTCTAGAGATCTTAAGGAACCCTTAGATAATTTTCCCCTGATTTTTAGGTGCTTTTAGACATAGGTTTGAATTAGATCTTTATAACCTTCCCAATTTGAGCTTTCCCTAGCATACCTTTAGGTTTAGCATTAGGTTAGTTCCCTTAAACTTAGAGTTTTTATCTGGAATTTTTACCATGCCTTTCTGACACCCTTAGGGACCTCTGGATTTTTTACTAGGATTTTTAGGATAGATTTCCTGTTTTTCTTAGATTTTACATGATGGTGGTTTTTAGGTTGTTCCTAGTTTAGCCTTCCATTTAGCTTTGCCACTTAGTGATCTTTGTTGTAAACTTTAGGTACCTAATCTCCATATTATACCTTAGTTCATAGGTTGATACTTCTTTAGGGTGATCCTCAAACATTTAACATGCCATTAGCTCCTTTAGAATGGATTTTCTTTAGGGATTAATATTAAGGTTTCTTTAAGAGTTTTAGGTGGATGATTCCCCTTCCTTAGAAGCTTTGCCTTCATTATTCCTTAGTCCAATTCCTTGGATCCTCCTTGTGTGAGAGCCTCATTCCTCCTTAGGAGGGATGATGTGCATTCCTCAAGGAGTTTGAACTTTGGATGGATATTCAATGACTTGGTGGGTTCCTTAGGTTCACACCATATTTCTCTTCTTTCTAGTCCAATTCTTTGGATCCTTTTTGGGAGAGCCTAATTCCTCCTTAGGAGGAATTTTGTGCATTCCTCAAGAAGTCTGAGCCTTAATGGATTCTTGTGCTGATGCACATCAAGCTTAGTAAGTTGATTCTAACCTTATTCCCCTTAGCTTGTTTTCTCTCATCTCCATGTTTGATTCCTTGTTGTGATGCATTTAAGATAGAGCTTCATGAATAGATACTCTTATTTAGGTGCATGATTGCATTAAAGGTCGAGACGCGCTTGTGGTGGCCGCTGCCCCACACTATTTCCTCCCTTTGCTTGTTTTTCATTTTCCTCTTGTAATTGCCCTTGATGCCATTGAAGGTCGAGGTGGTCCTCCCTTGCTTGTATTGTTGCATTGCATATGCATATAGTTGTTTACATTTCAATTGCTTAATGATTTTTGCTTTATTTTGTTTCCCTTTGCCATGTTCCCTTAGGATCTCTAACCTCTCTTCTTCAAGAGAGGTTATGATGGAACTTTAGGTTGAAACCTTTGCATGACAACGTTAGGATAGATTTCCCTTGTAAACCTCAATCATAGGGCCATATTGCATGATAACAGTAGGATGCTTGATAGTTTCCCTTGTAGAGTCCTTTTCTCCTTCTCATCTTCAAACAACAGTAAAACACGTAATAAAGGCGAATGAATATTGTACGCTACGAGCCTTAAGCCATTTGGGAAATGGTGATTGGGGGGCCTTTCCTCAATTACCTAGAGTGTTTAGTATACGTCCTTAGGACGATATGTGACGCATTCGCTCCTAAGTCCTAGTCTCTAGTGCAGTATGAATTACAAACATTCATAAAAAACGCTTCTTTCGATAAAAGACACAAAAACGAACATTCAAACTTCTTTTTCCCTGTGGGCTCTTAATTCAAGGAAAACTTTTTCTGATGAAAAGAGTATTGTTAAGCTTCGGTTCTACCGCAAACACACGTTGTCCCTAACTGCTGGAACTGTAGTTTAACCTTACTTGAGTAAAAATAGACGAACAAGCCTGTGTTCTGTTTTATCCCGAACTACATTCGCTCTGATTTCTCTGATGAGAATACGTAGGCACAAGATGTGACGTCTTGGCGAGCAACCTTCCCCCATCACCCGTAGTTAGCCGAACTACGTTGACTCTGATTTTTCGTTCCATACGGGAATACGTAGGCACAAAGCTGCGAGGCTTTGCCGAGTCTTTTTTTTTTCTTTTAAACTAGACCTTGATAGGTAGACAGTTAAACAACCCGTAAGATAAACAACACAAGTGTGGATCCCGTCGAGTACGACAAACGTGAGGGGTGCTAATACCTTTCCCTTGCGTAACCGACTCCTGAACCCGAGATTTGGTTGCGACGACCTGTCTTTCCCTTTCATTAGGTTTCTCCCGTTCGTTTCCTTTCCCTTCCTTTAGGATAAATAACGATAGGTGGCGACTCTTCTGTCATTGTTGGCACCTCTTTTTCGCAGTAGCGACACCTGACTGCAGGGAATTATGATCTATTAAATTAACACAAGTTGGTCAGGAAAGTACTTAATGGTAGTTAGTATAACTCACTTATTATATATATATATATATATATATATATATATATATATATATATATATATATATATATATATATATATATATATATATTCTTAACGGCTGATCAGAACTTGAAGTGGATCAGAGACAAACGCCTGTGATGTTGGGTGTGAGAGAGAAGGAAGGAGTGTACCTGCAAGGCACTCCGATGCTAAAGTAAGAATCAGGCAAGAGAGAGAGATCAAGTAAAAAATATGAGTATATTAGAGTGAATATTTAATACTTCACCCTCTCAAGTGAGAGGGTTTTTATAGTGCCCACAGCGCTTGGTCATTGGTCCCTATTTTTGGGACGAGATACTCATTTCCCGAAGAATAGGTAATTGTCAGAACTAGCCGTTGGAATGGACAGAGATGCCTATAACTAGTCGTTGCTACGGGCAGGGGCGCAGTTACGGGCACATGCGTCCTAATTGTTTCTGGATGGTGGAGTCGTTAGTGACGGGAAGGTCTTGCTGAGGAGAAGTGATGTGACCAAGAGTAAATTGGTCAGCCTCCCCTGTTGGAGGGGCAAATGGGTAAATTCTCCACCTAAATTGGGTGGACTTAGACAATTGGGTCTTTCTGGGAGAAAAAGTGGATTGGGTCATGTTTAGCCATTGGGCCAGTTCGAAACAGTAGCCCCTAAGTCGTTGCTCCCGAGCATGGGAGTGATGACTTAAGGGTAGTTCGCTTTCCGGGCAAAGTCGTCGCTAGCCGCAGAGATGGGGTTATCACCTTGTGCTCGAAGGAAAATATGTTTGGGCACCTGTCATGCTGCATGTCGGGGAGCTTGAGGCACGAGGAGACCAACGAGTGATGGGATCTGAAGAGTGAGAACGACACGTGTGCCTCGATCCATGTGCTGCATTTAATGTGCAATAATGGCTAGGCTAGGGTCATGATGATTCCCCTAGCCGCGCGTGCTCGTGCCTGGAATTTCCTAGAAATAGCGAGAGAGGTCGCTTATTTGAACTTTCTCTTCTCTCTCTTCCTTCGTCTTCTGTTTTCTGCTTTCAGTCGTCCACCGCCGTCAAGCTCCGTCCGACCATCGGACAAGCTTCTTATGACCATCGTACAAGCGCCGACCAGAGTCATTCAGACCCAGAAACTTCGTCCCCGACCATGTAAGTGTGTTGATCTCTTGCTTGTTGCTTGTTTTGATGATTTTTGCATCATATATTGCATGCAATTAGGGTAGTTTTAGGGCGTTTTCTGGTGGCTGTTGGTGGCAGACGGTGGTTTGGCCACTACCTCTGCTGTCGGTGTCATGGTGATTGTTAGGACTTAGAAACTTTTAAGCTTTTAGTTGATCCTGGTGTTGTAGTGATACGGTGGTGTTCATTGCCGGAGGAACTACAGATTCTAGTGTACTTATGAGCTTTTCGGTGGTTCCCTCTTGAAAATTCTAGGTTTTGTGCATGGGGGACTTCTCCCTGGTTGTGTGAGGGAGAACTCCCGAACACTTCCTCGTTGTTTAGCTGTACCATTTGAGAAAGGCTTAGGTCGAGGACGTTGTCCTTGGCCCTTTACGCGCCTTTTCACGTGACTAGCAGTGGAAGGGTGGATTTGATTTTGTCATCAAATTCACATTTATCCTCTACTTTTCAGGTAAAAGAAATATCACGCAGGGTCGAAGAAGAGCATCTTAGAGACCTGTCTGAGGAGAGCTCCTCTGAGGAAACTGGCACGGATGATGACTCCACACCCTCTGAGGCTAGAAGGGTGTATGTTGTGAGGACCTTTATTGACGAGTGGATCATGCCCGAACTGATGGAGCACGCTTCTCTCTTTGCCTCATATACCATGGACGTGTTCATCACAGTGGGGGAAGAGGGATGATGGAGGGTCCACTTCCCTGCGGAGGATGATCGCATATGCTCGTTATACGGGGAAAGGTTTCCCATGTACGAGTATGTCTTCAAGGAAATAGGGTTGAGGATGCCCTTCACAGACTTCCAGCGGGCAGTCTTTGTACACTTGGATCTGGCGCCTTCCCAGCTGCATCCGAATTTGATTGCCTTCATGCGGGCATTAGAATTAGTGTGCGAATATTTGCATATTGGGGTCACTCTTCCGCTTTTCTTCACCATCTTCCACCTTCAGCGACAGGTGTCGGGGAGGTAATTTGGTTGGGTTTCTCTTAAACATGGGAGGAAACTATTCAAACCCTTATCTGAGTCTATTCGGACCTTCAAGGAAAGGTTCTACGTGATTGAACCTGTGTCGGAGACAGATACCGACTCGACCTTCGTCTGGGAGGTCTCTACGGATGGAGTAGGGCCATTTTACCCGCTCAACCGATGAGTATATAGTTACTCCTCACCAGCTGGAGGACGATGATTCAGCCAACTATGTCAAGTTGGTAGCCTTCGTGGATGGTTTTCTCCCTGTCCAGTGTGTAACTCGTGCTGGGAAGATACTCTATGAAGAAGATGGGGGGCCATAGGTGGAGGCCTGGTATATCAACACAAAAGAGCTCCTTGAGTGTAGCACTCGCGAGGAGGCTTTTAAGCTCTTGGGTAGATTCCTATTTCTTCTTATTTTATTCGAAATACTTCTCCTTTCATGTTCTGATGTGCTCGTTGTTTTTGTAGGTAATATGTATTCTATGCAGGAGCGGATGGTGAAGAATGCCCATGGAAAGATGAAGGGTGGTGTGTGTCATACCCCAAATTTGCCCTACCCATGTATGTATCCTCCATCTGTACATTTACCCACTAACCATCGTTCAGAAGATCCAAAAATATGTTGTTGCTTTCATGATGCATTAATTCAAGTATTGTGTGGTTGAGATTCGAATTAGGATTTCTGTGTCAAAATCAAGTTGTCAAGCAAAGTGATCGGATCAAGGGATAATGGCCAGAAATTTATGACTAAATCTTTAAGTCATGCTTACCTTATTAAACTATTTCAAACTTCAAATCAAATACTTTCAAGACAAGTCTGGAGCCATTTGTTTTTTTTATGTCATGTGTGGAGGAAAATTGAGAGGAGCCTTGATTAATTTAGTTTAAGGAAAGTGGTTTCAAAAGCATTACAAGCATTGTGTCCATCGGGCCTAAGAACTAATTTGATTAAGTGACAAGAAGTTTGGTGCAATTCTCTTTTTTTAAGTTTCTGGTAAGTTCCAACTTGAGGTTAAAAGGTTGTTTCAAGACGTAGTAGGAGTGACAAGTTTATTCATGAACTATCACATTTCACTTTCGCGTGAGAAAAAGGCTTGAGTTTGTGCCTTCGTGAACTGATATTTCTATCAAGGCATAACACCAACATAACATGCTATATGCAATCTTGTGATTCATAAAATCCAAATTCCAAATAGAGCATTGCTTCAAAGTTTGGTTAATGAAGAATTCAAGGAAATTTCCTATGTTACAAGGTTACTGTTAATTGTGAAGTTATTCAAATTGATTACATTTCCAATTTAACCAAGAAAAAGACTCTGTCATAACAAGGAAATCACTAAAGTTGGACGGATTTTGTTAAGCCAAAGCAATGATGGATCCCTGGTAAAGAATTTGCTTCGGTCCTGATAACCCTTTGATCTTCCGCGTGCCCTCCGCACCGACTATCTTTTGGCCTGCGTGCCTTATCCTTTTTGCCGGCAGCATGATCTACAATAGCAAAACACAATCTCAACATGATTTCAGCCATTACAATGCAATTTCCATAATCATGAGCTATAACTTCACAAAGGATTTCAATAACAAGAGTTCACATCTAAATTACCACACGGACAGACCCCTGAAAATATCCACAGCATGATATAATTCCTCACAAGTATGCACCGCAGACATACTAGAACAATGCAGGGAAAACGACAACATCACAACAATAACAAATAAACTTTTTCCTAAACCTTCAGCAGGACTGCGTACCGTGTACGACCCATCTCCAAAACTGCATCAGCTTTAATCTGTAGCAACTCCAAAAAACCACGTCTCGCAGCATGTCGCACAACAAATTATGATGAACAACCACAAAGCCAAGGCCACTTGATCATCTGCAGTACCTGCATAAGACAAAATCATCAAAATGGTCTTTGCACTCACTTTCCAAAGGACACAAATCCAGCCACAAAGAGGAGAAAACCATATGATATTGACAACTAGACCACTACAACCTACTGCAAACCATACCTGCACCAAACCCACACCAGACAAGCTCTGTTAAAACCACCAGACCACTACAACCTGCTGCCAAAACGCGTACCAGCTGCGTAAAATCATAAACTATAACCTTGCCATAATCCAAAATTCATCAAAGATATCACATGATGACACAACCAGAACACCTACCATCAGCCTCACACAGATGCAACTCCCATAAGCCACTACCTGCAAAGTCACAAAAGTTATTATTATGCAGCAGTGACACCACATAATAGCCAGCTGTAATAAAAAACAAAAAAAAAACTGCAAGAAAAGGTACTACCCACACTACCAACAACAACTCTGCTCCCTGCTACACCTAAAACCATTTCTCCATGCTAGACCAAAAATCTGCTACAGCCAACAAAAGGACAACAGCAGACCTGTTGTGCCTTGGTGCAAACCTGCAAAAATCGTACAGCTGCTACAAGATTATTCTTCATGCAATGTTTGCAGAGCTAATCCAAAGAATACACAATATGAATAGCACAAGTAGCTTGCCACAAATGATGGCTACACACCCCTTGCTGCATAAGGCCCAACCTGTACCTACACTAACAACAAATGAACCATTTCATCATGACCAAACCACAACATAAAAAACGTAAAAGATAGAAAGGAGGTTCAGCAGAACCAACAATAACAACATGCCCCACGCTTTCCCCAAACGGTGCCAACAAATCCTGCAACACTCTGCACAAAAATAGACCAAACACAAACCACAATTGATACTTGTAAAGAAACAAAGAAGAGTAATTTCAGTACATGCTGACCTGAATATCAAAACGCAGCAGCAACGTCTTTTCTTGGAATCCTCCTCCAAACACAACCATCCTACAAATTGCTTCAACCTCAACCTTTTCCTTTAACCAACAAAAAACCGCAAATCTCTTCCTTTCTCAAACACTATCTCCTTCAAAATTTCTTCACAAACCCATCAAAACAAAACTCCAATCCTCTTCATTCATAACCTGTAAAATGTGATCCTCTCACAACCCCAACCTTCTTCAAACTTCTTCCAAACCTTCTTCCTCCTATAACTTCAGCCAAACCCCATCTTCAACTTTAAACCATAACCTTCTTCAATAAATCGAATCATCAACAATCACTCCAAAAAAACTTCATATCCTCCATCTTCAAAACAGAACAAAACCTTCAAACTTCTCCCCGCTCAAAACCGCAACAATAACCTCAAACAACCTTGAAAAAAATGTCAACCCACTTCCGATTTCTCAAACCCCTTCAACCGTCGACCCACCATCGAGCTTCAACATTCGCTTCCCAGCCATCAACCAGCATTTAACCCACCATCCATTAAACGAAACTCTGAAACTCGCCATTAAAACTCAGCTTCAAACCGCTTCCACAACCTTCAACCCAACAAACCCCTTTCTGAATTCAATTTAAACCCAAAATCCGAAAACAACCAACCCGCCGGAAAACCCTCACCCTTCAACATTCAACAACAACCCACAATACATCAACAACCAGTCGTGACATCATCGAACACCATCTCAAACTCCTTCAAACCCATTCAGAAAAACGAACACAAACAAAATCGGAGAGAGAGGGTGACCGAGATCAGTGAGAGTGAGAGACGGCAAGAAACAGAGTGAAAGCGAGGTGAAAGTAGAGAGTTTTGAGAGTGAGATAAGCGAAAACGGAGAATGAGAGCGAAAGAGGGCTTTTTTCATTTTGATGTTATTTTCTTTTTTTAATTTTATTTTGGCTGAATGTTTGATTGGGCTTCATGGCCCGTATATGTCAATTGAATCTAACCCCTGTTTCCATTTTTGAACCCCCATTTATTTTTTTGTTTTTCTTGTTGCAAACGTATTATTATTAACTATTATACTAATTATGTTTATATTTTATATCTTATTTTAGTTTTAAAAACAATTTGCCTATATTATATATATTATTATTTCTTTTTATTTTATATTATATTTCTTTAGAACTATTAGAGTTTATATTATGTTATATTTATATTTCTATTATATTTATATTAGAGTTTATAACTTTTTAGAAGTTGAATTTATTTCTCTTTTGTTATTGGACTTTTTATCCCATTTTCCTCGTTTATGTCTATGAAGAGACTTCCGTAATCCACTATCAGTCAAATTATTGATGAATAATGTTGGATCCGAGACCACCTCTTTTCTCTCCTCATTTCTTGTCCCAATTCGATTCACCGACGCTATCAAACCATCTTTAAAACAAATCATCTTTATATTGAACTAAAAGAGGGGATTAAGTGTAGACTTTCTTCCTCTCTGAGTGTCGAGATGCTCACTGTAATGTGGGTGGTTTAGACACTCGTATTTCAATACGAAGACATTTTTCTCTTTTCAAACCTTCTCTCTTAAAACCTCGGCCCCGCGCCGAGTGCATTTTCGAGATCCCCTTTAATAAAGAAAACCGAGTTCTCTTTTTATTGAATTAAAAAGAGAGGATTAAGTGTAGACTTCTTCCTCTCCGAGTGTCGAGATGTTCACTGTAGTGTGGGTGGTTTTGATACTCGCCTTTCAATACAAAGACGCTTCCACCCCTTTTCTAATAAAACCTTGGCCCCCGTACCGAGTCCATTTTCAAAACCATTTTCTTCCCAAAACCTCGGTTTCGTACCGAGTCCATTTTCAAATCTCTTCCTCAAAGCAATAAATTATCTCTGCATTGAATTAAAAAGAGTGGATTGGGTGTAGACCTCGTCCTCTTCGAGTGTCGAGATGTTCACTGTAGTATGGGTGGTTTTGACACTCGTCTTTCAATGCGAAGACACTTGTGCGCTTTCAATCCCTTTCTATAAGAATTAACTTCTCTTTCTATTGGACTAAAGAGAAAGGATTAAGTGTAGACTTCTTTCTTTCCGAGTGTCGAGATGCTCACTGTAGTGTGGGTGGTTTAGACACTCATCTTTCAATACGAAGACGTGACTTCTTTCACCATCTCTCACTTTCACAACTTCTTTCCGCAACCTTTCTCACCTAAAATCTCGGTCCCGTACCGAGTGTATTTTCAAATCATTTTCACAACAAAACTTGAATGGTCGTGGAATGGTTAGGCGTAGGCCTTCTCCTATCCCGAGTGTTTGACGTTTACCGTAGGGTTCTATGTCGCAAAGCACTTACCATTCAAAACCAAAAATACCTTTAATAAGAGAATGCAGTTCTCTTTGTATTGAATTAAAGAGAGAGGATTGAGTGTAGTCTTCTTCCTCTCCGAGTGTCAGAATACTCATTGTAGTGTGTGTGGTCTTGATACTCGTCTTTCAATACGAAGACGCTACGTTCGCCACACATTTTTCATAACAAAAAACTTTGAGATAACGAATTGGATACTACCTGCAAGGGGTTACTATCTGAGGACCTATCTCATCCCTAAAAACAATCTCATTAATCAAACGTGACTTTTTGCCTCGTATGGCGAAAACCAACCTTTCAAAAAGGATATGTTACGTCCGTTCTACCGCAAATAGGTAACGCATAAGTCTCCTCACATGCGAGCAGCAATACACCTAAACTGCTAGAATACGCACGATAGCATCATCCACAAAAACACCGGCTATCCGCACCGTAGGCACGAACTACATTGCTCTAATTTCTCTTGCATGTTGAGAATACGTAGGCATAGGATTGCGACAATCCTAGCGAGCACCCTTTTCTTTTTTCCACCCTTTTCTCTTCTCCACCCTTTCCCAGAAAGGCATGTTACGTCCATTCTACCGCAAACAGGTAATGCCTAAGTCTCCTCACATGCGAGCAACAATACATCTAAACTGCTAGAATGCGCACGATAGCATCGTCTACTAGAACTCACCTGCAAATCGTAGGATGAACTACGGCTGCTCTGATTCTTTACTTCTTCAAGTAAATATGCGTAGGCACAAGGGCCACAATCCTTGCTGAGCGCATTCCCCCTATATCTGTAGCCCCGAACTACATCAACTCTGATTTTCTCACATCCGTTGAGAATACGTAGGCCTAGTACTGCGAAGTCCTATCGAGTCTGTTCTTTCTCTTTTCTTCCTCGTTCTCTCTTTCCTCCTAACCTCTCATTTTCCTGTTTCTAACCCTTTTCTCTCCCTTTGGAATACACTTTTTATAGCATAATATTTAAGCAAATAAATTCACATGTTGACAAACAAATGGTTCCCATCGAGTACGATGGATGCGAGGGGTGCTAATACCTTCCCCTCGCATAACCGGCTTCCGAACCCGTTCTTGGTTGCGAGACCATCTTATCCATTCTTTTCTTAAGGTTTTCTTGATATTTTCCTTTCCCCTCATGGGATAAATAAAGTTTGGTGGGGACTCTTCTGTCTATCTTTTTTCCGCCTCCCCGTCGTTGCACGATGCATTTTTCGAGTAGCGACAGTGTGCCCATAGGAAAAAGTCGTCTCAGTCAGCGAGCGGCTCCTCCCTAGACACCCAAATGTCTCTCCTACTCGTGAGTTCAAGGCTCAAGCATTCACACCCAAATGATATCGTGGATCTCAGCAGGGAGAGGGAAAAAAGCAAGTTCGAGCTGCTTCTTTGCCTGCAATGTAGATGCTTTTGATTGGCTTCATTTTATGGCAAAACATTAATGTATGAGTAAATGTCATAACTGATGTTAGGACATACATGAAGAGTGTTATGCATGAAAAGCTAAGAGTAAGTGAAGCTGAATGTCATAACTGAATGTTATGACATTGATCGTATGACATCAGGACGCGCAGGGTTTGTTTTTCTGTTATTAGCTCAGGCTATACTTCAGGAAACAATCCAAGAAGCATAGTTATTTTAGGCAACATAACAGGCATTGCTGAGGATAACATAAAAGGCTCCTGACCTAATGATAATTGTGCAGCTTCATGAAGAAAGGTTTATCTTGGGTAAACCTAAATTCTCTACCAAGGCCCAAAACAGGTCTGCTACTATAAATAGTAGAAGAATCATTCCTAATGGGTAGAGACGAAAAGGATAGAGCTTCTAGTGAGAGATCATAGAGTTTGTTTTGTGAGTGAAGAGAGTTGCTCTTCACGTGTGTCTAGGAATTTGTGTGCCAAGCAATTGTATGTTGTATAATTGCTTTGGTTATTGTGTATGAACATGTGTGTTCATTGTGTCACTCAAAGCTGTTAAGCAAGAATATGTGTCCCTTGATCAAAGTTGTGAAGCAAGATCAAGGTGTGTTTGAAGTGTATCTTCATATTGGTTTTGTAATTGTGTATTGATACCACTAAGGTGATTGAGGGGGAGTGAGTGGGAAACTCTGGTCTAGTGGTCTCTATGCTGAAGTGTCATTGGGTAGGTCTTAAGTGAAGAGTGCAAACTGATATTTTTTGACTCTGAATTAATTCTACTGATAGTGAATTTCCTCCCTGGCTTAGTAGTCCCCAGATGTAAGTATGGTTGACACTGAACTGGGTGAACAATCTCTTATGTTATTTACTGCTTTCCATTTACAACTTATTATTAAGTGCAGTAGTCTATGTTACAGTGGATGTCATAACATTCGTGATAACATCCATCGTGTGCTTGCCAGAATTTCAATTAGCATCAGAGTAGGCACCCTGCCTGTTATTTTCTGGGTGAGATCTAGGAAAGATAAATTCTGGTACTATGGATAAAGATATATGATTCACAAATAGACCACCAATTCTGGATGACTCTAATTATGACTATTGGAAACCTAGGATGATTGCTTTCTTAAAGTCTTTAGACAACAAGGCATGGAGAGCTGCAAACTCTGGCTAGGAACATCCAGTGAAGACTGATAAAGATGGATTGTTTGTGCTTATACCTGAAGAATAATGGACCAAAGAGCAAGAAGCCTTGGCTCTTGGGAACTATAAAGCTTTGAATACATTATTCAATGGTATAGACAAAAACATCTTCAGACAGGTACACCATTGTGAACTGGCTAAGGAGGTTTGGGACACTCTCAAAACTACTCATGAGGGAACCTAAAAAGTCAAGATGTCAAGACTACAAATGCTGACCACTGATCGCGACTTTCTATGTCTAATACAACCTAACTGCAAGTGCACAGTCTATCGCGTAGTAATAATAGATATCGATCCCACAGGGACTCGTAATCAAACTAGTGTTCTCGGGAGTTACTATGTTTAGCTAGGTAGATAATGTTTGAGGGAATAAGATTGTCACTAAAGGGAACTAAGAATGTTAATTAAAGTATAATTAATTGAATCGATATGCAGTAATTATGTTCTTCGGGGATTTGACAAGTTACCGGTATACGAAATATTTTTCAGAGTTTATTTAAGCAGAAAATGGTGATCTGAAGACTCTCGCCTCACGATGGTTATTGACGCTAATCATAATTCTAAGGGCCAAACGTACGCTTTCGTGTCCCATTCAGGCTTAAAATTATTTTTTAGAAATCTCTAAGTTCTAATTCATTTTAAAGTGTTTTCGCTGTTATTAAAATGAATGACTAGTGTTTACTATCTGGTCTTGCCGCAGCTTTCGCTTGTTGGTTCGTACCTTAATTAATTTCCCACTTTCGTGGCAAAACTACTTTTAAATAAGTTCTCGCTTTCACGACGAAGTTTATTCAGTAAATTAATTTTAAACACTCAGACCATAAATAACTTTTGAAAAAGACAATTTTCAACCGGTTATTATCAAATCCCTTTCGAATTATTACTACATATCGATTACTTTAATTTAGCTAGACATGGATTTGGGAAAGGTAAAATATAAATGAAAACAATAAATAATAGCATGCATCATAATAAAAACTGGAATTACGATTAAAATGAGAAACCTGTAAATATTCCAATTGACCTTTGGGCAGGTCCTCCACAAATGTTGGCAGGATTCTGGTCTTTGTGCCAATTTGATCGTACAACGGAAATAAAAATCACAGAAGGAATGAAAGGAATGCAGAAAAAGAAAAGGAGAAACAAATAAGAATAAAAACTGGAAAGGTTGCTCTGGAAATAAATTGCCAGCACTTCATTGTATGAATGCGGCTCCCTTTCTGAGTCCCCCTTCTTCCCCTTTTATAGAGTTGGAATTTTAACGGTTATAACTTGAAGAAGGTGGACTTTTAGGCAGAATTATCAGGGAGTAGTGGTCCACTATTTGGGACTTGGAACTGCTTCTTTTACGTGAAACTGAAGTGGGGCGTTTTTGTCTGCATGACGGTCGTCACAAGGTGTGATGGTCGTCACCGGTGTGACGGTCGTCATGGAGTTGTGACGGTCGTCACAGCAGCAAAATCAGCATTTTGCGCTCCTATAGGCAGGATTTATCGTAAACTAATTTGTAGGGTGTAGTACCTATTGGTGTCTTAAAGGCGGTCCTATAGGCCCATAAAGCTTCTTGTAGCTTTGATGACCAATCTTTCCTTGAGGTAGCGACAGTCTTTTCCAATATCTGTTTTATTTCCTTGTTCGAGACATCTACTTGTCCGCTAGTTTGCGGATGATAAGGTGTAGCTACTCGGTGTCGGACTCCATATTTAGAAAGAAGTTTATCAAATATTCGCGATATGAAGTGAGATCCGCCATCACTAATGACGAGTCTGGGTACACCAAATCTAGGAAAGATTGTGTTTTTGAAGAGTTTGATTACTACTCGTGCGTCGTTTGTTGGAGCAGCAATGACTTCTATCCATTTAGACACATAGTCTACAGCGACGAGTATGTAATTATTACCAAAAGAAGGTGGGAATGGTCCCATGAAATCTATTCCCCATACGTCAAAGATTTCTACCTCTAAGATTCCTTTCTGAGGCATTTCATCGCGTCGTGAGATGTTGCCAGTTCGTTGGCATCGATCACATTTTAGCACAGCGATGTGGACGTCTTTCCAGAGGTTAGGCCAGAATAAGCCGGCTTGGAGAATCTTAGTGCACATCTTGGATGTACTAGCATGACCACCATATGGTGCTGAATGGCATTGGGAAATGATATTTTCTACTTCTTCCTCTGGGACACAGCGACGGTATATGTTGTCGGCCCCTCTCTTGAAGAGTAGAGGTTCGTCCCAATAATAATGTTTCATATCGTGGAAGAATTTCTTCTTTTGCTGATAAGTGAGATCCGGTGGAAGCACGCCTGCAGCGAGGTAATTAACGATGTCAGCATACCAAGGTAATGTGACTTGGGCATAGATGACTTCTACGGCTTTTTCGAATTTTGGATCTTCTGAGATTGAGTTGGGTATGTCACTTTCTAATTTGGCTATCAGACGTTCGTACGGGAAATCGTCGTTTATCGGTACTGGTTCGTGTCTGATGCCTTCTATTCGGGATAAGTGATCTGCAACAACATTCTCGGTTCCTTTCTTATCTTTGATTTCTAAGTCAAACTCTTGTAATAACAGGATCCATCTCAATAGTCTTGGTTTGGCATCCTTTTTGCTTATTAGGTACCTAATGGTAGCGTGGTCTGTGTATATGATAATTTTTGCTCCTACTAAGTAAGAACGGAATTTGTCAAGCGCAAATATAACCGCTAGAAGTTCCTTTTCTATTGTAGCGTAGTTCATTTGGGTAGGATCTAAGGTTCTACTGGCATAGTAGATGGCATGGAGTTTCTTGTCCTTCCTTTGTCCTAGAACTGCGCCTACGGTATAATCACTCGCATCGCACATGATTTCGAACGGTAGTCGCCAATCGGGTGGTTGCATAATCGGTGCGGTGATAAGGGCTGATTTTAATGTTTCGAATGCTTTTAAACAGTCGTCGTCGAAGACGAACTCAACATCTTTCATCAACAGGCCGATCAAAGGTTTTGTGATTTTTGAAAAATCTTTTATAAATCTTTTGTAGAAACCGGCATGTCTTAGAAAACTCCGTATTTCTCGTACGGATTTTGGAGGTTGGAGATCTTTTATAATCTCTATTTTAGCTTTGTCGACCTCAATTCCTTTATCTGATATGACATGTCCTAGAATTATTCCTTGTCGGACCATAAAATGGCATTTTTCCCAATTTAGGACGAGGTTCACTTTTACACAACGTTCTAATACCATTTCTAAGTTTTGTAGGCATCCTTCGAAACTTTGTCCACATACCGAGAAATCGTCCATAAATACTTCCATGATGTCGTCTATGAAATCTGCGAAGATTGCCATCATGCATCTTTGGAAGGTTGCTGGAGCATTACAGAGTCCGAACGGCATTCGGCGGTAAGCAAAAGTACCATAAGGACAGGTGAATGTAGTCTTTTCTTGGTCATCCGGATGAATGGGAATTTGGAAAAATCCTGAATAACCATCTAGATAGCAAAAATATGAATGTTTGGCTAATCTTTCCAACATTTGGTCTATGAAGGGTAACGGGAAGTGATCTTTTCGTGTGGCTTTGTTAAGCTTCCTATAGTCAATACACATCCTGCTTCCAGTCACGACTCTTTTTGTTATTGATTCGCCTTTTTCGATTTTGACTACTGTGACTCCTCCTTTCTTCGGTACGACGTGAACTGGGCTAACCCACTCACTATCGGAGATTGGATAAATGATTCCTGCATCTAGCAATTTCTTTACTTCATCTCTGACTACAGTGCTTAGGATGGGGTTCAGTCTTCTTTGATGCTCTCTAGAGGTTTTAGAGTCTTTCTCTATTGTAAGTCGATGCATACAGATCGAAGGGTTTATACCTTTTAGATCGCTTATGTTATAGCCTAACGCAGTGGGGTACTTCTTTAGGACTTCTAATAGCTTTTCGGTTTCTGGTTGTCCTAAGTCGGTGTTGACTATCACTGGTCTTTTTAGTTCATCGTCTAGAAATTCATATCTAAGGTTTTTGGGTAGTGTTTTAAGTTCTAAAGATGGGTTCTTCGGACCTGGCATATGGTTTGGGGTCAGTGCTAAGCTTTCGCTTAGGCTGTCGTCTTTATACGGTTTACGCCAATCATCGTCTTCAGAAATATCGGGTATTTGAATTTTTATTATTTCTGAATATGTGGTCTCTTCATTTTCAAGTTCTCTTATGCATTCGTCAATTTCATCTACTAAATAGCAGGTATCGTCTATGGCTGGTGCTTGTAAGAACTTGGTGAGAATGAACTCTATCTTTTCTTCTCCTACTTCGAATGTTAGCCTTCCTTTCTTCACGTCTATAATCGCTCCGGTTGTAGCTAGGAAAGGTCTTCCTAGGATAATTGGGGTAACAGTGTCCTCCTTGATGTCCATGATTATGAAGTCGGTTGGGATGTAAAATTGTCCTATGCGTACTGGAACGTTTTCCAGTATTCCGACGGGGTATTTTACTGATCGGTCAGCTAATTGTACGGACATTTTGGTTGGTCTGAGGTCTCCCATATTCAGCTTTTTGCATATAGATAAAGGCATAACACTGATACTGGCTCCTAAATCGCATAGAGCTTTGTATATCACGAACTTTCCTATGACGCAGGGTATGGAGAAACTACCTAGGTCTTTTAATTTAGGAGGCATGCGGTTTTGGATAATAGCGCTACACTCTGCAGTAAGTGTAACTGTTTCGTTATCCTCGATCTTTCTCTTATTTGACAGGATTTCTTTGAGAAATTTAGCATATGACGGCATTTGAGTTATCATTTCTGTAAAAGGAATAATAATATTCAGCTGTTTAAGGAGCTCTACAAATTTCTTAAACTGTCCTGAAGTTTTGGAGTTTATTAATCTTTGCAGATAAGGGATAGGTGTTTTATATGGCGCTGGAGGTGCTTGAGTTTTTTCACTTGCGGTATCCTCCTTCTCGTTGTCTTCCTTCTTCTCTAACTCGGATTCCTTTTCTGCTTGTTCAGTTGGTTTTTGTTGCATGGCTGAGTTTTCGGTCCTCGGATCGATCGGTTCGTCCAATTCTTTTCCACTTCTTAGTATTACAGCATTTGCTTGGCCTTTTGGATTCTGTTCGGGTTCTCCAGGAAATGTGCCAGCGGGTGCGGCAGCAGAGGCTTGTTGTTGAGCCACTTGTGATATCTGTGTTTCTAGCATTTTGTTGTGGGTGGCTAAAGCGTCTACTTTTCCGGTCAACTGTTTAATTTGCTCGCTAGTGGGTATGTTTTGATTCAGGAATTCTTTGTTTGTTTGAGCTTGAGTAGTTATGAATTTTTCCATCATCAACTCGAGGTTTGATTTCCTAGGTGCAGTCTGAGCAGCAACTGATTTCTTATATCCTGGCGGAGCAGTAGGCATTTGCAATGCATTTTCGCTTTTGTAAGAAAAGTTTGGATGATTTCGCCAACCTGGGTTGTAGGTATTTGCATAAGGGTTTCCTTGAGCATAATTTACTTGATCTGGTGGGATTTCGGCTAGCAATGGGCATTCGGGTGCATTATGAGTGGTGCTTCCGTATAACTCGCAATTTAGAGTCACGGCAGCGACGGTTGCAGTGGGGTTAACGGTCAGACTATCAATCTTCTGTGCTAGAGCATCTACTTTAGCGTTGAATTTTTCAAGGGTGCTGATCTCGTACATCCCACCTTTCGCTGTGGTTTTCTCTGTTGGAGTGCGTTCACCTCCCCATTGGCAATGGTTTTGAGACATGTTTTCGATTAATTGATAGGCTTCGTCATATGGCTTATCCATAAGTGCACCGCCCGCGGCGCATCTATTGTCAATCTAGTATTATATAAGATCCCATTATAAAAAGTATGGATTGTCACCCAGTCTTCTAAACCGTGGTGAGGACATGTTCTCATCATATCTTTGAATCGTTCCCATGCTTCGTAAAGAGATTCAGTATCTTTTTGTCGAAATCCGTTGATTTGAGCTCTAAGCATAGCAGTTTTGCTTGGCGGAAAATATCTCGCTAAGAAGACGTTCTTCAATTGTTCCCACGTTGTAACGGAGTTGGATGGTAAAGATTGCAACCATGTCCATGCTCTGTCTCTAAGAGAGAATGGGAAAAGACGAAGTCTTATCGCGTCTGGAGTTACTCCATTTGCTTTCACCGTGTCTGCGTATTGTACAAACTTCGTTAGATGTTCGTTCGGGTCCTCAATTGCGTTTCCTGAGAATTGGTTTTGTTGTACAGCTGACACCAATGATGGTTTCAGCTCAAAATCATTTCGAGTAATAGTTGGGGCAGCAATGCTACTTCTAGGCTCCATCTGAGAGGGTGTAGCGTATGCCTTCAGCGGTTTGTTTGGAGGTCCTTCAGCCATGTTTGATTCTTCTTCGGATTTGGGAATGGGAGTGAGAGGATCGGGAATGTTATGTTTGAGTTAGTACTCAATGATTCAGCTTCTTAGATGTAAGAAGCGTTCTAGTTCTGCGACTGAAGGTTTCAAGATATCGCCTTGCGGGCGATCACTTGGCATACAATCGACAACACTAGTAAAGGAAAAATGAGAATAATTAACCTAGTCTATACGGCGTAACAGAAGGTTACACTATTGACTAAACGGGTCCCCGACAACGGCGCCAAAAACTTGATCGCGACTTTCTATGTCTAATACAACCTAACTGCAAGTGCACAGTCTATCGCGTAGTAATAATAGATATCGATCCCACAGGGACTCGTAATCAAACTAGTGTTCTCGGGAGTTACTATGTTTAGCTAGGTAGATAATGTTTAAGGGAATAAGATTGTCACTAAAGGGAACTAAGAATGTTAATTAAAGTATAATTAATTGAATCGATATGCAGTAATTATGTTCTTCGGAGATTTGACAAGTTACCGGTATACGAAATATTTTTCAGAGTTTATTTAAGCAGAAAATGGTGATCTGAAGACTCTCGCCTCACGATGGTTATTGACGCTAATCATAATTCTAAGGGCCAAACGTACGCTTTCGTGTCCCATTCGGGGTTAAAATTATTTTTTGGAAATCTCTAAGTTCTAATTCATTTTAAAGTGCTTTCGCTGTTATTAAAATGAATGACTAGTGTTTACTATCTGGTCTTGCCGCAGCTTTCGCTTGTTGGTTCGTACCTTAATTAATTTCCCACTTTCGTGGCAAAACTACTTTTAAATAAGTTCTCGCTTTCGCGACGAAGTTTATTCAGTAAATTAATTTTAAACACTCAGACCATAAACAACTTTTGAAAAAGACAATTTTCAACCGGTTATTATCAAATCCCTTTCGAATTATTGCTACATATCGATTACTTTAATTTAGCTAGACATGGATTTGGGAAAGGTAAAACATAAATGAAAATAATAAATAATAGCATGCATCATAATAAAACTGGAATTACGATTGAAATGAGAAACCTGTAAATATTCCAATTGGCCTTTGGGCAGATCCTCCACAGATGTTGGCAGGATTCTGGTTTTTGTGCCAATTTGATCGTACAACGGAAATAAAAATTATAGAAGGAATGAAAGGAATGCAGAAAAAGAAAAGGAGAAACAAATAAGAATAAAAACTGGAAAGGTTGCTCTGGAAATAAATTGGCAGCACTTCATTGTATGAATGCGGCTCCCTTTCTGAGTCCCCCTTCTTCCCCTTTTATAGAGTTGGAATTCTAACGGTTATAACTTGAAGAAGGTGGACTTTGAGGCAGAATTATCAGG
This sequence comes from Lathyrus sativus, assembly GCA_963859935.3. Lineage (NCBI taxonomy): Eukaryota > Viridiplantae > Streptophyta > Magnoliopsida > Fabales > Fabaceae > Lathyrus > Lathyrus sativus. Next base: position 513,689,680 of record OZ012740.1, on the reverse strand, counting down.
GAGTAGTGGTCCACTATTTGGGACTTGGAACTGCTTCTTTTACGTGAAACTGAAGTGGGGCGTTTTTGTCTGCATGACGGTCGTCACAAGGTGTGACGGTCGTCACCCGTGTGACGGTCGTCATGGAGTTGTGACGGTCGTCACAGCAGCAAAATCAGCATTCTGCGCTTTTCATGATGTTTTCATCCGGTTTTCGTCCATATTTCATCTGAGATTGCTTCTTTTCTTCATAATGCCTTGTCTAGACGTGATAATCAAATACCTGCAAAACATCAGACAAATAACACGGAAACAACCCGAAATCGGATCGAAAACAGTTAAACTTTAGTTGAATTATGCATCAAAATATATATACGATTTCGTGTTATCAAACTCCCCTAAGCTTGAATCTTTGCTCGTCCTCAAGTAAAACAGGAAAAGGTCGGCAAGCACGAGGCAGCTTCTTCGTTCGCAAAGTTGGGAAAAACCGGGATTCTTGGTAAGGACAAAGCGAGTACCATGACGATACTGGACTACAAGTCTTCGGAGGTCTCCTTTTTATGCAAATCGGTCCCAGTCATGCTACTGTAGCTTGGTGTCAAGGTTCTCGCGGCAAGTTCACCCTGTTTGTTCTAGCGCAATCACATTAAGCCCGTTGTCCATACACTTTCATGGTAGGTCGACCTGTTAGTGAATATGATCTCATTTCTGTTTTGATCTTCTTCATTGATCATAAACTTATATCATTGATTTTTCAATGAGTTTTCGTGCCGTTGGGCTAAATGCTCGGGTGAGGAGCACCTAACTTAGAAGGAAACGTGTCTTTATATTTTTGGCTATCTAGCTTTCTTTTCATGATTTTTCATCTTTTTGGAGATCATACACTTATTTGCATCGATCGCTCGCTTAGAAGTGTTTTAGGATGGTGCTGACTGCTAGTATAAACTACTTGGGGCTGAGTTTGCGTAGACACTTGAGACTTTGGTACACGTAGGTAGTGAAACCGACTCGCATAAACCGGAGGTCTAAGGTGTCAGGATGGTACTAGTTTTGTTAGAATTGTCGTCTCCTCGGAGTTTCAAAACTTGGTTTGAACTTGGGCGCATTCTCGTGATGCTTTTGCTTTTGAGGAACGAACGAAATTTTTTTTGTTTACGTTGAATAACGTGGGGATGTTTGCGTAACGGAAAAGGATATATAAATGAGCTTTATTTGCTAAAAATAGAAAAATGTTTAAATAGATATTACGAAAGTCAAAGTACAATGGAATGGGAAATAAACGCTCCGCTCCCACACTATCTCAATCAGTGTCCCCACTGATTTGGAAGCATGCGAGAGGGAGATACAACGGAAATGAAAGTACAAATAAAATATAGTAAACAAAGAAGGAAAATGGATAACTAATCACGTCCGCTGCCTCAGTCACGTCCGCGCTGGCATCCTCTGGCTCTGGCCAGGGCGACTTGGTCCTCATAACTCATAGCTCCGGTGTGGTAGACGGTGTCACGGAGTCCTTCGACCTGCAAAGTCAGATTTGCCAAGTTCTCAGTAATGGTTGCTTGGCCGATTTGAAGTTGCTGCATTTGAGTCCGATGCCAGGCTTCGAACTGCTCTGCTCGCTGATTCTCCTGCTGCAGCATAGCGAGTATCTGGGCCTGCTGGTCGAGAGAGCGGCCGAGGTCCTCTTATGTGTAGTCGGGCACTGGATGATGGCGGCGGCAGCGGGAGGATATACCTTTGGAAGGAGGATGCTGCGATGCCTCCGGTTGCTCTGGCCTGTCCAACTCAGCTTGGATTTCGTCATCGGAACCTTAGGTGTGGTCTTGAGTTGGAGCAGCGGCAGCAGGAGGGACAGTGAGGTCAAATAACCAGTTGGTACGATCCTCTGGGTGTGTCCGGGTGCGTGATGGAAGGATGATGCTTCAGACGGTTTTGCCACGCACTACCGGATGGTACTTGCCGTCGGCTCTGGAACGGATAAGGTGAGAGGCTCTGCAGTGGTCGGTGTCAAGGAACACCGAGGGGATGGCATGAAGGTGCTGGAGGCGGTCGCCTAGGTTCAGCCCAAGTGCAATGGCAGTGACAATCCCGCCAAAATAAAATGGCTTGGAGCCACGGTTGCAGTTGGCCTGAATGTGGGCCAGGAGAAACGGAGCGGTGTTGATAGGCTCGTTGTTGAAGACGCAGTGGAGGAAGAAGAGCTCTTTCGAGTTCACCTTATGGTTGATGTCCCTGGCGAAGATTGTGTTGCTCAATGCTCGGTGGAAGTACCGGATGGTCGGGTTATGGATATGCGTAGCGTGCAGAGAGTCCCAACCATCGGCATTGATGCCAGTTAACTGGTACCACAACACGAAGGCTTCGTGCTGGAACTGATCGGTGAGGCGGCAGTGAGCATTGTCGCCGCGAGTGAGTTGTAAGATGGCGGCAATCTGGTTCTGGTTCACCTGATAGTTTGTGGCGAACATCCGGAAGCATGCGGCACCGGAGTGTTGGCTGAGGTCGCCGCTGGAAGTGACATAGGTAAACGAACTCAGGAACTCGAGAGTGAGTTGTTCGTACGTCGGCAGTGGATTGGTGCATAGGTTCCAGATGCCGGCTCTTTGAAGCATCCAAGTGACGCCTTCAAGGAGTCCGAGCTCCGTGAGCGATGGAATATGTGGATAATGAGTCGGCTGAAGCGACCGTTGATGGAATGCGATGTAGTTGGCCCGCTGTCTTTCGCCAGAATCACCTTCGCTGAACACAATGTTACTGATGTCCGGGGTTTCGGTATTTCTCGCCATTGTTGGAAGATTGAGAGGGTTCTGAGGATTGGGGTTGTTCTGCGAAGTGGGGAAAAAGTAACAGAAGTGTGGTAGGAAGTTGAGATGGGAGTTGAAATATATGGTGCAATGTGGGGGAAACGAAAAATTGGAGTGGGGTGAGAGTTCTGATGATTGGAAGTTGAAAGGAGGGTAGTGGGAGAGAAAATGCAACCCCTGTTATATCAGATAGCAGTTTTGGGTTCGTGACGGTCGTCACGTATGTGTGACGGTCGTCACCCGCGTGACGCTCGTCAGGATCCTGTGACGGTCGTCACAGCAGCAAAATCTGCAGAACGCAGAATTTTGCTCTGAGGGTGTTCTTGCAGTGACTTTTAGGCCTAGTATTGATATGGCAATGTATTATAGCAGCCAATAAACAAAGAATAACGTAAAAACAGAATAATTGAATAAAGACTATAATTGAAATAACAAGAAATTGGAATGATTGTGTGTAGTACATAAAGAAATTAACAATGCGAAAATCAAAACAATTGAAAACGGGCGGAAAGTAGAAAAACTAAACTAAACTAAATCTAATGGTAAAACTAGTTTCTAGTCTTTTCGTGCCTTCAACTCATCGAACTTCCGTGCGTAGTAGTCGAGCTGGTCACAGACTAAGTCCATGAAGACTACCAGTTCGTTGTGTATGCCTGCGATGTCATCTTTTACAGTAGTCAGAGCTGCATCAACGTTGTCTAATCGGAGTAGAACAGTATCCATTTTGTCGGTGGTCTCCTCAGGGATAGGCTTGGGATAGGTGTTGTAGTGAGGAGGAGTCGTAGGGTCTACTTCAGCTTCTGATACAGTATCCTCATAGTACATATAGTCGTGTGCCTCAGAGATGTGGTCACAGTCATACATATAGTTCTGTGGTGTTGACTGAGGTGAATGAGGTCCCATAAGCTCATCCAATTCATAAAGCCAGTTGTCCTTGTTGTGGATACTTGTCATCTGATGATCAGGAAGTGTGAATAGCTGGACAGGTTTTTCGTTGATGAGGTACTCATAAGGTCCAGGTCCCATAGTTCCTAAAATGCGTCTGTTAAAGCAGAACTGTATATTCATGGGTCGGATGGTGCCAAAATGAGTGCTTACATTTAAGTGGAATCTAAGGCCAAACTCGTGGGCAATCATTGTCACGAGGCCTCCTATAAGAATAGGTGACTGGGGTTCCTGAGTGAGGCGTCTGAAAGATCTCATCATGAAAGGCACTGCATTTACTGTACGTCCCTGGGAAGCACAGAACATGATGAATAACTCCTCTTTAGATACTGTGGTAATATTTTCTTCTTTCCCGAAAAGGGTGTGAGTGATGACGAGAAAACGCATCGGTTATATCGCTAGATTTCATTGACTTTTATCGCGCATTCACCATTTTTACGCTCGATTTCTCGAGTTTTTCTTACTATTTTGCAGGTACATCGTTATGTGAGGCCGAATCATGAATTAAGAAGAAAAGAACAAAGAAACCACAAGAAATGAAGCAAGACAGAAGCCTGCATAAACTCTGCATAATTTGTTACGGCCACGACCGTGAGGAAGTAGTCACGACCGTGACACTTGAAATCATCAAACAACGAGCGTGAAGACCTTGTCACGCCCGTGACAAGGATATAACTTGATTTTGACTCATACTACGTCAAGCCACCAGTGAAGACCACTCCTCCTAGTAATTCTCCTCAAGGCAGCACGTGAGGAAGACTTCTCCCATTTTCTGCTGCCACTTCCCAACATTTTCTCAACCACTCCAGCAAAGCCCAAGAAGCAAAGACCAAGGCACCAGCCCATTGGAAGCTCTATAAATATGACCAGCTCAGGAGAACTGAGGGGAGACTTCATTATCTAAATTTCCTGCGGAAGCTCTGCCGAATTACCTTACCACCAGAATTATTATTCCAGCACTATTTTATTTCCTGTCTTATTTTACTTGTATCCAAACCAACCGTGTAACAATTTCCAACATTAGGGAATTGTTATACTTTTATTTGTTTCCAGCCTCAGCATTAGTTTTAATTTTTATTTCCGCCTACTCCAAGCCTTCCGGTCTGTGGAAGAAGGAGTCCACTCAGATATTTGTTAATCAGGTTTTTCAATTATTGCAATTTAATTTATTTATAATGTCTATTTATTTTCCTGCCATTAGTAAGTCAATAATTAACTCTGAGTCTGATTTAACATCGATGAGTAGCTAAATACCCTAGGGCGGTATGTAGTTATAACTAACTTAACCGGTAAAATATAACCATGGGCTAAAATAATTAATCGCTTAACATTCTGGCTGATGCTTTTTAATTGAATTCGACCTTTTCGTTACGAGAGTAAGAAAAGGGTATTAGGTTGGGTCAAGACCACGAGAGTGTGAGATTTTAACCAGATAGCTAAAGTTAGGCATTTAAATTAAATACAGCGAGAGCGCTTTAAGATAAATTAGAATTATTTAGTTTCCAAAAATTACCTCTAAACACTTATGGGCTAGCGAGAGCAGGCATAGGGCTTTAGGGATAAGATCTGATTCAAGACCACGAGAGTGTGAGTTGAGGGTATTCAAACTAGTAATCTCTACCGAATAGATTAAGTGAACATCTTTATAAGCCTAGGTTAGATTGACCCACCTAAGTTAGTATAATTACATACCGACCGTCTTAGTATTATTTTATTAAAAACTTAAATTTAATTCCGCCTTCAATAGTCTTAGAAAACCAACAACAATCGTGACAACTATTCGCCTTAGCTAAACTAGAAGTTCATCTAGCACTAGGTAACGATAGAATCCCTGTGGATCGATAATCTTAAATATTACTTTGATAGGCTGTGCACTTGCAGTAAGATACCGCTAGACGCATAAGTAGACACGTCTGTAGCCCATCAAGTTTTTGGCGCCGTTGCCGGGGATTCCTTAATTTAGTTACTAGTGCACTTAGGTAGCATTGTCTAGACTAAGGTATCAACTATTTAATTTGATCTAATCTCCGAGTGTATGCCACGTACTCGCTCCAAAAGCGAAGACTTGCAACCTCTAATCCCTGAATCGGAACGCTTCTTACACGTAAGAAGACGTATACTCGATTTCGAAAATAATTCCAACATTCCAGATCTTCAATTAGATCCGCCTGAACCAGTCGTAAAGTCAGAAAACGCAGGAATGGCTGAAGAACAAACTCATTCACTCAAGTATTACGCTAATCCTTCGCAAGGTGAACCGCATTCAAGCATTGCAGCACCGGCTATCAACCGAAATGATTTCTAACTAAAACCATCATTGATATCAGCCGTGCAACAAAATCAATTCGCCGGAAATCCTACCGAGGACCCGAATCTTCATCTTTCGATCTTTGTGCAATATGCAGATACCGTAAAAGCCAATGGAGTTACCCAAGAAGCTATTAGACTACGTTTATTTCCTTTTTCGCTTCGAGACAGAGCAAGAGCATGGCTTCAATCTCTGCCTTCGAACTCAGTAACTACATGGGAACAACTTAAGAAAGTTTTCTTGAACAGGTATTTTCCACCTAGCAAGACAGCTATGCTGAGAGCTCAGATCAACGGATTTAAGCAAAGAGAAAGTGAATCATTATTCGAAGCTTGGGAACGCTATAAGGATCTACTTAGGCTTTGTCCACATCATGGATTAGTAGAATGGATGGTCATCCATACCTTCTATAATGGACTCTTGTACAATACAAGAATGACAATTGACGCTGCCGCGGGTGGTGCGTTGATGGACAAAGAATATAATGATGCCTATGCACTTATCGAAAGTATGGCTCAGAATCATTACCTTTGGGGAAGCGAGAGAGTCGCAACTGAGAAACCAACAAAGGGAGGTATGTACGAAGTAAGTAGTATGGACCAAGTCAATGCGAAGTTTGACCAACTAAGCCAAAAGATCGACAACTTGGCCATAACACCTGCAGCCACCGTGGCTGCAGTAACACCTAACTGTGAGTTATGTGGAGTCCCAGGACACGAAGTCTCTGATTGTCAACTATTGGCAGGAACTCCCACTGATCAAGTGAATTATGCTCAAGGAAACCCTTACTCAAACACATACAACTCAGGTTGGAAGAATCATCCGAATTTCTCCTATAAGAATAACAATGCTTATTACGCACCAGGTCAAGCACCAGCTACATCACCAGGATATCAAAAGACTGCTCCTAATATCCCTAGAAAATCGAACCTTGAAGTGATGATGGAGAGCTTTATAGCTAGCCAATCTCAGACAAACAAGGACTTCTTAAACCAAAACATTCACACTAGCGAGCAGATTAAACAATTAGTGAGCAAAGTAGATGCATTAGCTACCCATAACAAAATGCTTGAAACTCAGATTTCACAAGTAGCTCAACAACAAGCACCTACTGCTGCACCAGCTGGAGTATTCCCTGGACAACCTCAACCTAATCCGAAAGGACATGCAAACGCTATAATATTAAGAAGTGGCAAGGAACTTGACGGACCTACCGATCCAAGACTTGACAATCCAGCCATGTACCAAAAATCGGACAAACCGACTGAAGTGGTGAATGATCCAGAAGAAAAGGAAGATGAAAGACAAGAGGTAGTGGAGAAAGAACAACCTTATGTGCCTCCACCACCCTATAAACCACCAATTCCGTACCCTCAAAGATTAATAAGTTCCAAGACGACGGGTCAATTTAAGAAATTTGTCGAACTTCTGAAACAGTTGAATATTACTATTCCGTTTACAGAAGCAATTACCCAAATACCCTCGTATGCCAAGTTTCTAAAAGAAATCTTATCCAATAAGAAAAAGATAGAGGATAACGGAACAGTTACACTTACTGCCGAGTGTAGCGCCATAATTCAGAATAACATGCCTCCTAAGCTAAAAGATCCAAGAAGTTTCTCTATACCCTGTGTAATAGGAAAATTCTTCATTGACAAAGCTCTATGCGATTTAGGAGCCAGTATCAGTGTTATGCCCTTAACGATTTGCAAAAGGCTAGACATGGGAGACCTAAGACCAACTAAAATGTCTGTTCAACTAGCCGATCGCTCTGTTAAATATCCTGTAGGCATACTAGAAAACGTCCCAGTACGTATAGGACAATTCTACATTCCTACTGATTTTATAATCATGGACATCTCTGAAGACTCCACTACACCTATCATACTAGGAAGACCATTCTTAGCTACCGCCGGAGCTATAATAGACGTAAAAAGAGGAAAGCTAACCTTTGAAGTAGGTGAAGAGAAAGTCGAATTTGTTTTAACACAATTCTTACAATCACCAGCTATAGAGGATACATGCTATCTAATGGACGTAATTGACGAATGTGTAAGAGAAATGGAACTGGAGGAGACCACTTATTCTGAAATAATGAAAATTCAAATCCCTCCAATTCTCGAAGATGATAATTGGCAAAAACCGTATCAGGATGATAGTCTAAGCGAAAGTTTAGCACTTACACCGGATCCCATGCCAAGTAAAGATAAACCTACATTAGGATTAAAAACTTTACCTAACAACCTAAGGTACGAATTCTTAGACGTTGAATGTAAAAGACCAGTTATAGTAAATTCCAGTTTAGGAACCACAGAGACAAAGAAACTTTTAGATGTCTTGAAGAAATATCCAACTGTATTAGGATATAACATTTCTGATCTCAAAGGAATATGTCCTTCAGTTTGCATGCATCGCATTCTGCTTGAAGAAGATTGCAGAACCTCCAGAGAATCTCAGAGAAGAATTAACCCAACCCTTAGCACTGTAGTAAAGGAAGAAGTCAAGAAACTATTAGATGCCGGGATAATATATCCAATCTCTGATAGTGAATGGGTTAGTCCAATACATGTAGTGCCAAAGAAAGGAGGTATCACTGTTGTGAAAAACGCTCAAGGCGAATCGATATCGCAAAGAGTAGTGACGGGATATAGAGTGTGCATAGATTATCGTAAACTAAACAAAGCCACTCGGAAAGATCATTTCCCACTACCTTTCATAGATCAAATGTTAGAACGATTAGCCAAGCATTCTTACTTCTGTTATCTTGACGGTTACTCAGGATTTTTCCAAATCCCTATCCATCCTGATGATCAAGAGAAGACTACATTCACATGTCCTTATGGAACGTTCGCTTATAGGCGAATTCCCTTTGGATTGTGCAACGCTCCTGCAACCTTTCAAAGATGTATGATGTCAATCTTCGCAGATTTTATAGACAACATCATGGAAGTGTTCATGGACGACTTCTCTGTATGCGGGCAAAGCTTTGAAGGATGTCTATCAAACTTAGAAATGGTGTTAGAAAGATGTGTAAAAGTGAACCTCGTGCTTAACTGGGAGAAATGTCATTTTATGGTCAACGAAGGAATAGTATTAGGTCATGTAATATCAGATAAGGGAATTGAAGTCGATAAAGCTAAGATTGAAGTAATAAAAGATCTTCAACCTCCTAAAACCGTTCGAGAAATACGAAGCTTTTTAGGACACGCCGGTTTTTACCGACGATTCATCAAAGATTTCTCGAAAATTACTAAACCTCTTACTGGTTTATTAATGAAAGACGTTGAGTTCATATTCAATGAAGATTGTCTTAAAGCATTCGAAACTCTAAAAACAGCCCTCATCACCGCACCAATCATGCAACCCCCTGACTGGAGATTACCTTTTGAAATCATGTGCGATGCGAGTGACTATGCTGTGGGCGCAGTCCTGGGTCAGAGAAAAGAAAAGAAACTCCATGCGATTTACTATGCCAGTAGAACCTTGGATTCCGCCCAGATGAACTACGCTACTACAGAAAAAGAATTGTTAGTCGTTGTCTTTGCGCTTGACAAATTCCGTTCTTACCTAGTCGGAGCGAAAATAATCATTTACACAGACCACGCTGCTATCCGATATCTATTAACTAAGAAGGATGCTAAGCCAAGACTCCTAAGATGGATTTTACTCTTACAAGAGTTTGATCTAGAAATAAAAGACAAAAAAGGTACTGAAAACGTCGTAGCGGACCATTTATCTAGAATAGATTTCATGGGACCATTCCCATCATCTTTCGGTAATAATTACATACTCGTAGCCGTTGATTATGTCTCGAAATGGATTGAAGCCACAACTTCTCCTACAAACGATGCACGAGTAGTGATAAAGCTTTTCAAAAACATAATCTTTCCCAGATTTGGTGTACCTCGACTCGTCATAAGTGACGGTGGCTCACACTTCATTTCAAAAATCTTTGACAAATTACTATCTAAGTATGGAGTGAGACACCGTGTGGCTACACCATATCACCCACAAACAAGTGGACAGGTCGAAGTCTCAAACCGAGAGATTAAACAAATCTTAGAAAAGACTGTCGCCACATCTCGGAAAGATTGGTCATCTAAACTTAATGAAGCTCTATGGGCTTATAGGACCGCTTACAAGACTCCCATAGGTACTACACCTTTCAAACTAGTTTATGGAAAATCTTGTCACCTCCCAGTAGAACTAGAACACAAAGCTTATTGGGCGATCAAAACTCTCAATATGAATTATAATGCTGCAGGAGAAAAGCGAATCCTAGACATTAACGAATTAGAAGAACTAAGGCTAGATGCATATGAAAATGCTAAGCTATATAAGGAAAGGACCAAGCGATGGCATGATAAACGCCTATCTAAGAAAGAATTCAGTGTGGGAGACGTTGTACTCCTCTTTAATTCAAGACTTAGGCTCTTTCCTGGAAAATTAAAGTCTAGATGGTCAGGACCCTTTGATATAACTAAAGTATTCCCAAGTGGAGCAATAGAAATCATGGGTAGGAACAATGAACCATTCATTGTAAACGGACAGCGCCTAAAACATTATCACAAAGTTGAAAATAGAGACTATACGAATGATCTAAAACTTTTGAAATTGTCCGCCAATTCCCCTGATTAGTCTAAACCTCAGCATTACGTCAGGCTTTTGACAATAAAAACAGCGCTTAGTGGGAGGCAACCCATTTACTTATTTACCTATTTTAAACTATTCTTTTCTTTTTGAGCATTTTTAATTATCGTTACTACTATTTGTTTAAATTGTTTTGTTAGTTTTATTTTACATTACTATTATAGCCATTACATTTTAGCATTTCATTTTCTTATTTTTATCCTAAATCACTTTTTACAGATTTTCTAAAGTCTTTTCCACTGAATTGTTTCCACCGTATTTTCACTGACTATGGCTAACCAACCTATTAACTATATGGAAACCCAATTTAGAGGTAGGAACCAAAGAATAAAGTTCGAAGAGTTATCACAGAGGCAAATGGATTTGACCCTGTACCCAAATGAAAAGACTATGGAAACCTTAGGTATACATGATAGCGTGATATACCTGTTCAACCGACTCGGATGGGAGAATGCAATGATCCAACACAAGTTTGCGACTTACCGTGAGCTCACCCTTGAGTTCCTTAGTTCCCTACTTTACCTACCTGAGCGCGGTTTTGGTTCTAGGAAAGGATTCATTAGTTTCCGCCTATTTGGAATAGAATACGACTTTAACCATAAAGAACTAGCTGACCTGTTAGGATTCCCTAGTGGGCCTTTTGCCTATACTACCACACAGGTAGAATTGATGGATGTGGAGCTAGATTTCTTTTGGGGAACTCTGACCGGAAACTACCACCCTGAACCAAATGACATGAACAATGATGAGATCCATAACCCTGCTCTTCGTTACTTCCACAAATTCCTCGCCCATACCTTCTTTGGAAAAGAAGAAAACATTACAGGAGTCTCTAAGGATGAATTATTTATTATGTCATGTTTTAATACTGGACAATGTGTTAATGGTGTCCCTTTCATGATGCAAACCTTCACCCGCATCCAAGATGAACCTGAATTACCCATAGTGGTAGGAGGTCTTGTAACCATGATTGCTGATGCCTTAGGACTTAGGTACCAACTGGACAGGTGCACCCGTCTGGGAACCGTACGCCTGATGAATCTTAAATTCTGCTTCAATAGACACATCATAAGGAATTTAGGACGCCCACCTTTTGAGTACCTGATCCGGAACAAAGTAGTCACCCTGTTCACATTGCCCAATCATGCAAAAGTAAGTGTTCATAATAAGGATAATTGGCTTTATGAGTTAAACCCACCTGATTATCCAGCCACTCCTGAAACACCTCAGTCTCACAGGATAACAGATGATATAATGACCGCTGTTGAAACCGACCCCGAGACACCTCCTGGATACCATGACATTGACCCAACTGACAAAGTTCATGAAACCCCTGGAGCGAATCACGGAGAGTACGCTAACAACTTGCAGAACATCATGCACACTCTCAATGCCTATCAAACTGACATTAATCTATTCAGAGAAGACATTAAGAGTATGCGATTGGACATCGTGGGATTGACTGACATGGCCTGCGAACAATTCTATCATCTGGACTCCGCCATCAAAGACCTGAAGAAACGCCTTTGAACCGGCTATCAGTGATTTAGTTTATTAATTCTTTTCTCATTATTTTTATCATCATTTTCATTTCCAGTTAAATTTATCTTTCGCAACGATTTCATAACATAATTTGAGTTTATGTAATTTCAGTTTTTCTTTATGCCATGCACTTTTTATTTCAATTAATTCTTCATTTTAGCAGCTTATATAATTTTTCTATTTCTTTTCTATACACTGTGTGACCATATACTGTATGACTGCACTATTTTATCTTAGGCTCGTATACTACTGTGTTGCAATTGCTATATAATATGGTGTGTGTTAATATAAGTGCTACTAAATAAAATAAATTATTATTAATTTAAAAGTAACGTGAGACAATGTGCTTTTCTGGGAATTATCCAGCACCACACAGCCTCACGGTCGTCACGCCCCACTTACGATCGTGACGTGCTCATTTAGCGTGTCACGACCGTCACGCCTATGTCACGACCGTGACGACCTCTATTACAAAGATCGTGAGAAACAGAACTGTTTCTCATCGTGTCCACTCTTCTTCTCCATCCATAGCCAACCCAACACAATACCCACTCATTCCAAAACCGCCATAACCTCTCCACTACCCCATTAATCCACCATTACCATCAACCAATTCATTTCAACTGTCCCGTATTTAACCCAAACATCAATCTCCCTCATTCTACCACTCTTCTCCCAAAAACCTCACAAAATCCTTCCACCCTCACTCTTCACTCTTGCATGTTATGGATTCCATCATTTTCAGAGAAGGAGAAGCCGGAGAAACCCAGCGAGACCGTTTCGTCCGCTTCCAGAACCACGGTATGCAACCCACCCGGTACATTTCCACCGACTGTCTGCAAGAACTCGGTATGCTGTCCAGCGTTCAAAGCCTACTGCAGAAGGTCGGCCTGTGGGACCTCTGTCGCCAGCCACAGCCTACTTTCGAACTTCTGACGCTGGAGTTCCTCAGCTCTTACTGCTACATCACCTCTCATGGTTCTCAGAGTCAGCTTACCGGCAGCGTAACATTCCGACTGCTTGGCCGGGAGTTCAACCTCACACAAACCAGGATTGCCGAGCTGTTAGGTTTCGAGCATGGCACCGAAGCCCACCGTCGCGTGCCCGACAACTTCAGTGAACAAGCATTCACACTGTGGCACGACCTTACCAACACCCGTGCGACCACCTTCCAGAGCCTCAACGCCACACACATCCACAACCCGGCTATCCGCTACTTTCACCGGGTCCTCTGCAACACAATCTTTGCTAGAGAGAGCAACCACAAGCTCAACTCAAAGGAGCTTCTGTTTTTATACTGTGCCCTTCATGACGAGCCAATCAACGCTGCCCCCTTTATGCTCTACCACATCCAGGCCATCGCGCACCGAGGCTCATCCCCGTTCTTCATTGGCGGCATTGTCACCACCCTCGCCATTCAGCTGGGGCTTGGTGACGCGCTCGCTGATCTGCCGCACATCGCCGCCGATTTCCTGACCATGAGCTACTGCCGGTCCGCCCACCTGATCGCGCAGCGAGAGGATGGCAGGTACAGCCCTGTCGTCAATGGCACCGTTTTCCACCACATCACTCTGCCGTCCCGCACACGCATCGACCCAGCAAACCGAGCCAACTGGCTCTTTGCCTTACCAGCTGCTGCGGATCACGCCCCGGTACATGATGATCAGCCAGACGCCCCAGTGGACGAGATGCAGGACGCCATGGATGCAGCTGAGCATGTCCAGGACATCCCCGAGACTTCCACCCGACAGCAGGCGGCTCCCGCCATCACACTTGAGGACGTCCTACTTGCAATTCATCAGCAGAACCTGATGAACGCGGCACTAGAGCGTCAGCAGAAGGCACAATATGACGCTTTACTCGGCACTATTGCTGCCAACCATGAGGCCACTAATGAGCGGTTTGGAGAACTTTTCGGCGAGCTTGAGGCGCTCCGCATCAGCATTACTGCTACCTCCGGCACCGGCTCTGATCCCGACGCGACTCCCTCCAGACGCCGCTCTCGCACCAGAGGCCGAGCCCGCGATCACCAGCAGCAGTAGTTTACTTTTATGATTGTTTTTCAGTTTTAGTCTCGTACTGTATTTGTACCGCATTTATATCACAACATTGTGGGCAATGTCTGATATAGTGTGGGAGAGGTACTTTTCATTTCAGTGTACTTTCAATTCCGTTGTATTTCAATTCCGTTGTATTCCTTTTAGCAAAACAATGAAATGAGCAAATATGTGCGTTATTTTCTTTAATATCGAGCTTTCCCCGATTATTAAGCCATACTAGAAAAATCTTTAAATTACTCGCATTACCCGACTTACCACCGAATGGTTCGTAATTACGAAGCCGGGAACGATTAAAACAAGACCAATACAATCTTGACATCTTCGACCCCCTGCTTAAGAAATTCCATCCCGATCACCATTGTGAGTGCACCTTTAGTCTCAGTTCAAAAGTAACCCCAGTAGTTTATACTAGCAGTCAGCACCGTCTGAACACAAACCACGTGGGGAGCCGATGAATATAAGCGTTTGATGCCTAATCAATAATGATCCTTCGTATCTCAATGCAAAATGAAAAGAGATTGCACCAAAGTACACGGTCGCAGATAAGAAACGAGAAATATGAGAAGGACTCCGTTTCGGGTTGGTTCAGAGGTACTGGTTCTGAACTCGGTAGGGCGTGCTACGGCTCGATCCCCCACAACCTCCGCATCGGATAAAACATGAAGGGTTACCACACTCGTGTACCAGACCCCGTGCTAAAAAAGGATCAAAATCGCTAACCGGCTACTCCACTACGTGCGTGCGAAGGCAAAGGGCTTAATGTGACTGCGCTAGAACGAACCGGGTGAAATAAGATCGAAAAACTCTAGGTGAAATCGTAATGTGATTGCCGATTGTTTCGCTTGACGGGAAGTCGACGACATAGCTTGTTGCTTATGTCATTAGTGTATCGGTAGTGTTCTATCAAAGTACCGGACTATCCGACAAAACGATCCACCGGAGGGTTTGTTATGAGTATGCGCGAATAAAATCTTGTCCGCCGATTTTCAACCGACTATTTGCTTGAGGACAAGCAAAGGTTTAAGTTTGGGGAAGTTTGATGACGAGAAAACGCATCGGTTATATCGCTAGATTTCATTGACTTTTATCGCGCATTCACCATTTTTACGCTCGATTTCTCGAGTTTTTCTTACTATTTTGCAGGTACATCGTTATGTGAGGCCGAATCATGAATTAAGAAGAAAAGAACAAAGAAACCACAAGAAATGAAGCAAGACAGAAGCCTGCATAAACTCTGCATAATTTGTTACGGCCACGACCGTGAGGAAGTAGTCACGACCGTGACACTTGAAATCATCAAACAACGAGCGTGAAGACCTTGTCACGCCCGTGACAAGGATATAACTTGATTTTGACTCAGACTACGTCAAGCCACCAGTGAAGACCACTCCTCCTAGTAATTCTCCTCAAGGCAGCACGTGAGGAAGACTTCTCCCATTTTCTGCTGCCACTTCCCAACATTTTCTCAACCACTCCAGCAAAGACCAAGGCACCAGCCCATTGGAAGCTCTATAAATAGGACCAGCTCAGGAGAACTAAGGGGAGACTTCATTATCCAAATTTCCTGCGGAAGCTCTGCCGAATTACCTTACCACCAGAATTATTATTCCAGCACTATTTTATTTCCTGTCTTATTTTACTTGTATCCAAACCAACCGTGTAACAATTTCCAACATTAGGGAATTGTTATACTTTTATTTGTTTCCAGCCTCAGCATTAGTTTTAATTTTTATTTCCGCCTACTCCAAGCCTTCCGGTCTGTGGAAGAAGGAGTCCACTCAGATATTTGTTAATCAGGTTTTTCAATTATTGCAATTTAATTTATTTATAATGTCTATTTATTTTCCTGCCATTAGTAAGTCAATAATTAACTCTGAGTCTGATTTAACATCGATGAGTAGCTAAATACCCTAGGGCGATATGTAGTTATAACTAACTTAACCGGTAAAATATAACCATGGGCTAAAATAATTAATCGCTTAACATTCTGGCTGATGCTTTTTAATTGAATTCGACCTTTTCGTTACGAGAGTAAGAAAAGGGTATTAGGTTGGGTCAAGACCACGAGAGTGTGAGATTTTAACCAGATAGCTAAAGTTAGGCATTTAAATTAAATACAGCGAGAGAGCTTTAAGATAAATTAGAATTATTTAGTTTCCAAAAATTACCTCTAAACACTTATGGGCTAGCGAGAGCAGGCATAGGGCTTTAGGGATAAGATCTGATTCAAGACCACGAGAGTGTGAGTTGAGGGTATTCAAACTAGTAATCTCTACCGAATAGATTAAGTGAACATCTTTATAAGCCTAGGTTAGATTGACCCACCTAAGTTAGTATAATTACATACCGACCGTCTTAGTATTATTTTATTAAAAACTTAAATTTAATTCCGCCTTCAATAGTCTTAGAAAACCAACAACAATCGTGACAACTATTCGCCTTAGCTAAACTAGAAGTTCATCTAGCACTAGGTAACGATAGAATCCCTGTGGATCGATAATCTTAAATATTACTTCGATAGGCTGTGCACTTGCAGTAAGATACCGCTAGACGCATAAGTAGACACGTCTGTAGCCCATCAGTGAGCTAGTATCTTTTGGAAGTATCTGAAAGTTGGGTTATGAATATCATCATTATACATTCTGTCTGGTTCAGGGTGATAGTCGCCTGTGATTCTACCCCAGAATTGGTCGAGTTCAAAATCAATATCGTCATCTTCTGCACTGATGAACACATGCGGTCCGCTAGGAAATCCTAGGAGGTTAGCTAGTGACATCCGGCTATGGGTTTGGTCCATTCCAAACATTCGAAAGGTAATCAGCTCTGTGTTGGATCCAAAACCATAGTTGGGTAGGTATCTGAAGGAACTAAGGAATTCATAGGTGAGATCCTTATAGGTAGCAAAACGTGTTTTCAAAGCAGTGTTCTCCCAACCCAGTTGATTGAACAGGTATTGAATGCTATCCGTGATTCCTAGTTTATCCATGGTAGACTTATCATAATACAGCATTAAGGCGATTTCTCGTTCAGTTAGTGCTGCAAATTTTGCCTGTTGAGCTAGCCCTCGAAAATGAACCTTTGTGAAGTCGTACTCGGCCATACTCGCAGGTAAGTCGGAGAAAACAGGAGGAATGTTTTGAAGACTTTTAAAATCCTGAAAAGTTTAAAACAGAAGTTTGAAGTCAGGATTTTTAAAAACAAAAAGCGGTAAAAACAAAAGACCAAAAGAGAAAAATAAAATAAAAAATAAAAATATGAAAACAAACGAAAGTAGAAAATAGTAGTAATTATAAGTTTAGAATTTTTGTTAAATTTTCAAAGTAAAATTTTAAATAAAAAATGAAATACAGTAACGAGGAAAAATGCGGGAAAAATTGGGTTGCCTCCCAGTAAGCGCTGTTTTTAACGTCTAAAGCCTGACGATAGCTTGGTGACAAGCTATTCGGGTGTTTGAGCTGAAAGCTCAAGCAATGCTATACTGCAGACTTGAGGGCTGTTTTCGTTCTTATTATAATGTTTTAGACGTTGGCCGTTTACGATAAACGGTGCATTCGTCTTATTGGTAATTTCAACAGCTCCACTCTGAAGTACTTTAGTCACTTCATAAGGTCCAGACCACCTAGACTTTAGTTTACCTGGGAAGAGTTTTAATCTTGAATTAAATAGCAATACGATGTCTCCCACACTGAATTCTTTCTTGACTGAACGTTTATCATGCCACTTTTTAGTTCGTTCTTTGTAGATACGGGCATTTTCGTAAGCGTCTAATCGAAGTTCTTCCAATTCGTGTAAGTTCAAGATTCGCTTTTCTCCCGCCTCGGTGTAGTTGAAATTGAGTGTCTTAATGGCCCAAAAGGCCTTATGCTCTAATTTTACAGGGAGATGGCAGGATTTATCGTAAACTAATTTGTAGGGTGTAGTACCTATTGGTGTCTTAAAGGCGGTCCTATAGGCCCATAAAGCTTCTTGTAGCTTTGATGACCAATCTTTCCTTGAGGTAGCGACAGTCTTTTCCAATATCTGTTTTATTTCCCTGTTCGAGACATCTACTTGTCTGCTAGTTTGTGGATGATAAGGTGTAGCTACTCGGTGTCGGACTCCAAATTTAGAAAGAAGTTTATCAAATATTCGCGATATGAAGTGAGATCCGCCGTCACTAATGACGAGTCTGGATACACCAAATCTAGGAAAGATTGTGTTTTTGAAGAGTTTGATTACTACTCGTGCGTCGTTTGTTGGAGCAGCAATGACTTCTATCCATTTAGACACATAGTCTACAACGACGAGTATGTAATTATTACCAAAAGAAGGTGGGAATGGTCCCATGAAATCTATTCCCCATACGTCAAAGATTTCTACCTCTAAGATTCCTTTCTGAGGCATTTCATCGCGTCGTGAGATGTTGCCAGTTCGTTGGCATCGATCACATTTTAGCACAGCGATGTGGACGTCTTTCCAGAGGTTAGGCCAGAATAAGCCGGCTTGGAGAATCTTAGCACACGTCTTGGATGTACTAGCATGACCACCATATGGTGCTGAATGGTATTAGGAAATGATATTTTCTACTTCTTCCTCTGGGACACAGCGACGGTATATGTTGTCGGCCCCTCTCTTGAAGAGTAGAGGTTCGTCCCAATAATAATGTTTCAGATCGTGGAAGAATTTCTTCTTTTGCTGATAAGTGAGATCCGGTGGAAGCACGCCTGCAGCGAGGTAATTAACGATGTCAGCATACCAAGGTAATGTGACTTGGGCATAGACGACTTCTACGGCTTTTTCGAATTCTGGATCTTCTGAGATTGAGTTGGGTATGTCACTTTCTAATTTGGCTATCAGACGTTCGTACGGGAAATCGTCGTTTATCGGTACTGGTTCGTGTCTGATGCCTTCTATTCGGGATAAGTGATCTGCAACAACGTTCTCGGTTCCTTTCTTATCTTTGATTTCTAAGTCAAACTCTTGTAATAACAGGATCCATCTCAATAGTCTTGGTTTGGCATCCTTTTTGCTTATTAGGTACCTAATGGCAGCGTGGTCTGTGTATATGATAATTTTTGCTCCTACTAAGTAAGAACGGAATTTGTCAAGCGCAAATATAACCGCTAGAAGTTCCTTTTCTATTGTAGCGTAGTTCATTTGGGCAGGATCTAAGGTTCTACTGGCATAGTAGATGGCATGGAGTTTCTTGTCCTTCCTTTGTCCTAGAACTGCGCCTACGGTATAATCACTCGCATCGCACATGATTTCGAACGGTAGTCGCCAATCAGGTGGTTGCATAATCGGTGCGGTGATAAGGGATGATTTTAATGTTTCGAATTCTTTTAAATAGTCGTCGTCGAAGACGAACTCAACATCTTTCATCAACAGGCCGATCAAAGGTTTTGTGATTTTTGAAAAATCTTTTATAAATCTTCTGTAGAAACCGGCATGTCCTAGAAAACTCTGTATTTCTCATACGGATTTTGGAGGTTGGAGATCTTTTATAATCTCTATTTTAGCTTTGTCGACCTCAATTCCTTTATCTGATATGACATGTCCTAGAACTATTCCTTGTCGGACCATAAAATGGCATTTTTCCCAATTTAGGACGAGGTTCA
Source organism: Lathyrus sativus (assembly GCA_963859935.3). Classification (NCBI taxonomy): domain Eukaryota; kingdom Viridiplantae; phylum Streptophyta; class Magnoliopsida; order Fabales; family Fabaceae; genus Lathyrus; species Lathyrus sativus. The sequence continues at coordinate 513,669,795 of OZ012740.1, read as the reverse complement.
CTTTTACACAACGTTCTAATACCATTTCTAAGTTTTGTAGGCATCCTTCGAAACTTTGTCCACATACCGAGAAATCGTCCATAAATACTTCCATGATGTCGTCTATGAAATCTGCGAAGATTGCCATCATGCATCTTTGGAAGGTTGCTGGAGCATTACAGAGTCCGAACGGCATTCGGCGGTAAGCAAAAGTACCATAAGGACAGGTGAATGTAGTCTTTTCTTGGTCATCCGGATGAATGGGAATTTGGAAAAATCCTGAATAACCATCTAGATAGCAGAAATATGAATGTTTGGCTAATCTTTCCAACATTTGGTCTATGAAGGGTAACGGGAAGTGATCTTTTCGTGTGGCTTTGTTAAGCTTCCTATAGTCAATACACATCCTGCTTCCAGTCACGACTCTTTTTGTTATTGATTCGCCTTTTTCGATTTTGACTACTGTGACTCCTCCTTTCTTCGGTACGACGTGAACTGGGCTAACCCACTCACTATCGGAGATTGGATAAATGATTCCTACATCTAGCAATTTCTTTACTTCATCTCTGACTACAGTGCTTAGGATGGGGTTCAGTCTTCTTTGATGCTCTCTAGAGGTTTTAGAGTCTTTCTCTATTGTAATTCGATGCATACAGATCGAAGGGCTTATACCTTTTAGATCGCTTATGTTATAGCCTAACGCGGTGGGGTACTTCTTTAGGACTTCTAATAGATTTTCGGTTTCTGGTTGTCCTAAGTCGGCGTTGACTATCACTGGTCTTTTTAGTTCATCGTCTAGAAATTCATATCTAAGGTTTTTGGGTAGTGTTTTAAGTTCTAAAGATGGGTTCTTCGGACCTGGCATATGGTTTGGGGTCAGTGCTAAGTTTTCGCTTAGGCTGTCGTCTTTATACGGTTTACGCCAATCATCGTCTTCAGAAATATCGGGTATTTGAATTTTTATTATTTCTGAATATGTGGTCTCTTCATTTTCAAGTTCTCTTATGCATTCGTCAATTTCATCTACTAAATAGCAGGTATCGTCTATGGCTGGTGCTTGTAAGAACTTGGTGAGAATGAACTCTATCTTTTCTTCTCCTACTTCGAATGTTAGCCTTCCTTTCTTCACGTCTATAATCGCTCCGGTTTTAGCTAGGAAAGGTCTTCCTAGGATAATTGGGGTAACAGTGTCCTCCTTGATGTCCATGATTATGAAGTCGGTTGGGATGTAGAATTGTCCTATGCGTACTGGAACGTTTTCCAGTATTCCGACGGGGTATTTTACTGATCGGTCAGCTAATTGTACGGACATTTTGGTTGGTCTGAGGTCTCCCATATTTAGCTTTTTGCATATAGATAAAGGCATAACACTGATACTGGCTCCTAAATCGCATAGAGCTTTGTATATCACGAACTTTCCTATGACGCAGGGTATGGAGAAACTACCTAGGTCTTTTAATTTAGGAGGCATGCGGTTTTGGATAATAGCGCTACACTCTGCAGTAAGTGTAACTGTTTCATTATCCTCGATCTTTCTCTTATTTGACAGGATTTCTTTGAGAAATTTAGCGTATGACGGCATTTGAGTTATCATTTCTGTAAAAGGAATAATAATATTCAGCTGTTTAAGGAGCTCTACAAATTTCTTAAACTGTCCTGAAGTTTTGGAGTTTATTAATCTTTGCAGATAAGGGATAGGTGGTTTATATGGCGCTGGAGGTGCTTGAGTTTTTTCACTTGCGGTATCCTCCTTCTCGTTGTCTTCCTTCTTCTCTAACTCGGATTCCTTTTCTGCTTGTTCAGTTGGTTTTTGTTGCATGGCTGAGTTTTCGGTCCTCGGATCGATCGGTTCGTCCAATTCTTTTCCACTTCTTAGTATTACAGCATTTGCTTGGCCTTTTGGATTCTGTTCGGGTTCTCCAGGAAATGTGCCAGCGGGTGCGGCAGCAGAGGCTTGTTGTTGAGCCACTTGTGATATCTGTGTTTCTAGCATTTTGTTGTGGGTGGCTAAAGCGTCTACTTTTCCGGTCAACTGTTTAATTTGCTCGCTAGTGGGTATGTTTTGATTCAGGAATTCTTTGTTTGTTTGAGCTTGAGTAGTTATGAATTTTTCCATCATCAACTCGAGGTTTGATTTCCTAGGTGCAGTCTGAGCAGCAGCTAGTTTCTTATATCCTGGCGGAGCAGTAGGCATTTGCAATGCATTTTCGCTTTTGTAAGAAAAGTTTGGATGATTTCGCCAACCTGGGTTGTAGGTATTTGCATAAGGGTTTCCTTGAGCATAATTTACTTGGTCTGGTGGGATTTCGGCTAGCAATGGGCATTCGGGTGCATTATGAGTGGTGCTTCCGTATAACTCGCAATTTAGAGTCACGGCAGCGACGGTTGCAGTGGGGTTAACGGTCAGACTATCAATCTTTTGTGCTAGAGCATCTACTTTAGCGTTGAATTTTTCAAGGCTGCTGATCTCGTACATCCCACCTTTTGTTGTGGTTTTCTCTGTTGGAGTGCGTTCACCTCCCCATTGGCAATGGTTTTGAGACATGTTTTCGATTAATTGATAGGCTTCGTCATATGGCTTATCCATAAGTGCACCGCCCGCGGCGCATCTATTGTCAATCTAGTATTATATAAGAGCCCATTATAAAAAGTGTGGATTGTCACCCAGTCTTCTAAACCGTGGTGAGGACATGTTCTCATCATATCTTTGAATCGTTCCCATGCTTCGTAAAGAGATTCAGTATCTTTTTGTCGAAATCCGTTGATTTGAGCTCTAAGCATAGCAGTTTTGCTTGGCGGAAAATATCTCGCTAACAAGACGTTCTTCAATTGTTCCCACGTCGTAACGGAGTTGGATGGTAAAGATTGCAACCATGTCCATGCTCTGTCTCTAAGAGAGAATGGGAAAAGACGAAGTCTTATCGCGTCTGGAGTTAATCCATTTGCTTTCACCGTGTCTGCGTATTGTACAAACTTCGTTAGATGTTCGTTCGGGTCCTCAATTGCGTTTCCTGAGAATTGGTTTTGTTGTACAGCTGACACCAATGATGGTTTCAGCTTAAAATCATTTCGAGTAATAGTTGGGGCAGCAATGCTACTTCTAGGCTCCATCTGAGAGGGTGTAGCGTATGCCTTCAGCGGTTTGTTTGGAGGTCCTTCAGCCATGTTTGATTCTTCTTCGGATTTGGGAATGGGAGTGAGAGGATCGGGAATGTTATGTTTGAGTTAGTACTCAATGATTCGGCTTCTTAGATGTAAGAAGCGTTCTAGTTCTGCGACTGAAGGTTTCAAGATATCGCCTTGCGGGCGATCACTTGGCATACAATCGACAACACTAGTAAAGGAAAAATGAGAATAATTAACCTAGTCTATACAGCGTAACAGAAGGTTACACTATTGACTAAACGGGTCCCCGGATACGGCGCCAAAAACTTGATCGCGACTTTCTATGTCTAATACAACCTAACTGCAAGTGCACAGTCTATCGCGTAGTAATAATAGATATCGATCCCACAGGGACTCGTAATCAAACTAGTGTTCTCGGGAGTTACTATGTTTAGCTAGGTAGATAATGTTTGAGGGAATAAGATTGTCACTAAAGGGAACTAAGAATGTTAATTAAAGTATAATTAATTGAATCGATATGCAGTAATTATGTTCTTCGGGGATTTGACAAGTTACCGGTATACGAAATATTTTTCAGAGTTTATTTAAGCAGAAAATGGTGATCTGAAAACTCTCGCCTCACGATGGTTATTGACGCTAATCATAATTCTAAGGGCCAAACGTACGCTTTCGTGTCCCATTCGGGGTTAAAATTATTTTTTGGAAATCTCTAAGTTCTAATTCATTTTAAAGTGCTTTCGCTGTTATTAAAATGAATGACTAGTGTTTACTATCTGGTCTTGCCGCAGCTTTCGCTTGTTGGTTCGTACCTTAATTAATTTCCCACTTTCGTGGCAAAACTACTTTTAAATAAGTTCTCGCTTTCGCGACGAAGTTTATTCAGTAAATTAATTTTAAACACTCAGACCATAAACAACTTTTGAAAAAGACAATTTTCAACCGGTTATTATCAAATCCCTTTCGAATTATTGCTACATATCGATTACTTTAATTTAGCTAGACATGGATTTGGGAAAGGTAAAACATAAATGAAAATAATAAATAATAGCATGCATCATAATAAAACTGGAATTACGATTGAAATGAGAGACCTGTAAATATTCCAATTGGCCTTTGGGCAGATCCTCCACAGATGTTGGCAGGATTCTGGTCTTTGTGCCAATTTGATCGTACAACGGAAATAAAAATTACAGAAGGAATGAAAGGAATGCAGAAAAAGAAAAGGAGAAACAAATAAGAATAAAAACTGGAAAGGTTGCTCTGGAAATAAATTGGCAGCACTTCATTGTATGAATGCGGCTCCCTTTCTGAGTCCCCCTTCTTCCCCTTTTATAGAGTTGGTTTTCTAACGGTTATAACTTGAAGAAGGTGGACTTTGAGGCAGAATTATCAGGGAGTAGTGGTCCACTATTTGGGACTTGGAACTGCTTCTTTTACGTGAAACTGAAGTGGGGCGTTTTTGCCTGCATGACGATCGTCACAAGGTGTGACGGTCGTCACCCGTGTGACGGTCGTCATGGAGCTGTGACGGTCGTCACAGCAGCAAAATCAGCATTCTGCGCTTTTCATGATGTTTTCATCCGGTTTTCGTCCATATTTCATCTGAGATTGCTTCTTTTCTTCATAATGCCTTGTCTAGACGTGATCATCAAATACCTGCAAAACATCAGACAAATAACACGGAAACAACCCGAAATCGGATAGAAAACAATTAAACTTTAGTTGAATTATGCATCAAAATATATATACGATTTCGTGTTATCAACCACCAAATTTGAAAGTCTAAGAATGAAGGAGGACGAGACTATTCATGAATACTACATGAATATCCTTGAAATTGCAAACACCTCAGGAGCCTTGGGAGAAAAGATGTCTGATGAAAAGCTTGTGAGGAAGATTCTCAGGTCTTTACCTAAAAGGTTTGCCATGAAGGTCATTGCCATTGAAGAAGACTAAGACATATGCAGTAGGAAGGTGGATGAACTCATTGGTTCTCTCCAAACCTTTAAGACGGGGATGTGTGATCAGGCTGTGGAGAAAAAGAACAAAAGCTTAGCACTTGTTTCAAACACTGCAGATGACTCAGAGGTAGACAATGAGGAGCATTTGTCAGAAGCAATTGCCTTGCTTGGTAAACAATTCAACAAACTGATCAAAAGATTATACCATAAGTCTAAGCCTTATGTCAAGAACAACTCCTCTGACACCAACAAAATGGAAAAATTTGAAGATACATCTAACCAAGGAAAAGAAGTTCAGTGTTATGAATGCGAGGGGTATGGTCACATTAAAACTGAGTGTCCCACCTATCTCAAGAAGCAAAAGAAGGGATTAACAGTCACTTGGTCTGATGGAGATTCTGAGAGTGGATCAGAAGATGAGTCTGCAAAACATGTCACTATTCTGAACAGTGTATACATATCTGATGATGACTCAAGTGAAGAAGAGCTAACTTATGATGAACTTGCAGATTCATACAAAAACCTATGCACAAGAAATGCATAATTATATCAGCAAGGAGAACAAAAGAAGAAGTACATAAGGGAATTAGAGGCTGAAAAGATAGAGCATCTTGCAACAATAGACTCACTCAAAAGTGAGGCAAGGTTGTTAAAGTCCAAAATGGAGCAGATGTCAAAATCCATAAGGATGCTGAACCCTGGGACTGACACTCTAGAAAAAATTCTACAAAGTGGTCAGACAACTGGAAACATGGCTGGACTAGGATTTGTTGGTGATTAGAAAACCATCTTGGAGTTAAAAAGGCCAAATCCTAAAACTCAGAGGTCAAAATGGATGTCATGACCAATGTCTCAACATCAGAGAAACAGAAGCTGAAACCATACCAAGAACAAATTCCAAAGGTATAGGTGTTACTATTGTGGAAAACTTGAGCACATTAAACCCATACGCTTCTAGTTACATGGTTTTCTAAGTCATTCTTATCAAGGTAAATCCAAATTGAGTGCCCATGCCAAGAAACAACATCATGTGAGACCCAAGAAGGAAGTTCTTGTCAAGAAGCAACAATGGGTTGCCAGGGAGGTTGCTCTAGTAGCTCATACCTTTCTTAGGATGCCAACCAAAGAAGATTGGTACTTTGACAGTGGCTGCTCTAGACACATGATTGTAATGGAGAACCTTTTGGTAAATATCAAACCTCATTCCTCAAGTCATGTAACATTTGGTGATGGAGCTAGAGGAGAAATCACAGGTGTTGGACAGCTAGACTATCATGGTGTTCCAAAACTGCATGATGTCATATTGGTTAAAGGACTGACTGTTAATCTTATCAGTATTAGTCAGCTTTGTGACCAAGGATTTAATGTCAAATTCAATAAGAGTAATTGTGTGGTCATCAATGAAGAAGGTGAGAAAGTCATGAGGGGGTCCAAAGCCAAGAACAACTGTTACCTATGGGAGCCCAGAAATAACCCCAATGGCTAAGTCCAAAAAGAAAATAAGGATCAACTGTGGCTAGAGAAAGGAAAACATCTTCTAAAAATAGAAAGGACCATGTCCAAAACAGTAGCTAGAGGAACTTCAAAGTCTACTTCTTATAGTAGGACATAATATGGTAAATGGCGTGTGGGCAGGCATGCCAAGAAGGGACACCCAAAGAATGGTCATCAAGGAAATCTAGATATGTTATACTGGAATCTGATGGAGTCCATGGAAGCTACCCAACATACAGGGAGCAATGTCACTCAAAATGTCATGACATTGTTCTGTGACAATCTCAGTGCCATAAATTGGAAACCAAGTCAGCCAGAGAAAGCCGTGAAAAATATTTACCAGCATCACCTTGGGAGAGAATATGAGGAACTAGGAGACTCAGAATTTCATAGTGCTGACAAGGTTACAAGGGATCTCAAGGTTACTAAAATTAAAAATTCACGAAGCTAGTTAAGAACTTGTTTTAATAAGGAATTATAGCAATTAATGGGAATAGGGAATTGGATTTTAAAGTCTAATCATTCACTGATTGGTCAAAATATTAAGTTCCCTCCTCATTTGCCATATCACCTCTCTAGCTTCTACATACAAAATTCCTACATCATTTGGTCCCAATTCAAACTGTTCATCTACCATCCATCTTCCAACCAGCACAAGAAACTATCTCCCACACGATCAAAGTCCTTAACAATGTCTCAACATTCGAATTCAACCTCCTTCAAGAGAATATCCACCAACGACTCTGATACGAGAACTAGGTCTAAGAACCCTAACGAGGTTCTTGAGATAGCCCCCCTGTGTATGATGACCCCAAACGGACTGTTGGTAAAGAAACCAAGAATCCCACATGCAAGAAGGCCTAAGGAACTTGTCTCAGGTCAAGCTCCTCCTTCCACGACATCTGTTCCTCATTATGATGTCAATAAGGAAGAAGCTAGGCAGACCCACATCACCATTGGGAATATGGTTGCCAGTGTTCTAAATACGTCCATTCCACCTAACAATGAGAGGTCTTATCCTAATCTGAATGATCAAGGTGATGTTACTCACAATGTTGAAACATTGAAAGACACTACTCCAGTGGATAAGAACAAGGATCAAGGTTCTGATAAAATGGATGGTAACATGCAAGGTGACAAAAATTCTGATTTGGTAGACCTTGATGAATACTCTAACAATGATCTAATAACTAAGATCAATCCTAGCATATCCAAACGACTTATGACTAGGAAGGGGAAGAATGTTGCTGCTCAAAGTCCTCCTAAGAAGAAGGTTGTGACAAAAGGTACCCGTGTTGGGCCTACCAAAGCATGGAGCAAAGTGGTTCCACAAAAGAGGAAGGCTAAATCAAGTACAAAATCTGAATCCATCTCAGATGATGATGATGAGGTAACTGACAGTCCACCAAAGAAGAAACCAACCACTAGCAAGCTTGCTGCTAGTGTCCCAAATGTGCCTATTGACAACATATCATTTCACTATCCATCATGTGTTAATAGATGAAAATATGTATTCCATAGAAGGATGACACTGGAGAGAGAGTTGGCTCAAAATGCTCTTGAAAATAAAGAAGTCATGGACCTTATTCAGAATGCGGGCTTGATGAAAACTGTCACTCAATTTCCACCATGCTATGAGATTCTTGTCAAAGAATTCATAGTCAACCTGTCAGGAGAATGTACTGATAGGAAATCTAGTGAGTTTGGAAAAGTATTTGTAAGAGGAAAATGTATAAATTTCTCAGCAACCAACATCAACGGCTACTTAGGAAGACCAAATGAAGGTCAGAATGAATTAACTGCCTCTGATCACCAAGTGTGTCAAGAAATCACTACAAACCAGGTCAAGAGCTGGCCATCCAAAGGAAAGCTGGTTGCAAGCAAATTAAGTGTGAAATATGCCATGCTACACAAGATTGGTGCTGCAAATTGGGTGCCCACCAATCATAAGACAACTGTTGCAACCATTATGGGGAGATTCATGTATGTTGTAGGGACAAAAGCTAAATTTAACTATGGGACCTACATTCTTGATTAAACCATGAAACATGCTGGTAGCTATAGTGTTAAAGGCCCTATTGCACTCCCCTCACTCATCAGTGGGATCATTGTTGATCAGCATCCCAACATTCTCAAGGAGAGTGACACAACTTGCAAGAGAGACAACCCTTTATCCTTCCACTACAAGTTGTTTCAGGGAACTCATGTTCCTGACATTGTTGTAACATCAGCTGAGACATCCAAGGGAAAGTCAAAATCAAGAAAAGCTGAAGTGATTGCCATGCTAAAGGAAACTTGTAAGGAGCTGGATGTTAGGAAGAAAAATCTTGAAGCATTGATCAGAACCTTTGAGCAAAATGAAGATGCTGAGTTCACTAATGAGGATAGGCAAAATGATGGATCAGAAGAGGATGATGGCCAGGCAGCTGATTCAGAAAAAGATGTTGCCAGCTCTGAGGAAAACTCTGGTCAAGAAGAGGGCAATGATGAAGATGGCTCCTCAGATGCTGAGGAGGCTAGTGATGAAGAATTTGGGGAAGTTAGTTCCAAGTCTGCCTCTGAGGAAGATGAATAATGTGGGCTGATATACTGCTGTGGGGCTCAGTCTGTTGATTGCTGAGCTGATGATGTGCTACTGATGTGTTTTTGTTGGTTATTTGCTTAGAATTTTGTGTTTTTTCTGTAACAGCTTGAATTTGTGATGCTCTCCATGAGCAGTTTTTGTTTGTAATGACCCCAAACATGTGTAATGCTACTCATTATGATCCATACTATGTTATTAGTTTGATCTTAATTTGTGGCTAAAAAGGGGGGGGGGGGGGGAGAGAGTGGCAGATAACAGCCAGCAGGTTAGAGATTATGCAGGTGGAAGACTCTTGGCTGAATTGCTGCTACAAGTATGTTGCAGGTGTGTGACAAAGGTTGTAGCAAATATGCATGATTGAAGATTTTGCTAATGTGCATGTGTGATAACAGCTGATGCTGTTAGTGATGTGTGAGATCCTTTGAGTATAAGAATGTATGTTAGATATATGTGTGTTCCTTGATGGAATCTAGCAGTATTGTATCTGCTAGTAGGGTGTGGTTCTGCAGGGTGTTTGCAGAACGTATGTGGTTGTGCAACTCTTCAGGGGAAGTAGCATAGGATGTTGTGCTTCACAGGCTGTTCCATAGTAGGTGTGCTTTAGGATGTCATCTTGAACGTCATAACATCCAGAGCAGGCTAGATGAATATATGTGACTGCAGGGTGTCTGTAGGTTTTGTACAGCTGATGTGATATGCATTAGTTGAGGGGGAGTAACTTTGGTATGTTACTCAACACATTGTGTCATCTGTAGTGCTGACTAACAGATGGTTATATGTGAACAGGTTGATCCTGAGAGCTAACAGTATGAGTGTGTAGACAACATTGATAGTGTGTAGCTAGTAGCTTTCCTGCATGTTATGTTAGACTTCTGCTGCTTGTAAACTCTTATATGTTAACAGGGTGTTTTAGCCAAAAATCTGCCAAAGGGGGAGTTTGTAAATGCTTTTGATTGGCTTCATTTTATGGCAAAACATTAATGTATGAGTAAATGCCATAATTGATGTTAGGACATACATGAAGAGTGTTATGCAGGGAAAGCTAAGAGTAAGTGAAGTTGAATGTCATGACTGAATGTTATCACATTGATCGTATGACATCAGGACGCGCAGGGTTTGTTTTTCTGTTATTAGCTCAGACTATACTTCAGGAAACAATCCAGAAAGCATAGTTATTTTAGGCAACATAACAGGCATTACTGAGGATAACATATAAGGCTCCTGACCTAATGATAAATGCGCAACTTCATGAAGAAAGGTTTATCTTGGGTAAACCTAAATTCTCTACCAAGGCCCAAAGCAGGCCTGCTATTATAAATAGCAGAAGGATCATTCCTAATGGGTAGAGACGAAGATGATAGAGCTTCTAGTGAAAGATCATAGAGTGTGTTTTGTGAGTGAAGAGAGTTGCTCTTCACGTGTGTCTAGGAATCATTCCTTGTGTGCTAAGCAATTGTATGCTGTATAATTGCTTTGGTTATTGTGTATGAACAGATGTGTTCATTGTGTCACTCAAAACTGTTAAGCAAGAGTGTGTGTCCCTTGATCAAAGCTGTGAAGCAAGATCAAGGTGTGTTTGAAGTGTATCTTCATATTGGTTTTGTAATTATGTATTGATATCACTGAGGTGATCGAGGGGGAGTGAGTGGGAAACTCTGGTCTAATGGTCTCTAGACTGAAGTGTCATTGGGTAGGTCTTAAGTGAAGAGTGCAAACTGGGATTGTTTGACTCTGAATTAATTTTACTGATAATGAATTTCCTCCTTGACTTGGTAGCCCCCAGATGTAAGTGTGGTTGACATTGAACTGGGTGAACAATCTCTTATGTTATTTACTGCTTTCCATTTACAACTTATTATTAAGTGCAGTAGTCTATTTGGCAACACATTCACCAAGTCATAGAAGCTCCTATATCAGAGGGCACAACAACAGATACACAAAATCCTTCATAAGCAAGAGTGAACACACACTTCTCCTTAACTCCATAAGCAGTAGCTCAAACATTAAGCAAGATCAACAAATCAACTACAACTTCTCCTTGTTTAAACCACTAAAAAGTATCTCCCAAGATCTCATCCAGAACAGACAGGATGTCTGCTTTGATACCAATTGAAATTCTAGTATGCAGATTTCAGATGTCCCAAGAACATTGATCTATGCTAAAACAAAACAAGGACAAAACATGACATTTTAAATCCCTTTAAGAGTTACCAATGTCATGACCTCTGTTGTAACATCTGCAGACTGACAGAGCTATTTATCTAACCATTTAAAGTGTGCAGAATTATAAATGCTGAAAGATAAATAACACAATGAATTGTTTATCCAGTTCGGTGCAACCTCACCTACATATGGGGGCTACCAAGCCAGGAAGGAAATCCACTATTAGCATAATTAATTCAGAGCTAAACTCCCCCGTTTACAACCCCTCACTTAATCTCTACCCAATGCAATTTCTGCCTAAAACCCACTAGACAAGAGACCTCTCTCACTCCCTCTCAACCACAGCAGTGATAAACAATTAAATGCAAAAGAAAACTTTAGAAGACACTATTCAAAGTCACAATACTTGATTTTGCTAAACAACTTCAATCAAGAACAATGAACTCTTGCTTAAAAGCTTTGAGTGACAAACTTAACAGACAACTTAAGAACTCTAGACCAATGCAATCATACAGCAGATAATTGCTTGGTGTACAAGTATTCCTAAGACACACAAATACACGTGAAGAACAAAACTCTTCACTCACAAATACACTCTTGCTTAAAAGCTGAGTGAACAATTAGCACTGTACTAATAACGGCCTAAACATGTCTACCACGATGCATCCAAAGATACAAAGGGTGACTTACAAGGTCACACACAAACGACTCTCAAAGCCCTAAACCTTAATTTTACACTCAAGTTTTTCTTGTTGTGAGTGCTTTTTTCCCTTGCTTATGCGCCTCCTTAAATAGCAATGCAGACTGGGCTTGGGTTGATCAAAAGTAACATACATTAGGTTTAACCAAGTTAGCCTAATTTCCATAATTCAGATGCTGCAAATTAGGCCACAACTGCTTCATGTTATGCCCAACCCTGACTAGAATCTCGCCTGAGATAACTAAGGAGCTATAACAGGTTTCCTGAAACATAGCCTGAGCTTCCTCTTGCAATATAACAATAAACCTAAACACACGCCCTGATGTCATACGCTTGATGTCATAACATCCAGCATGACATCCAACACACTTTGTTCTTAGCTGACCAAACAAACCCTGCAGTACACTCCTGCAGAATCTTCTTCATAACAGTAGAAACAAATATATTATAGTATCCTAAAAAAGTCTCAGAGATCCTTTTTATGAACTCCAATTAAATCTGCACTTTGTTCCTACCAAATCTCTTTGGCCTGCACATACTGATGAGGTATATCCAATAGGTTCACATCAAACCAAAAACACTTCTGTCAAGTGATAGCAGCTCCTGCTGTACCAGACAGCGATGTCATGACATTGATGATGACATCTTGATTAAAACACATGACAACAGTACTGTCATCAGCTCCTGCTGTATCAGACAACGATGTCATGACATTGGTAATGATATCCTGATTAAAACACATGACAGCAGTTCCGTCACCACAGCAGATGGATGTCATAACATCCTGCTTAACATCAGTGCATAATCATGTTTTACCAAAATTTAGCTAATCATAGAATCATGGAACTAATACTAAACAATATGTGTTTGGTTTTGTTAGAACCTATAATGAATGTTCACTAAAAGCAATACTACTATTATTCACTTCCTAAAATTTGCTATCATAGTATTTTTTTTCAATATTGTTTTGTTTTGTTCTTCAATAAATGGACTCATTTTGGATTCATTTATCTCATACTAGCATATGAATCAAGAAATGCAGTAGATACAAGGCATTCTAGCAGCTCAGAGTTTGTTATCAGAAACAAATGTATTGATTCTGATACTGAATTTTTGATATTAGAAAGTAATGGCATATGGGTAAAAAACAGATATTAGCAAGAAATGTTTTACTAGCATATGAAAAGAAAAAACTCTCAAACAAGTAACCTCATGTTATGGAAAAGAAGGTCGAAAGGTCCTAAAAAAAATCGGGTCCATCAAAATCAAATGCAGCTACAAAAGAGAATCAAAGTAGAAAACAATTAAACATACATTAATTAAAAAAGAAGATAAATGAAAAGAATACAAATGAAAATATTGTAGATATTAACCTGGAGTTCCACAAAGCCAATCATATGTACACAATAATGCTTCAACATTTTCGGGTAAAAGAGCGCTTCGATACTTATCAAGTATACGTCCACCTATACTAAATGCTGATTCTGATGCAACTGGAGTAATTGGAATGCTCAAAAGGTCACGTGCCAATATAGAAAGTTTAGGATATTTACCCTCATTTGCTTTCCAATATTGCAAAACATCCAAATCAGCATATTGCTCATGATCACTTTTTTTCTTCATTCAAATAAGTTTCTAAATCAGACTCATCTTTTGATGGTCCACGCAATTTACTTCTGTAACTCCCAAAATCCTGCAAGTCATTTGAGGAATGTTTGGACTACCTCTAATTGACCTCTGTGAAGATGAAATGCTTGCTTCATTTGAGAACTTGAGATATTCTTGAAAAAAAGCTTTCAACTTATCAAAAATCAACTTTGCAACTTGTACTCCCTCACCACCTAACAACCTCACATAACACCACTCAACAAACTGCAACTTATATCTAGGATCTAAGATGACAACAAATGATAGCACAACACTATAAGAATTCCAATATTTATTAAATTTTTTCTTCATTTTTCTAGCCATGCAACATAATTGATTTTGTTTCTCAAACTCACTATGATCAACACATGCAACTTCCTTGATTTTCATATGAATTCGCCATACGCCACTAAAATAGAGGTTGGCGGTTGGATAAGTGCTACTTGAAAAAAACACAATGATATCATAAAATGGCTTCAAAAAATCAGCTATGGTTTTTACCTCATCCCACTCCTCGTTTGATAAGCAACAATCAAAATAGGGATCAATATCGCTTAGGAGGGTAAAGGCTTCTCGTTGACCTATAGAAGTCTCAAGCATCAGATAAGTGAATTCCACCTAGTAGGTAAGTCTTGACGAACTTGCTCAGAAGTCACATTTGAAAGTTACTCTAAACAAGATGCAAACTTTATCTTTCGAGCTTCTGAGCCTCTTACATATTTCACACACAACCTAATTTTATCCAAAGGTCCATCTATCACCTTTAAACCATCGTGAACAATTAAGTATAAGATGTGTGCTCCACATCTAACATGAAAATAATTTATTATGCATCAACTAGCTTTATTTCATATAGATTAATGACATTACATGTCAAAAAATACAAACAATATATATCAAATTTCCTATATATATTATGCAGCAAGTAGCACACTATTTACAAAATAATTAATTAGAATTTCAAACACATATAGTGATACAGACAAGAGGTATTGGAAGATAATTCATTGAAGCCAATTTAAGTTTACATCAACATGAGGAATCTCTATCTTCATATTGGGAAGCATAGGTTTGAAAGCTTCCCACGAAGCAGCCGTCTCTTCATCGCACATTATCTCCTTCAAATTCAAAAGTAATTCACAACTTCCACAACTTAAAAGATGTCGCTTTTAACGTCTAATTGATCTTCTTAAAAGGGATTTTAAAGTCTCTTAAAAGGATATTTTACAATAAGGCCTTTAAGTAAGTTATATCGTATAACTTATATGTTTACCATAAAATAAACTTATATGCTCAAGTCTTTTATGCAGGCCATAAATCTCTAGAGTGGTTAGTAAAGTATATGATTCTAACACATTATGAAAAATATTAATATAATATTATTAGCATTGAAAACTATTCTTATATTATTTGTATTTAATTAAATTGATCGGACTATTATGCCTTGTAGACTTTTTAGATAGCATGAAGCCTGACCTTGTTTAGCTAAACAGTCAACAAGCCTTGAGCCCTTGACATATTTCCACCCTTAATCCAACTAGGCCGAGTTTCATTCATGGGAAATTGTAGATCTGCTCCTACCAGCAGAGAAATAAAATTTTAGAAAGCCAATTCTTCAACTTATGATAGCTAACTTAGTAATACCACCCCCACCAGAACTACCAAACTCTCATCACAACGCCAAGTAGTAGTAATAAACGCAAAGCCAAACCAAAACCAACTTATTGTTTGCAAGAATCAGAATCAGAAACAACTGATCCATGAAGATGATTCCACTGTTCTTATTGTTTGCAAACCAAAACCAAAACCAAAACCAAAACCAAAACCAGCTCTCACTGTTCTTATTGTTTGCAAGTAGTAATACCCTTATTGTTTGCAAACCAAAACCAACTCTCACTGTTCTTATTGGTTCTGCTGCTGTTGGTTCCAAAGTCATCTCTAACATGTAAAATCCTATAGTAATTATAATCATCTCTAACAAAGTATCATTATTTGCAAGTTCTTAACCAAGCATAACCAAAATAACACTTGAAACCATATTTCTATCTTAAATAATCATCTCTAACATGCAAAATTCTATAGTAATTATAATTCTAAGAACATCTATAAACCTTAGAAATAGTTACAACAGAGTAGTTAGAATCACCATTTCCAAACAAATATCTCCAATTGATAATTTTAAAACACTTGAAACCAAGTATATTTGTATTTGCAGTTTTTTTAACCAAGTATAATCAATCAATAACACTTGAAACCATATTTCTATCTTAAAATTGGTTACAACGGAATAGTTAGAACTGGAGAAAATGGGTGAACACTAATTCATATAGCAGAACACAATTCATATAACAGGACACAAAAATATTACCGAATGTCGAGTAAGAAGCCATATTACGAAAACTGGTTGTTGCTGATTTGAATTTGGAATATTGTAGCACCGAAACGTTGAGATGAAATGCAATTGTAGCACCCAATTGTTGAGATGAATGGCGATTGAAGCACCGAAATGTTGAGATGAATTACTAGTGCTTAATATTAAGACGAAATTGAGGGAATAAGAAATTGGGGAAGAAGAAATTTGGAGAAGAAGAAATTTGGGGACGAAATTAGGGTTTTTGGTTTAGACAGAAATTTGGGGAATAAATTAGGGTTCTTAGTTTAGAGAGTAATTTGGAGAAGAAGAAACTTTCTACGTAAAGTTTGGGAAGAAGAAGAAGAAATTAAATGTTTTTGTTTTTTTGTGTTTAAAATAAAGAAAAATTATTTAATTAAAATATTTAATTTTTTTTATAAAAATAGTTTATTTAATTAATTTAATAAGTGATAACATAATATCTAATGGATTTATAAAATGAGATGAATGAATTGAATCCATCCATATGAGTTACTAAATGAATTGAATCAAATCCATTAAATTATTTTTTATCTTATAGATATATTAGATGAATTGGATGAATATTATCTAAATGAATTTTATTGCCACCTCATATATATATATATATATATATATATATATATATATATATATATATATATATATATATATATATATATATATATATATATATATATATATATATATATATATATATATATAAAAGTCAAAGTTTAATTGGAAACAAATAAATTTTTTCAAGACAATGCGAAATTGTTAAGTTGGATATTTTGGGTTGTTGAAAACCTAGTTTTCAGTCATCCATCCATTAAAGCCAAAAATAAAATAAAATATATTCGAATTTAATCGGAAAAGGGTTACTCCCTCAAGTTCCGCCGTGTTTATACATCAAAAGAGAATCAGAAAACCTAAACTAAGGAAGCAAAATACATAGCGGCGGCATGGTTCACGGTGGTTTAAACAAGCGGCGCGTGAGGGTTAACCCCCCGAGCCGTCGATCCACCGCCAAGAAATTCAAACCTCCGGTGTCACTCAAAAACCAGATTAGATCTGCCGAGCGCATGCTTCGAAAGGTACTAACTTCCCTCTCTCAATCCCTAACCCTAATTCAACCCAACCCTAATTTGATCATCAAAATTTGGAATGGCAGAATTTACCATTGGAAGTTAAAGCAGCACAGGAGCAGAAGCTGGAATCACTGAAGAAACAGCAGGAGGTTCACACCCGCCTAGCTTTGGAACGGAAGCTATTCTTACGCGACAAGAAGATTAAGTTCTTTGAGAGGAGAAAAATTGAACGGAGAATTAGACGTCTAGAGAAGCTTCAGCGGGCTTCGTCTTCTTCTTCCCCTGACCAGCTTGCATCTCTTAAACATGATCTTCAATATGTTATGGTTAGTGTTTTCCAAGTGACAAAGCATTATATCAGTTTTGTTTAAAATGGCTTATTTAAATTTAAACTTATCTATTGAAATAAGCACTTGTGGAATGTCTTTAAGTTTTTCAGGGTAACTTATGTAAATGACTTATAGTTTATGTTAAAACAACACAGACACTTGTATGATAAGCTAGGTTGTTAATCTCGCTATGTGCAGAACCCCAGCATGGTGGATTGTGGGACTACCGCTATTGTGAAAAAAAAATCAATTTACATAGCATAACATAAATTCCAACCGCATAGGTAAATGCTTAAAAATAGGAATTGAAACAGCATATATATCCCATCAAAATCAAATTATATAAGTATTCCTGCACAACATCATCCTCCTCCTCAATCATATTAAGCCCAAGACATATACACCGCAACATCCTCCTCCTCCTCAATCATATTAACCCCAAGACATATACACTGCAGTAGCTTCTTGCTTTTTATCATGACTCTCTTGCAATATTTTTTTAATATCATCCGGTATTTTCCTGCAAGATTTTACTTCTTCCCTTATTGCCAACTGATGCTTCTTAGCTCTTGTTATTCCTCAATTTGAATGATGCTCCCAAAAATCACAAAAAATTGTTCTCTTGTTCTAGTCTTTATAAGAGTTCCAACCAATTAAAGATTGTCAATAGATTTAAAATAACCTTTATTGTTGGAGGTTGGTGTTTTTCTTGCAATGACAGAGGATAATGATGCCATGGTTATCAAAAGAGAAACAAGGCAAAACAAGCATAATAGAGGTTGTAGGAGTGAAACAAAGCAAGGAGGAGAGGCAAAGTAGAACAAAGAATCAAAAGAGAACGGCGGAGCAGAGGCAAACGATGAAGAAGCAGAGGAGAACGGTGAAAAAATAGATAAAAACGAAGAATGCAAACAAGTGGAAAGTCTCGCAGGGGAGAAGGCAGGGGTGAACAATATAGAACAAGAAAAAAAAAACAGTGAAACTAAAGAAGCGTAATAATAATAATAATAATACACGGGGTTAAATATTAGAACAATTAAAGGATGGGAAAGACCAACATATCCTTAAAACATTAAAAATTACATTTCAAAATATTAGGCCTTATGATTTTGCCCCAAATTGAGAATAGCGGCCACCAAACCAAAATGGCACTGCTATTGCTCTGCCATGGCGTTGCTGCGAAAGTGCTATTAGTGGCCGCTATGACTGCTATCGTCAATAGCACTTCACAGGCCAATAGCGTAGCGGTGAGGGCAGTGTAGCTATGCTACTCCGCTATAGCGCGCTATTGACAACCTCGATGATATGTGCTTGTACATAATTAAATTACTCAATTAATTTAGATCTAAACGGGTCTTATACTTTCTGCTGGCAATAAAATGATAATTAGTGACTAATGCATTTGTGTATCGTTCAATTCCAATATGCAGTACTTTCCCAAGAATGAGAAATATGTTCCTTTATTTTGTGGAAGTGATGATCAAGAGATAGTTGACAAGCGAAATGGTCTGCGCAAACAGATTGAAGAAAGGTTATCTGCGGCTGCTGCAAGTGGCAAGGATTTAGAAGGTAGTTATTACCAATGCTTTATATTTTTTCTTATAAGAAAATGTTAGTTGTTGGTGTTTTATGTTGGTAGCTAGGATTTGAATCTTGATTAATCACTTGAGTTATGCCTCGGAGACTATGATTGTTTTTATTATCTATACCAAACCACCATTTTATATTGATTTTACTTGGGCCTATTTAAATTAATTTATTCGAGTTTTATCTACTGGCTTAAGCACTTATGAGACTGTTTGGGGGAGCTTATGGAAGCAATTTATGACATATCCCTAAGCTCATTACAATAGCTTATGAAAATAACCAAGAGCGTTTATGAAAATAGTTTAGCTTTATTTTATCTTTTGTTATAGAAACTGCTTTTTCATACGCACTTGTATGATGTATTTATGATATTACTATTGCCACTTACCCTTATTTTGAAGTGCTTTGTTTTAAATGGTGTGAGCCAAGCTCTAACTGAAAACAGTGACTGGGTCCTTTAGCTATGCTTCAGATTTTGAAATGTGTTTTGTTCTTCTGCCTCCTTCCTGTTTGATTAAATGTTAACGAGGCTTCATGCTACTTTGCAGAGACTGGCAGTGAGGATGACGGGCTTTTAGATCTCAGTGATGATGATTTTTTCCTTGCTGGAAGTTCTAGTGATGAAGCTGACGCAGATGATGAATTGACAGACAAAAGCACCAGGTGAGCATAGATGTTTTAGTACTTGGGTAATTATATCAATGAGAACTCATATATACATGGCATACAAATTGGTAAAGGGAAATTAGGATGTTGAAAGTGTTGTTAGTGAATCTATGTGTTTTTTATGTTGGAGGTGATAATGAAATGGAGGCCATATTTTCCTCTAAAACGTATGGCGTATCCCCAACAGTTTGGTCGGAAAATCATTTGCAGTCTTTGTTTTTTGGAATTGTATTAATGATTGAGATGATGTAAACATACATTGTGTTTTATTTTGATGAAATGCACCGGATAAAATATTTTCTTGGTTGCAGAGAGCAGGCTTCTAGTGCTTCTGGAAAAGCTGTGTCTGGCATGTCCAGTGATGAAAAAAATCAGGTTGATTACTAGTAGCCTGTTTTAATTTTCAATTTACTTTTATAGAATTATTTTGAAGCTTTTAAATATCTTTGCCCATTTCTGTAGAGGCAGATTTCTGCTAGAACTTTGATGCCTCCTCCCCGCCCTTCAAACAAGATGTCAAGATTTGGATCATCTTCAGGCCAAAATTCATCTAAACAGAGATCTGAGTTTTCTACATTCAACAACACATCAAACAACAAAAGCAGCTCAGACTTCAGAGCAAGGGAAAGGTTTGGATCATCTTCAGGTCAAACTTCATCTAAACCGAGATTTGAGATTTCCACATCCAGCAACACATCAAACTACACATCAAACAGAAAAAGCAGCTCAGACTTTAGAGTAAGGGAACCTTCAAGATCAGGGACTGGTCATGGAAGTAGTATAAGCTCCAACTCTGACGCTCACAAGCCCCGGAGAAAGAGAAGACCTAAGAAGAAGAAGCAGGTTTGCAATTTGTGTTTATTCTAATATATGTTGTATTAGAATATATTTTTGTTATTATTAGAATATTATTATTATTAGAATATTATTATTATTAGAATATTATTATTATTAGAATATTATTATTATTAAAATATTATAGTAGACATCTCTATTTATAGAATAGTCATGATTGTATAGCAAAACACTTGGAAATCAACATTGTATATATACTAGTATCATTACTATTCTATTGATTTCTATACAATGTTAATTTTCATGTGTTTGCTATACAATCATGGCTATTCTATAAAAATAGAGATTATAATATTTTAGTAATAATAATAATATTCTAATAATAACAATAATAATATATTCTAATATGTTGCATTGCATTACATATTTGCATTTATTTTATGTTCTAATTATATAAGTTTGAAAAATGAAGTTGTGACTTTTTTAAATGGTTATATGACCAATAAATGCTTTTGATCTTGATAACTTATGTCTGATTGCATGATAAGGATTTACTCTATCACTCTAGCAGAAAATAACCCTCTAAGGAGACACATTCCCTATATTCACTTCTGTCTTTTGTGTTCAAGTCCCACCCATACCTTTCACATATTTTTTAGTTCAGTTACTTTTCAACTTTGCATTTAAAGTAATGGCTTTAGTAGTCGAATCTGGAAATTTATCAAAAAAATGATTTCTTACTAGCTTTTCTTCGAAGAAAGAGGAACTGAAGTAAGAATCATTAGAATATGATGACAGGATTAACACGTGTTTGTTTTAATGTCAACAGACACATACAAAAAATAAACACTTAGTTTCCAATTTTTTGTTGTTGTGGCAATCAAACACAGTTAGAGTCATTTGAAAAGCTAGTTCAAGTTTTATTGTGGATTACTAAAAAATGAATATGAAATAAAACAGTACCATGCAATACGAATTATGTATAATACCTCCATGTTGTTGCCATCTGTGGTTGAGTGACTTGTGTAGTAGACCACTTATGATTGATTTATTTGTTCATCAAACACAATGTATCAAATATTTGCTCTCCTCTCTTCTCTTGCGGTTCCTAATTGTAACTGACATTTATTATCCACTCGTAGGCATGATGGCTTAACTGAGCATTGCTATGGCATTTGTATTAGCTTCTTCACATTCATGAAGAATTTTACAGTTACGTTTTACCTGTATGGGTCATGTTCCTGCCCTGGACCTTCCTGGAGTCTCTCTTACTGGTCATTGCTATGATCATATATGTACTGACTTGTTAGGTTAGATTGAGATTTTGTTATTGTAGATTAATAACTTTTGAATGTGGTGTCTTCTTATTTGATAGTTGGTTACTGTAAATTAAATTCCAATTTGTTTACAGACGGAAAATACTATACTCTTATGAAATTTGAATTATAACTGTATCGGCATATATGTTGTCTGATTTTCTTTACAAAAAGACTTGCCAATTGAAAAAGGTTTTGAATGGGCTGCATATTGAAAACAAATTGTTGATGTAAATGCCAAATTTTGGAATTATTATGGCTGAGATTCAATTGTTCGACAGGTTTGTGCTTGAGCGTTGAGTTTTAAAGGAGTAAGTTTATATTTTTGTATATATTAGAGATTTTAAATGAATTAAAAGAGTAATTTGATAAATGGACATATGTAACTCACTTTTAAATTTTTTTTATAGCTTCTTTGATTTAAAAATTAAAGGAAGCCTTTTTCTTCCCTTCAAATCTCTTCATCTAATCAATGCATAATCATTTTCTCATTGATTAGGATTCTCATCCAATGTTTTTTATTATCTATTTTAAAATTTTCAAAATCTAAAATGAGTTTCTATTTAAAGTTTTAAAAACTAGAACTAGTTATAAAATTTTCAAACATTAAATAAGTTTCAAATATAATCATTAAAATAAGTATTAATGTTAAACATATTTTAATTCAAAATTTTTTATATCATTAAATTTGGAATCAAATAAAGGGTCATATTTAGTGTTCTGAACTGCGCCGACGCTTAACCCACAATCAAGCAGACCCAAATTCCACTGGGGTTGGGCCCGATAGGACCACACTGACGGGCAGAAGACCCGTCAGACACAACATCCCCCGTCGGGGATAGGCCAACAGCTGTCGGGCAGGACCCTCGCAGTCGACCAGCCAATCTCTTTCTTCCCCTTCATCGGGCAGAGTCCAATATGCCCGGGGAGCTCCTCGGGCCTCCCTCACGTTCTCCACGTGTCCCTCACGTAGGGACACGTCATAAAGTAACTACCCACATCCTGGAGGTTCGGTCCTCCTCCTCCCGGATAGTGCGGAACAGTTACCCTAGGGCGAAGACCACGTGCTGGTCTTCACGACGCCACGTCAGCCCTAACAGTTATTAACGCTGGACCTGACAGCCCAATCCAGTGCTAGATAACCGTTGGGCCTGACATCTCACTATAAATACCCTCTTCACTAGAGGGTTAGGTAACTTAACTTTCTTACTCTTTCTGTACTTGCTCCCACTCAGCTCGTCACTTACTTTGGCATCAGAGTGTGTTTCAGGTACATCCCTTTCCTCTTCCATACCTTCGGTGGATAGTTAGTAGATCAACGACGCGTGACAGGTCACTGATTCCCTTCTGATCAGGTAAGATCATTTAGTTTTTAGAAAATAATGTATCAATGTAAGAGTAGTATTGAAAACTTACTTTTCCAAAATAGTGTCACGTTTCAAAAAAAAATGTCTCAATATAAGTGTCATATTTAGTTTTCAATAATGCCTTGTTATTTTATAATCTTTTGTAAGGTGGATCTAAATGAGACGTACGTGTTCATTTGTCACCTCTAATTAAAAAGATGATCAATGATAGTTAGAATAAGGGTTGTTGAAGTTGGTCAATGGTGGTAAAAGTAGTTATTTTAATGATGACCATTGGTTGTTAGTGTGATGAGTTATGTTTTACCATTGTTGAAATAATAATTAAAGTGATATTTTTAATGGTGATAACAGGTGATCGATGGTGATTGACATTGGTCGACAATTGTCAAAGGGATGGTCAAAATGATGGCTAGCACTTGGGCGTTCATTTGTCACCTCTAATTAAAGAGGTGATCAATGATAGTTAGAATAGGGGTTGTTGAAGTTGGTCAATGGTGGTAAAAGTAGTTATTTTAATAATGACCATTGGTTGTTAATGTGATGAGTTATGTTTTACCATTGTTGAAATAGTGATTAAAGTGATATTTTTAATGGTGATAACAGGTGGTCGATGGTGGTTGACACTGGTCGACGATTGTCAAAGGGGTGGTCAAAATGAGGGCTAACACTTGGGCGTGATTGTCAGAAAAATGGTGGTTTATATTAGTGTGGTCAAAATTGTTGTTAAAATAATGACAATTAATTATGTCTTTGCTAAAGTAAAAATATGATTTTCAAAACATTTTTTGTTGAGTTTAAGTGGAAAGTAATTTTAAAATTAAATAAATAATTAACTCAATTTTTTTTTGAATAGGTTTTAATTTTAAAATAATAAAAAATTCACGATCACCTGATATATCTTAAATATTTTCATTATGCGCACAGTTTTGTCTTAGAACTAGATGATGATCAGATATGATGAATTCACAATCTATTACGGTGGTTCAGGGCTTCTGGTGCGGTGGTGAGGGGACTTACCTGCAAGGTTAGCACTCCAATGCTAAATTCAGTAAGAGAGTAAGAAATAAAATTTGAATGGGTAAGGATATGAATACATGTAAAATGACACGATTTTCTCTTTAAATATAGGAATTGGTTGGTAACTGCACGTGTGTAAAACGATGTGGGATGTGACCAGCCATTGAATTGATTAGGGAGATTGACATGGTATCCTTGTGAGGGATACTCTATGACACGGGGGAAGAAAAACCTATCTATTCTTCATGTGCCAACTTCTTGTTTCGTTATTGGGCCTCCGCTTTCTGGGCCTTGCAGACGACCTAAAATAGTTGCCCCTCAAGCATTTGTCTCTGTTTTCAAGGCGATTGTTTCTAACACGCACTGTTACCCGACCACGGGATTCACTGACGTTTCAGGTGATTGAGTGGATCATAACATTAGAGGTTGCCTTCGCTTTTGTAAGAAAATATGTTTTTGATCGAGCTTTAATGGACATGGGTTGGGGGGGAGGGGGTGTGCTTCCCTTGGACGAAGACAAGAGAATATGCAACCGATATGGTGGTTGCGTTATTCCTTTCCATGAATGCTTGTTCTTCATTATTACTTATCAAATTTCTTTGAACAAGTTCGAGGTTGGTGTATCAAATCATTTTCTCATCGCCCCTTCGCAGCTGCATCCAACAAATAAAGTGTTCGTTAAAGTCTTCCAACACTAGTATGAGTATAAAGAAGATAAGCCGAACGTGACAATAATCTTCCATTCTTTTCTTCAAAATAACTATGACTATGCACACATTTCTGATTTACTCTATTTGAGGCAACATGTTCGATACTTTAAAGCTTATTCTGATAGAATGAAAGATTTTGATGATCGCTTCTTCCTGGTTATTCCCTTGACCAAGGAAGCGCATGCGAAGATCAGTCGTTTTGCCTCCAACCTTTTTTATGTTTGCTCATATATCTTTTATAAGTATTGGACCTTGTGCTAGAATTTGACGGGGTCTGGGCCATTTACATATAAGGAAGAAAACATGTCTCTAGAAAAATTGTAAATATGATTATATTTACAAATGTCAAAATTTTCTATTTTTTTTCTCTCTTTCTCCATCTTATAAGTTTTTATTTTTATTTTTGTACGTATATTTAATACAATTGAATTTATACGATCATTTTTATTTTACAATTATATACCTCATTACAAATTTACATTTATAACTAAATACATTTTATATTATATCAAATTGGACAATACTCCATAGTCTCGCAGACAACTCCATCTCACCGGTATGGATATCAATAGGCAGGGTTTGGATAGAGTATTATAGTACTCGTTCCCATACACGCAGTTGAAAAAAATCTCCGTACCCGAGTCCATACCTGCAGTTCAAAAAAAATCTCTGTACCCGAGTCCATACCCGCTTGGGTATCAACATTGACACCCATACCCTATAGATATATAAGTGTTTGTATCCGTATCCGTTACCCGCATTTATAATAAAAATAAATATATCAAGTATAAAATATCATAATAT
Source organism: Lathyrus sativus (assembly GCA_963859935.3). Lineage (NCBI taxonomy): Eukaryota > Viridiplantae > Streptophyta > Magnoliopsida > Fabales > Fabaceae > Lathyrus > Lathyrus sativus. The sequence goes on along the minus strand of OZ012740.1, from coordinate 513,644,088 downwards.
TTTAAGTTTTTAAAAATATTAAAAAGTGTTTTAAAAAATTATTGTTAAATTATGAAATAAATGATCACTTATATTAAATATGTAGTAGTTTAAAATTGATGTTTTTTTAATAAATTTTATAAATATTTATTTTTATACAATAATATAAATTAAAATATACAAATATATATATTGTGTGGGTATGATGTGAGATGATTACTAAAGTGTCCATACTCACACTTATCTCCACTTATTTAAGTGAATAATTAATCGAGTCCGTGTCCGTATTCATTTTTGTACGTTTTTATCCCATTCGTTGTGGGTAATTATCTACGGAAGATGGGACAAATTGTCATCCCTACTCACAAGTCACTGTCAATACAATATCTATTTTATTTTTAATCAATATTAATTGAATTTATAAAATTGTTATTCATCTTTTTAATTAATTAACTTATTTCAAATTGACATTTATATAATATACCTTTTATATCGTATCAAATATAGTTATTCGTGTGCGAACGCGAGTATATTTGCCAATTTCCCCTTAAAATCTAGAAGTGACACTTTGTACCATAAAATTTATAATCTTTGCAACTCTTTCATCTTTTCTTTTTAAATAGTTGGTTTTCAGTATGCCAAATTGTTTCACAATTTAAATGAATCGCATAACAATTTTTCATTTGATATTTCATAGCGTCAAAATTGAAAACAATCACGAGGTGAATTAAAATATAATCACATAATTTTTTAGTAGTACTCATCACGCCACAATAGAATAGATGTAAAAGTGATTTGTCCTTAATTTCTTGCTTTGTCCATTCTATAATCAACTCAAATCAAATATAGGAATGAATGATGACACAATTATAGGAGTTGCTTCATATGATATACTAAAACATTTATTACAATGTTTTTATTGGATGAATATGTGGCCAAAGATTCAATGCATGGTTCCATGAATGCAAGGATTTAATGCATGATAATGATATGTTAAAAAGATTCATTAAGATTATAAAAGAACAACATTTGATTACATTTTATAAGAAAAATTAAAAAAAAACTTAATAAAATAATTTTATATAAACAAAAATTTCTGATTTACAAAACAGAGCTGACATATCAAAATAGTGGATTGTAATTGGATCGAATGCGTGTCTAAACTCGAATAGACCAAATGAGAAAGTGCAAAGCAAGAAATTGACGAGAGAGTATTGAAACTTGAAAATCATGAATCCATAGTGCAATCGAACGATTCTTCTTATCGTTTATCAAATCAATTTTCTTCTGATTCAATGGAACGTGCAAAGAACTCTCCGATTCAGATCCGTTCTTCAATCTTACCATTACTAGCTTGCATTTCTTCCTTTTACCTCACCGCATCCTTCGCCGACACCGTCACCAGAGAAGAAGCTAAACAACTCCGTAACGAAGTCGGTGAAATGTTCTATCACGCTTTTAACGGTTACATGGACAACGCTTTTCCACTCGATGAATTGAAGCCTCTATCGTGTTCAGGAGAGGATACGCTTGGCGGTTATGCATTAACCTTGGTTCGTGATTTCGATTTTGTATAGTGTGTGATTCATTGATTGAAATTGAAATGGAAATTGAAATGGAATTGAAATGATAATGCAGATTGATTCGTTGGATACTTTGGCTTTACTTGGTGACCGTGAGCGGTTTACTGCTTCTGTTGAATGGATTGGTAAAAATCTTCGCTTTGATATGATAGTGAGTAGAGTCGGCTAACTTGTTCTAATAGTTAAATATAAGTGAAATGTTGTTAAGCTGTTTGTTTTATTTGCTTATGGTTTATGGTTTATTTTGTGTTTTTGTTGAGTTTTGCAGAATAAGACGGTTTCTGTTTTTGAGACTACTATTAGGGTTCTTGGAGGATTGATTTCAGCTCATCTAATCGCTTCTGATTATGCTACGGTATTAGTTTTTATTAAAATTTATTTATCATTTTGTGATAATACAATTGAATTGACGAGCTTAGGCTTTGTTTTATGGTTAATAAATGTTGATGCATTAAGAATGTTTTTGATAGGAATGGAAGGTGTACTCAATAGGAATGGAATGTTTTTGTAAAGTTAAATTTTGTCATAAGTGAGTTGTATATAGAGTGGTTTATGTTTGGATCAATTTTTTTTTTTGAATGTGCATATGTATCTGCCATTTTTAATAATTCCGGGAATTGATTTTTTATGTCTTTTCACTTTTATTAGTCATTGATAGTAGCTCTTTTGTGAATGCTTTCTTTCTTGTCATTCTCAAGTTCTTTTTGGATAATTGGTTTGAAAATCAGTTTGGATTCTTTGTATATCCCTTATTATTGATCGACAAGTTTTGAAATTGCAATGGCCCAAGTCCTTTTGGGACGTGATATGGAAGATGGTTTTTAAGTGCTTAATTGATTGGATTATTCTTTTTTTTACCCTTTGTTTTTTGGTTCCCACCCTTCAGGTGGTAGGATCGTTATTTTTCAGGCCTCTGCTTGGCCAGTATTGCATCTATTTCAGATGCTTTTTTACGCATACATTTAAGGTCGAAAACAATTCTCTTCTTGCCTAATGTTCTGCAGGGTATGAGAGTTCCATCGTATGATAATCAGTTACTGAACTTGGCTGAAGATCTTGCAAGGAGGTTGTTACCTGCATTTGATACTCCTACTGGTATTACTTGATCTACACACAATTGTGCTTATCTTTTAGTATGTTTTTGCACATAATCATCTCTCTCAGTTCCATAAAGGATTATTTTATCTGCATCCTTTTTAACTAAACATATTGTCTTTTTAGTTTTTACTTTGATGGCATTATACTTTGACACTGACACACACAAGTGAAGAATGAAAATGTGTACATGAAAAAACTCCTAGTGCTTCATATATCACATTTACATTTTGAGGGCTGAAATTTGGATAATTTTTTAAAATGAGAATTTTAATCAGGAAAAAGAAGGAATGCATAGTGAGAGGGAGGATAGTACTTAATAGTTAAAGAAGGCCACCTCATCTCTCTTCAAGCTGGAGAGGGAAACCCCTTTGAAACAGCCATGGCCAGAACGTAATATATAAGTTAAAAACATGAATAGCCCTATTTCATAAAATTTAATAGCAAAAGAACTCCCTTAAGTATCCACACTGCTTCAACCAAATGCACAAAAGAATTGTATAAACTGCATGCCATCGAAACTGACTTCATTATTTTTATTATGACCTACAACTGCGATCATCCTCCTTACTAACAAGAAATAATTTCCTTGTTTTGTTCACCAACATTAGACCATTGAAAAGCCTTCAACTTTATTAGTCTGATTTCACCAACATTATTCATCAGACCAGAAATAGCTTCAAAGACTAAAAGACCACTCACTATCTTTCTCTGAAAAGAAAGCAGTATCTTTCAGCAAACTAAAGGTTGAACACTAATAATATCTGAACCAATTCTAATACCGTCGACAAGATCTTATCAACAACTCTTGAAAGAATTGGACTTAAATGATAAAATTCAACTACTAAAGTCAACCACGAATGGGGTAGAGGTTAACCTTGATTAGCCTCTTGTTGTACATGAATTCAGACTTGTGTTCTACATGCCATACACAATCTCAGGAAAGTAGCAGCAGAGAGAGGTGTATAGAAACCACCTTTCAAGTTATTTACCGAGTTTGGTGCAAAAATGATAATATTTTCAGCCTAGCTTGGTAGAGAATGTTGTTTTACCTCCTCCATAGTGCATCATATGTTGACTTTTACATGCTATTTTGTATTTTCAGGAATTCCATTTGGGTCTGTAAATTTGTTACATGGAGTTGATAAACATGAAAGCAAGGTAATCTTTTCACTTGCTTTCTCCTTTATGTTGGAAAATGTAGGTCTATGTTTTCTAGTCAATGATCTGGTAAATTGGCTAATAGTGTCAAATGATGTATGGGAAACAAGTGGGTAGCTTATTTTAGTTTAGCACTGAAATGGCTTAGACTCATCTTTGCTCTACTGTTTTTGTTTTAAGAAACGTGCAACTCTCTCCGAAAGTAGTTTCCTTCTCATTATATGTCATATATTATTATATTGGCAACTTATTGTTTCATATTGCATTAAAAAGTTAGTACTTCTTTGCTTAGATAACTTCAACAGCTGGCGGTGGAACCTTGACTCTTGAATTTGGTGTTCTAAGCCGTTTGACAAATGATCCTAGTAAGTTTCCCATTTCACCTTTAGATTATTTGTATGCATATGTTATGTAAGGAGTCGAAATCTATTATAGATTTAGATCATTCAAACACAATTAAATTTGGGGCCTAAAGATTGATATAATTCATCAAAAGCATTGGCTTTTATCTGCTCCAGGTGGTCAAAATTGTGATCAGAGTCATATGATCATACAATCTTATGATCTTTGGTTACCCTGATTACCCCGATCAGAAGTAGAATTGCAATCTAGTAGGAATGCATTGGACCAGCATTGTTACTTGGCAGTATTACTATCCTATGGGAGATTATGATTTTAACTGGAAAGATGTCCTAGATTAGATATCTAGAGTTTGTCTACTGAATTTCGATATCCTCGTACTTGTTAACATTCTCACTTATGTTTTTAATTTTGACCTATTAACTGTGTAGGACTTATGGATTTTGAATTAAGTTTAATAAGTATCTTAAAGTTTTCTTCTCATTTATGCTATTTTTATATGCATTTATATGCATGTTTATGAAATTTGTATGATCTTATGATTTGTGATTTACAATCTCGACTCTCCTTAAAATATCAAAATGGACTACCATGCTTGGCCAACTTCCTTTGCAATACTTAGTTATATAATATTTACTACTTTCATAGTTTTTGGTATTTCTTAGTTATACAGTATTGACTACTTTCATAGTTTTTGGTACATTTTGCAGAGGTGCACTGCTTTGAAACACTTACCTTGAATTCAACCTTCTCTTAATTCCTTTCATTGTTCTTTACTGTGTCCAAATCTCCCCTTTTCACCGGTCGCTACTTTCTTGTCCCTAGTAGGTAGTTCGGGTTGGTGAGCTAAGGGACACCAAATGAGTTTTAAGTAGGAGGTTTAGGGTTTGATTATTGGTAACTGTTAAGAGTCCCACATCGGACAATATATGGCATGAACATGTGTTTATAAGTGGGGGTAATCCTCACTCTACCAACCGGTTTTGTAGGGTTGAGTTAGGCCCAACCACATTTCTTAACATGGTATCAGAGTCTCGTTTAAGATCCGGTGGGCCACCTTCTATGGTTTCCGCTATCGGGCCACCCACCATTTATTTCCACGCTTCAGTTGTCCAGTCCTGAGCGTAGCGTGAGGGGGTGTGTTAAGAGTCCCACATCGGACAATATATGACATGAACATGTGTTTATAAGTGGGGGTAATCCTCACTCTACCAACCGGTTTTGTAGGGTTGAGTTAGGCCCAACCACATTTCTTAACATGGTATCAGAGCCTATCGATCGGACCTTGGGCAGCCCACCGTTTAAATCCACGCACCAAGCCCAAAAAGAGTGCTGGGCGTGAGGGGGTGTATTAGGAAGATCCTAAAGTCCCACATTGGTTGGAGATAGAGCATTGAAATAGTTTATATAGAGTGGCACCCCTCACCTTACCAACCGGTTTTGTAAGGTAGTGTTAGGCCAAACTCTAATAGTAACTAACATAACCAACTAACTTACTAACATTCTGAGATCTCCTCCAAAACGAGGTTGGCATTCTTAATGTCCCAAATATCTCCCTCTAGTAGTTTTTTGTTAATTCACACTTGTTTTCCTTCCTTTCGTTGCTAGTTACTTCCACTCGATCCTTGAGTTTGTTGCTTGTCTATTTCTCATTGAGTTCTATCTCTCTTAGTACCAAATATTCCTAGAACAAAAACAAACGAGTAAATTACATTTGAGTGTTTTGCTCAATTGTTGTATCTTGTACCAAACCCACCTCCTTTTTTTATTTAAGTCAAAACACACCTTCATTATCATTTGTAGATACCAACCTATCCCTCCGGCCCATGAAAATGTTAATTATTGAAATTGCAGGTTTACATTCCTATGTATTGCTTGGCAAATTAACATTATCTAAATAGTATACTTCAGCATCTTAAATGTTACCAGTCTTGTCTATTCACAGTTTTTTGCAGCTTTTGTTATGTACTTCGGTTTTTACATTTTAGCTTTTCTTTAATTGACAATTTTTCTGTTCTTCCCTCTGTTGGAATGTGGGGTGGCTACACTGTCTTAGTACTTATAACCTTTCTGTGTGAATTTTTAACATGCAGTTTTTGAACAAGTCACCAAGAATGCAGTGCTTGCAATTTGGGCACAACGCTCAAAACTTAATTTGGTTGGGGCTCATATTAATGTTTTTACAGGTGAATGGACTCAAAAGGTACATAATGCATTTTATTTGGGGAAAGTTACACAATAAAGAGTTTTAAGGAACACATACACACATAGATAATATATTATGTATTCTTTATTTTGTAGCATATTTTTCATCTATTATTTGTAGCGAGCTAATATTTAAAATAATAGAGCCATACATAATTTACAGAATTTTATATCCTACTTTCTTTAGCAATTACAGTGCTTCTATTTCTACTCCTGTTTTATCTACGTGTGTACCTTGCAAGCTATGTTAGGTAATAGCAGTAACTACAGCAATCTCTTTGCCTTTCTGCAGGATGCTGGGATAGGAACTAGTATCGACTCTTTTTATGAGTATTTATTGAAGGTTAGTAGCAGGAATATTTTTATATGATGAAGCCTCCATAGAGCAATTTGTGCTGAAGAGTCAATTTTTATTAATCTGCAAAAGAACCACTGTTCCTAGCTACTATCTAGATTTAGTTTAGTATACCAAAACATATCCATGATTTTTCAGGAATTTTTCTTGCATATTTCATGTGCTGTGTTTGTGCCTGTATTCAAGTAGGCACATGTTTTGTTGTATTTGCTTCTGCATTACTATATAGTTTATTTCACATGACATTCTTGATTCTTCCTAGTTGTACATTTCTCTTCTTTTGCTCCATTGGTTTTATCTGATTTAGAAGGGAAAAAAAGCTTATGCATTTTTCATAACGTGCTTTCTTTATATGTAATGTTTTTCTAATGTCCAAATTTAAACAAGTAAAATTGTCTCACATTATTGTTCTTCTACTTGTCTGAACTCGGTGCCGAGGATATTCTTAGAATTAAATTTATGCACTTGTTACAAACTTTGAACTCAGTCTTGTTGTTTGTAATTTATGCTTCTCAACTATCAGCCCTATCTACTTTGGTTGTATGATTTGTGTTTTTTTATTGCATGAAAAAAACATGTGGTTAAAGATCCTTAAGTCATTATAGTTATAGGCTTTGTTAGTTAGTATTACATTAGTTTGTCTGATTTTGTTTTCCATACATGATCTTTCAGGCTTATCTATTATTTGGAGATGAAGAGTACCTGTATATATTTCAAGAAGCTTATGCTGCTGCCATGCATTATCTTTACCATGATCCTTGGTAAAAGCTTGTGGCAACGCATGCCACCCTGTAAACATACCTGACTTGCTGTCTAAGTTCTTTGAAACTCAAACGTGTTTACTTCTTAATGTATTTCAAGTTTGAAACTTGGACTTGGATTTATGCTTTTAGGTATGTAGAAGTTAATATGGATTCTGCTGCTATTGTCTGGCCATTATTTAACAGTCTGCAGGCATTTTGGCCTGGCCTTCAGGTTTTTATTTTCTTATTTTTGTTATAATATAATATTTTTAGTTGATCTGTATAATTAGTTAAGTCATAGTGAAGTCTAATTATAACAAGCATTTTTGCAAGGTTTTAGCTGGAGATATAAATCCGGCAACTCGTACTCATGCTGCCTTCTTGAGTGTCTGGAGAAGATATGGTTTTACCCCCGAGGGCTTTAATCTTGCTAGTCTAAGTGTTCAGGTATATTTAGTTTTGACACCTAATAACCAATATGGATGTTAAAATGCTTGTTTATTAAAGTTCGAGCCTTCTTTCTATTTGTAGTGTTTTAAAGTAATTGGTGATCAATTGCACCTGAATTTGAACAGCATCCTGTCCAACAAACGTCTAGCTCAAAATTTATGTTCATATGATAAGTAAATTATTTTATCGAAAAAAGAATCTCACTAAAGAGAAAATAGAAAGGTATAAGTTTAACAATGGCGACAATGAGGTTTCCTTCAAACAGAAATGTTGAAAAATTTAGAATGCAACAAGGCTGCATCTATATTAACTCTGGCTACATTCTTGCAGTCATGTGAACTGAACACTAAAGAGAATCAGTTAACGATTCTATCCTATAACAAGTTTAAACTTTAAAGGCAAAAAGGCATCCTCGGTGAGAGCACCTGGCTCCAGTCAAGTGCTGCAAAATATGACTAAAGCAACAAACTGGCAAAACATTTAGCTTGGAGGTTACAAAACTTCTTAATAACAAAGCAGTACCAAAACTTACTAAGTTTACTGAAAGTTGTTCCTTAGGAATGAAGATTACTAGCTTCTTTTGTAATGCAAGAATAAGAGGCTGTTGAATATTAGCACAAAATCAAAACAGATTCTGTCATACAGCTCATTATGGCTGGATTCAAATTGTGATTAAATAGAAATTAATTGTATTATTATATTCTTACCTTATTTAGGATTAGCATTTATAGGGAGAATAATTACCCCTATTTCTTAGTGTAATTTATATTCTATAAATACTCATGTACTATGTTACAGAATAAATAATATAGAAAAAGCATATTTCTATATGGTATCAGTAGCAACAAGAATCCTTTAGTTTTTTTTTTTGTTTTTGCTTCCGCTCTGTTTATCTTTTTTACATCCCACAATGTCTGATACCGAGTCCTCACTTTCACCCAAACATTCCTCACCCGAACCTAAATTAGTCCGAACGTACCATGAAAACCACCCTGTTCAGATCACAACAATTCGGCTGAACGGTGCTAATTATCTTCGATGGTCGCAATCCGTTCGTATGTATCTCAGGGGGAGAGGAAAGATTGGCTACATTACTGGCGACAAAAAACAACCAGACAAGGCAGGTGCAGATTATGATACATGGGATGCTGAAAACTCCATGGTCATGACATGGTTAGTTAACTCCATGGATGAAGAGATAGGTGCAAATTATCTCTGTTATGATACTGCAAAAGAACTTTGGGAAGGTGTCTCCCAAATGTACTCTGATTTGGAAAATCAATCCCAAATCTACGAATTAACTCTCAAATTGGGAGAAATTCGGCAAGGTGAAGATTCAGTCACCAAATACTTCAATTGTCTCAAACGTATTTGGCAAGATTTGGACCTTTTCAATGAGTATGAGTGGAAATCACCTGCCGATAGCAAACATTACAAGAAGATGGTGGATGTTAGTCGTGTTTTCAAGTTCCTTGCGGGTCTAAATGTTGATTTTGATGAGGTTCGTGGCCGAATTCTAGGCAGAAATCCTATCCCTCCAATTGGTGAAGTCTTTTCAGAAGTACGTCGCGAAGAGAGTCGTCGGCAAGTGATGCTTGGAAAAAATACAGCAGCTGTCCCTCCACCAGTTGAAGGATCTGCCTTGGCAATTCCCCATGTCAATCGTAAACCACTTCATAATCAACGAGGTGGAGACAAGACTCATTTATTTTGCGATTACTGTGGGCGCAATCGCCACACTCGGGAAACTTGCTACAAACTACATGGGCGACCAAATCATGGCAAGGCTGGTAAGTTTGGTGATCGTCCTATGCCTATGGCCAATGAGGCTGATTCGTCTCCATGTACGAAGGAGCAAATGGATAACCTTCTTAAGTTTCTAAAGTCCAATTCATCTCTTAATATCCCTACTGGAACTGTGGCACAAACAGGTAAGGATTCTTGGGCACTATCTGCTCACAACCACTCTAACCCTTGGATAATAGATTCAGGGGCATCTGAACACATGACTAATTGCTCTCATCTATTCAGTACCTATTTTCCTAGTTCAGGTTTTGAAAAAGTTAGGATAGCTGATGGTAGTTATTCAAGTATTGCAGGCAAAGGCAGCATAAAAATTTCAGAGCAAATCACTTTGCAATCTGTTTTACATGTTCCTAAATTCGCTTGTAATCTTCTATCTGTTCATAAATTGTCTAAGGACACTAATTGTTCTGTTCTTTTTCGTCCCTCTACTTGTGTTTTTCAGGACCAGAACTCGGGGAAGACGATTGGAACTGCTAGAGAGATGAATGGATTGTACTACCTTGATGGAATTCAGTTTGGCAATAAAGCGTTTTTCGGTTCAAACAGTACAAACGCATCTCCTGTTTCAGATCAAATTATGTTATGGCATAAAAGATTAGGTCACCCTAGTTTTTCATATCTTAAGCATTTGTTTCCTATTTTTTCCAAAGAAATAAATTCCTCACAATTTCATTGTGAAGCTTGTCACTTAGCTAAAGATCATCGTGTGTCTTTTAAATCAAAAGCCTATTCTGCTTCTAAACCTTTTTATTTAATTCACAGTGATGTTTGGGGTCCTTCAAAAATTAAAACTATGTCTGGAAAAAAATGGTTTGTAACATTTATTGATGATCATACACGGCTGTGTTGGGTTTATCTCATGGAGAAAAAATCAGAAGTTGAACAAAGATTTCAAGATTTTTTTAACATGATTAACAATCAATTTCAAACTAAGATTGGCATTCTAAGGTCTGACAATGGCACTGAATATTTCAACAAATATTTAAGTACATTCCTTGTAACTAAGGGGATAATTCATCAATCCACTTGTCGCGATACTCCGCAGCAAAATGGTATTGCTGAAAGAAAAAATAGACATCTCCTCGAAGTCACTAGAGCTATTATGTTTTCTATGAATGTACCTAAGTATCTTTGGGGAAATGCTTTATTAACTGCTTGTCACCTCATCAATCGAATGCCATCTCGGGTGTTACAATATGAAAGTCCTGTACAAGTGTTACAAAACAATTTTCCTACATCTCGTATTATTACGGATCTTCCCCTTAAAATTTTTGGTTGTCTTTGTTATGTTTACATCCCCAATGTTTTTCGTTCTAAGTTGGATCCTAAAGCCGAAAAATGTGTTTTTCTTGGCTATGCTTCCAATAAAAAGGGATACAAATGTTTTAACCCAGTTACAAAGAAATTTTTTGAAAGCATGGATGTTCACTTTGTTGAAAATCAACCTTTTTTTAAAAATTCTCTTCAGGGGGAGAGTCAATGTAATAATAAAGAAGATAATTTTTGGGAAACTTTGCCTGCTCTAGATGATATTGTGACTACAAATCACCCAAATGCTAAGATAATAGAATCTGAAACAGGGGGAGAAACACTGATTAAGGATGATAATCCTGAACTTAAAGTGTATGTTCGAAAAAAATTCCACAAAGGTGGTGCAAACCCTATTGTCTCTCCAGTAGAAATCCAATCTGATTTACCAAGTGAAGGTCCTACAGATAATCTGTCTTCTAGTTCTTCATCTGGTAATCCTTCTTACTCATCCAATGATTTATCTGATTTGTCTTTTCCTGATATTAATCTTCCAATTTCTGTGAGAAAAAATATTCCTGACCTCGATGTCCCAATTGCTGAGAGGAAAGGTTCTCGTATGTGCACTAAACATCCTATGTCTAATTACTTGTCATATGACAAACTATCACACACCCATAAGGCATATGTGTCTAGGATTTCTAATTTGTTTGTGCCCAGAACTATTCAGGAAGCATTAAGTGATCCGAATTGGAAATTAGCAGTGAAAGAAGAGATGGATGCTCTAAACAAAAATAACACTTGGAGTATCACTGATCTACCACAAGATAAAAAGGCAGTAGGGTGTAAGTGGGTCTTTACAGTGAAATGCAAGGCTGATGGAAGTGTGGAAAGATACAAAGCGAGATTAGTAGCAAAAGGATTTACTCAAACTCATGGTATTGATTACCAAGAGACTTTTGCCCCAGTTGCTAAGATCAATTCTATCAGAATTCTTCTTTCTCTTGCAGTAAATTTCAACTGGACACTATATCAATATGATGTTAAAAATGCCTTCTTGAATGGTGAATTACATGAAGAAGTATATATGAGTTTACCTCCTGGATTTGAAAAAAATCTTGGAAGAAACAAAGTATGCAGATTGAGAAAATCCCTATATGGATTGAAACAATCGCCAAGGGCCTGGTTTGAGAGATTTGGAAGTGTTGTTAAGAGACACGGTTTCACCCAAAGTCAAGCAGATCACACTATGTTCTTTAAACACTCATCTGAAGGTAAGATTGCTATCTTAATAGTGTATGTTGATGACATTATTATTACAGGAGATGACGTCAAAGCAATTAGTGATCTGAAGAGAAGACTTGAGGCTGAGTTCGATATCAAGGATCTTGGAAAGTTAAAATACTTTCTTGGGATGGAGTTCGCAAGATCTAAAGAAGGTATTTTTCTCAACCAGCGCAAGTACATACTCGATTTACTTGCAGAAACAGGGATGACAGGGTCTAAAGCAGTAGAAACACCAATGGATCCCAATGTGAAACTAAAGTCAGTTGCTGAAGATGAAATAGTAGATAAAGAACGTTATCAACGATTGGCTGGAAGACTAATTTATTTGTCACATACAAGGCCAGATATAGCCTTTGCAGTGAGTGTAATAAGCCAATTTATGCATGCACCAGGTGCAGCCCACTTTGAAGCTATTTTCAGAATATTAAGATATTTGAAAGGTACTCCGGGAAAGGGGCTGATATTCAGAAATAGAGGACATATACAGGTTGAAGCCTATACAGATGCTGATTGGGCAGGTAATATAAATGATAGAAGGTCTACCTCAGGATATTGTACTTTTGTAGGTGGAAATCTAGTTACATGGAGGAGCAAAAAACAAAATGTTGTAGCCAGGAGCAGTGCAGAAGCTGAATTCCGATCTGTGGCCCATGGTTTTTGTGAAGTATTATGGATCAAAAAGTTCATGGAAGAATTGAAGTTCTTTGGCCCAACTCCAATTAAAGTTTACTGCGATAATAAGGCTGCTATTTCTATTGCCCATAATCCTGTCCTACATGACAGGACGAAGCATGTTGAAGTGGACAAGCATTTCATCAAAGAAAAAATTGACAGCGGTGAGATTTGTATGTCCTACATACCTACCAAAAGTCAAGTAGCAGATGTTCTCACAAAGAGTCTTCCAAAGAGACTGTTTGATAACATGGTGTGCAAGCTTGCTATGAACGATATATTCATGCCAGCTTGAGGGGGAGTGTTGAATATTAGCACAAAATCAAAACAGATTCTGTCATACAGCTCATTATGGCTGGATTCAAATTGTGATTAAATAGAAATTAATTGTATTATTATATTCTTACCTTATTTAGGATTAGCATTTATAGGGAGAATAATTACCCCTATTTCTTAGTGTAATTTATATTCTATAAATACTCATGTACTATGTTACAGAATAAATAATATAGAAAAAGCATATTTCTATAGAGGCCTACTTTTTTGAAAATAGATCTTAACATATTATCTGAGAAAGAGCTGTTTGAGGTATATAGCTAAACTAGTGTTAATAGTAAAACATTATTGGTTTTATGTTTAACAGATTTAACATGTTTGTCTTGTCAGTGTTACTGTTGGAGTAATTCATACGGCTGATGACAGATTGACTGTGGTAGATTTAAAGATACAAACTAGCCATTTAGTTGATGGTCCTTCATTTTCATTTAGCCAAATCTAATGCATTTCTTTTGCCAATATAAAAGTATATTTCTTTTAGGAGGCAATTTTTTCTTTTTCATCTTTAATATTTATGACCTCTGTATTTTTCTCTCTCACTATATCAGCATGGGCAAAAGAGTTACCCGCTGCGGCCTGAGTTAATAGAGAGCACATATTGGCTATACAAAGCTACCAGAAATCCTAGGTCTGCTTATATTTGCTTTTAGTTTGTTGTACCGTTAATAAAAATAATTCTTCCTCATGTCTGCTTATAGTTCTACAAATGTACACTGTGTATAGCCCACTTTACTAAAATAACTAAGGCTAGCCGAGTGCTTACAAATTCAAAAGAAGCATTTTCTCTCTAATGGTTCTCTCTCTTTACTTGTTTATTGTCTATTCCTTGTGGCTTAAAGCCTTGAACGAGTCTTCACAAGCATAGTTTGAGAGATTTAACACCCTCTTTTAAAATTTTTCATAGAATATTACTACCTCCTTCCCTAAAATTTTTCATAGATGATTTTTATTGTATGCTAGTGGATTTTTTTTGTCGCAATTCTTCTTTTTGTTTTTAGAGGGTGCACTATTCATGATTTTTCGAGTGGTCTGCAATTAAGAGTTTTTGTTCTCCATATTTTCCTGCAAAGTAGGAAACTGATATTACTGTTCATGATCAACTTTTATAAATGATTTGTTGATAGATGTGGCATAAGGTCTGCTCTTACATATGAATTTTAATTCTGTCATATGCATTTCTTTGTAGATATCTTGATGCTGGGAGGGACATGCTTGCTAGTTTACAGTATGGGACTCGATGCCCTTGTGGATACTGTCACATTTCAGATGTTGAACATCACAAACAAGAAGATCATATGGAGAGTTTCTTTTTAGCTGAGACTGTAAGAATATATTCTACATGATTTTGAGAACATATACCCTCAAACTTTTTGAAACCCATAACAAAAATTTAAAACATAATTTTATCTAGTTTTTCACTGAAAATTGTTGTCAAGTACAGTCTTTCATCTTTATTTAGGGCTTCAACCGGTGTTTCTAGTAGCATTGACAATTGTGGTGGGTATTATGGTTTTACTTGCGACTTTGGTAAAATGTCTAGCTCTCATATACAAGCTTAAGTTTTGAGTTAAAGTCAGGAATGGTTTTATAAATTTCTATAAACTTCATTTTGTTTGAGCTCTCTCTTTTCCTTTATAAATTATGCCTCTTATTACCGTTAACATTCTGTCTTTCCTTTCATATTTTGTCTTCTATTATTTGTTTGAAAGAGTATTTTTGCTAATAACCTATGTTACCTATTAGGTGAAGTATCTGTGGCTCCTTTTTGATTTGGCCGTGGGTCCTGATAACCTTGTGGAAAATGGGCCATACAAGTGAGTAGTAGGCTTATATATTTACAGTTTAGTGACTGGTCTTTTTATACTTTAAAATTTAGTTGCTTCTTTTTCTGTTTGTTGTGAAACAGGTATGTATTCAGCACTGAAGGTCATTTATTGCCTGCTACTCCTCAAATCTCTCTTGTGAGGGAACATTGTTTATACTATGGGGCTTATTGTAGAAGTGGTGATTTGAGACAAACTTATTTTGTGTCTGAGGCTGAGAGAGTTAAACACGAATCAAATGATAGTAGATTTTATGGGAGCTGGACTAAATCTACATACTCCTCAGACTACACTACTTCTGAAGCAAGTGCTTCTTCTGGTTTGATCAAGGTACTCGGCACTCTTTCAACCATCACTCTGACTGATCCATGTTCACTTGGACCTTCTATTTCGCTCCTTTCATATTATTCATCTTATGTCAGTTGGTTTTGAAATGGATAAAACTTATTTACACTTATTTCTTTATTTACATCGGAAGGCTAGAAATGTAATTGTCTCATCAAAATTTGGCTTCCGCCAAATATTTTATATTTCTTATTATGTAACTATATTTGAGAAGATAAAACTGGATCAGAAACTAAGTGGAATGAGATTTTTATTATAGTACTGATTCCCAATATACACGAGAGGAATAACATGTATGGCAGGGATGGACATATTTGACGAGTAACTGCCAATTGATTTGAACTGATGTACATATATGAGAATAAATAACAGATTGCTCTATAGAAATCAGATATATATTTCTGTGTATTTTGGGAATTTTTTATTTTATAATTTAAATTGAAAACATTTCTTTCATGTTTTGAGTATTTTGTTATATCCCCACTTAGTGGGATAAGACTTGAATACTGTTGAGCATTTTGTTATAATTCTGCAGGGTTTCTGCCCTGGACTAAATCATGGACAGAAGTTTGGTTTATTGTACATGCATTCTAACGAAGAACATAGTGATCATGAAACCGTCCAACAGGAAGAATCTACAACTGTTCAAACCCATTCAGTGATGGTTCTTCCTGCACAGAGTTCTGACAGTTCGGTACCTGATTCTGGCAATGATCATAATGATACTCAGATTAGTGAATCAGAAGTTACTTCTTGAAGAGAGAGAACCGACTCTAATTGTGACCAACGTGCTGTCCCAAAATGGGATGAATAGATCTAAGTTAAGCAACAAGAGGATTGACAGAAAGGATATCTAGTGTTGTACTTCTCACACTTCACCAAGCCCAGCCCGCCACCTGAAATATAAATCAGATTTTTGTTAGTGTGTTCATAATTGAGAAAGGATAATAAGTTTGATAATTTAGCAGTTTTTGATACAGTGTTCACGGAGCCGAAACAGTTGAATGATGGATGAACTGACCTGTTAGATGTACTTCTTAGGTTGTGCTACCAAATGGTCTGTGATGGTATTTTGCTTGCCTCTTGATCATCATTGGACTTGTGTACAAGATTGTAATGTAATTTATTTTGTTGTATCATTGTTTTTGGTTGGTTCCTTGTAAACTATTTTTCTAGAGATGGTGTACGTCTGAGCATTGTCAACAACATCAAATTAGACCACAATTTCAATTTCTAATAGAGTAGCAAATCTTAATCATCCATTTCGCCCACATATATGATTCATTCGAGGGGAATAATAAAAATAGGTAGATAGAGCAATTTTAGCTGGGATTATGGTCTCATATTAGCATCTAGATAGATACTTAAGGCCTGTATACGTCTGATATAAGATTTTTGAAGTGAACAATTGTGATATAGATAAAGAAATGCTATTTAAAAATGATGCAATTATGCAAATAATGAGAAAAAGTTTGACATTTTCATTATTTCTAAAATATATATACACTTGTTCACTTCAATCTATTTTCTTTTTGAAAAATAAAATCAACATAAATTTTAGACAAATAATTTGATTATTTGAAAACAGTGCATAATTCTCGCACTAAGAAAAGACAAGACAAAATGGACTCTTGCTGAAATGATACATTTATCTTTTTGATTACTTGAAAATGGAGTATAGTGTGCATGATTTTGAAATGAAGATAAGGCTATGAAAGAATCATGCGGTGGAAGGAGGTCTTGTTGATACAGCCATGTTAATTTGAGATTTTGCGAACGAGTTGGCGAAGTTGTATTTGGTTTTGATGTTAATTTCTGTAAAAGTTGTCTAATGGATATCAGTGCCTGCGATGATTTCTTGGTTACGGTGAAGACTTCTGAATTTGTGAACTAAAGTTGAAAATGAGTAGAGTTGAGTCGAACTCACCTCAGCTTGACTCGACTTGTTAAAAATTGATTCAGTTCAAATTTCGGTTCGAGTTTGACACGAAATTTTTTGTAAGCTCAAACTCGACTCGTTATAAGTTCACAAACAGTTTAGTTCAACTCGTTAGATTCATCTCATTAGGTTCAGTTCACATGGTCCACGGACTTAAAAACTATTTTTTAAAATATATATATTTTTAAATATATTTGACATTTTAAATTAATATTTTTTTAAAAAATAAAATATTAAAATAAAATAAAAGTTATCATATGAAAATTTAACTTTATCTCATAAATCTACTAATTCAAAACCTACACAACTTTTAAGAAATACATTTGAGAGTCTAATTAAAAAATTACTCAATTGAAGATTAAATTTGTCTAAGATTTGGAGTAAATATTTAAGCCTAAGCTTAAAGACAATATAATTCTTCTCATATGTAATCGAGTTGACTCATGAACCTAACGAGTTGACCTATGTATAATTCAAGTTTAACTCATTTAGTTAACGAACTTAATTTTTCGCTCATATTAAACTCATTTGATTTATGAAACTAATTCAACGATTTAATTGTCGAATTGAGTTCCGAACTATTTTCGAGTTGGTTCGGTTCATTGACAGCCCTAGTTAGAACTACAGTTTTTCGTTCCAATATTTGGACATAATGGTGGGAGTGCGTATGTGGAAAAATATCAACTTGGCATCTGAATGAATATCCACAATTTTCGTGAGTAATCATTAAATATGAATAGAAAATATTTGCGTATGAGTGTGAAGAATTTCTTGCAGGCCCCCAAAGATTATCATGAATATAATCAAGAGATCCATGTGTTTGTTTTCTCTTGTTGAACTTCATCCTACATGATTTATCAAATACACAAGGTTCACAAAACTCCAGTTTTTCAATCTTGTCACCATATAACAAATTTTGTGTCGACAATTCGACCAGACCTCTTTCACTGACATGAATAAGTTGTTTATGCCACAACTCAATTTTAGACACATATTTTGTAGGTGTCGCATCTGCTGAACCACCTACAATCTCAACTTCAAGGGTATACAAATATTGTTTCTTCGTGCCTCTTAAGACTTCATTCGACCCCTTCATTACCCTTAGGATACTTTTCTCTCCTTGAAAACATATCCTTTCTTTTCGAATTCACTAAGAGAAATAAAATTTCTCTTAAGTTCAGGTAAATACCTGACACCAGTCAATAACATTATTGACCCATCATGAAGCTTGAATCTCACGAATTCTCAAACACGTCTTGTTTGGAGTCATGTGCCAAGTAGACCCTGAGTCCACTATCCACTCCTTGCTATAGTCGCTGCTTGAAATTACCAGGACATCAAATGATTCATAATTATCTTGCACAATTGTTTCATTACCATTATCCTTTCCACCATGATTACTCAGTCGATCAGGACACACCTTTCTTGTATAACTCTGCTTCTTAAAATGATACCACCTAATTGTATGAGCATTACCACCATAAGAATTTTGTAGAACTTTATCATTCTTTCTCTCAAATCTATTCTTTGAGAATTTTTCCTTAACGAACAAACCTTCACCAACAGACGATGGTTTGTGCTTCTTTCATTCGTTCAAATCCTTATAGTACAAGGCTGATCGAACTACTTCAAAGGTTAACGAATCTCTTCCATACAAAAGAGTTTCTTTGAAATGAGCATGAGACTTAGGTAAAGCACACAACAACATCAATGCTTGATTTTCATCATCAATCTTGACCTCGATATTTTTAAGATCAAAAATCAAGTTGTTGAACATATCTAGCTGCTCAGCCAAAACTTTGTCTTCACTCATCTTGAATGAATACAAAATTTGCTTTAGGTAAAGACGATTGACCAAAGATTTGGTCATATACAACCCCTCGAATTTGCTCCATACACCCGCTGCAATTTTCTCCTTTGAAACCTGTCTCAGAACCTTATCACCAATGCCTAAGATTATTGCACAGCGGGCTTTCTCGATTATCTCCGTCGTTAGGGTAACATCCATCTTCCCCAATCCTTTCAACGCTTCTAACAAACCCTACTGAACTAGTAGGACTTACATCTTCAAGTGCCACAAAGCGAAATTATTTACACTGGTGAATTTCTCAATCTTATATTTTGTTGATGACATCTTCTCCTCCACGCTCACCGCAAATTTGTTGTGAAATTGATGCTCGAAAAATAGAGTATGATTGGTTTCTTGATCAACAAGAAAACCAGAAGGTAAAAGAAAAAAGAGAAGAAAGAGAAAGCCAATTCAAAGTGGCTTAAATCCCTGGATTCTTGATTCAATTACACATATGGGAGTAATGTTTACAATTGAATCTAAACCACACAACTTTCTTTCTCTAATTAGGATTATCAGGGATTGATGGAGAAGTGATGACTAGTATGTTATTTATAAGAAAACTAAACCCCAACTTTCAACTAACATGCTAAACAATTGACCCAACAAACTGACCTAATTCGACATGTTAACTCAAACTACAAGCTAATATTTCGACAACATACTAGAACAAACTTCGACTACAATACGTGCATCTCTGACTCCTACATACTTGAACAAATTTCGACTATAACATCCACAGTTCTTGTCGAAATAAGAAATTATTTCTATTAAAATTAGAGTTTGATCCAAAATACCACAAAACACATACACAAATGATAAAAAATTCTACATAGTTAGTGATTTAAATGATGTATGTCATTCTTTTTTACATTATTCCATTTTTTCTTTTTACGATAATTACATTTGGTTTTTGTTTTAGATTTATATTTATAAATAACTCGAACGCTAAATTACAATTTAAACTAATAAATCTATCAATTATTTAAAGTTTTTTTTATTTGAATCATAAATTAATTATCATATTCATTTGTTAAAAGTAATAAAATACAAATTAATACCAAACATAATTAACCAAATATAAAGATATGTTTAACTATAAGATATTGGCAAATTTTATTGTTAAATTCATGTATGAAAAATAACACAATTCAAAATGACATATGAAATATGTCATTTGAAAAGAAAAATCCCATAATACCCTATTTTTAAAATTATTTACGAAGGTATCCTTCGTCCATAAATAAATACAATAAATAAATACAAGATTTTAATTAATATAATTAATCAATCATAAATAAATCTGAATAAAAAAAATCACGCTTCATAGGCTCGTCCAATAGATGGACGAACTAGTTTGTTCCAAACTGATTCTCACAAGCTCGTTCTTGGAATGGACGAACTTCTCCTCCAAAAAAATTTCTGCACCCTCTCGTCAATTGGATGCACGAACTTGTATAGAAAAGAGGGTACCTCCGTAAATAATTTTAAAAATAGGGTATTATGGAATTTTTTTTTTTCAAAAGAGGGTATAGCAGGGAAAAAACCGAAATATTCTTTCATGAACTTTTTTATAATTTTGTGATTCATTGAATGTGGGGACTAAAAGTGAACAAGTACTAAGAAATATAGAGACACCATAATGTTCCCTTGACCTCAAAACCACCATAGCTTTTCAATGAAAACGGTTAAGTTCAACTCATTAATCTAGGGATAGAAAAAAAAAAGTCAGTAGAATAATGTCACATTGCTGAGTATGTGCATGTATGCCATATATCACTATCAAATTCATCTTAAAATAATTTTGTATTAACTACATAAATATTTTAAATATATTTCTGACATTCAAAGTGAAAGCATATGTTCCTTTTCTCGTATAAACACCATTTCTTAATTTGGTCAACACATCATTTTGAAACATCACAGTATAATGTCTGCAACAATTATTTTTCTTTACTTGTGCCATAATAAATCCCATTGTTTCCTGCTATACATTGTTCAACAGTGAGAACAGTTTCTGCCATGTCAGTAAAATAATATCGTTTTTATCTTTCCCTTAAACTTTGCCGGAAAAGGGATCTAAACTTGTTAATTAGCTACATTCACAGCATCATTGTTTTATAGTATTTCCTATGTAGTTTATTAAGGTACCAAAGTCTATATATATATATATATATATATATATATATATATATATATATATATATATATATATAGACACAAGTGGTCTGTTGCTAGACAGAGAATATTGCCATCAAACTGAAGTTATGTCTAGTGATTATTATTATTTAATTAACAACTCTTTTTATATGTTAATTTATTTAATCAAGTTAATTACTGAAAATTTTCCTCAAAAGAAGCTAATATAGATAACAATAAGCATTTTATGAAAGTGGTGAAAAAAAGCAAGCACGAACACAATCTGAAAGTGATGCACTTTCATGTCATGCCTATGATTTTTATTGGAATAATGAAATAAATTCTTTAGTTAAAGCATTACTAGTATTTAATAATTTAACAGATTTTCTCATTGATCGAAAAGATTTTCCGAGGAAATAAATATATTAATTAATTTGTAGTCTCATGATGTCGAAACTTTAGACTATATATTCTCAAAGGCATCTGATTATAATAAACAGACTACAGAGAGTACAGTAGAAAAGAGAAAAAAAAAATGTAAGTTTTGCAAAAAATAAAATATTGTATTGAGTTATAGAAAGAAAATTTTATATAAAGGTATAGTATTTTTTGGTTTATAGTCAGAAATTGCATTAGATCGAATCCAAGGCTTTGGTTAAGAAGAACCAGAGACTTTCACTAGGACCAGTTGGCATAGTTCTATGTAAATTTTAAGAAGGCCAATTATGTTTATAAAAACTACTAGTGTAATAATGATTTTATAAATTTAATATTTTACACAAATTTAATTTGTTTAAGAAACAATTTAATTCATTGCACTTCTTCTACTTCAATCCAGCATCTAGGACTAGAACAAGAACTGTAAAAATAGACTATCTATAGACTCTAGCAGTCTTCAAACTTTTTTAGAGCCGCACCAAACAAATTCCATTTATAATTTGGATTATCCGGCTTAATACGAACCATTTATTTATTATTGTTTTGTAAAATATAAAATAAAATATTCATAATATATATTATATAAAATATATTATTTTAAATATAATATAATTTTTTATAATAAAATATATATTTTTAAAATAATCTAAATGTTTCTAAATACAATATACATTTAAAATTGTTCAAAATAATACACAAATATCTAACATAACACAAGTTAACAAAATACGAAAAAGTTTTAAAATGAAACATTAAAGAATCAAATATTAATTTAATTATATTAATATAAAATATTAAAGATAGAATTATTGAATATCAATATAAGAGATAAAATTTAGTGAAGTGTGACAACGAAATGTATATGATTTTTGAATGAAACAACGTAAACATTATTACATTTTTAGAATTTTTAGTTATAAAGGCCAAACAGGCTACCCGTGGCCCATACATGTGTTAGCATATAATTTACGACGTGCTGAATTCGATAAAGAAAATATGATGATGACGTAATACTTAGTTAAATATGAGGACATATGGTTATGTGTGCGATAGGAATAGTGTTCGACCATGATGTCAAGTTCGACGCACTGACCATAGGTTTTTAGACTTAGCATTTTTTCTAAATTATGAGACTTCTTCTCCTCAAATTTGACAAGTTGAGCCATCAACCATGACAGTTGAGACGAGGTAAAAGGATTAGATTGAATAAATGTTTTTTGATTATCTCCAAACGTCGTAGGCACATGGAAATAAGTTGGAAGACTGGAAGTTGCATAAAGGGTTACGTGTCGAACACTAAAGATATATTCGTTATAGGCATTTATTTCTCTCTCTCTCTCTCTCTATATATATATATATATATATATATATATATATATATATATATATATATATATATATATATATATATATATATATATATATATATATATATATATATATATATATATATATATATATATATATATATATATATATAATGGTTCTAGCATTCAAAATCAATATCATTACAAAATTTCTATAAAACTAAAAGTACCCAAGTTAGAGCGAGAAATGAGTTTGTGAGAAATATGTATGATTCTGTACACCAATTTTTATTTATTTAATCAAAATAGCTCTGTTGCATTTTTCCTTACTTTGTTTTAGTATTTATTACTTTCCCTAAATTCATTTCATTGTGAATTCGACATAGTCGAAACTTTTAACTTCTTTCCACCTTCAAATTTTTTTCTTGTTACATTATTAAACACTTAACTTTAAATTGATAAAAATATCTGAACACTTTCCCTTTAGAAATTCTGCACAAAATGCCTTAGGATTTTCTAGTTTGATCCTGCAAGTTATTATTCAAAACTAAGTGATTGTTTACCAAAAATACGGGTAAACAAATTGACACGCCCAATAGTATTTTTTTTGTGCAAAAATTTCAAATTTCACAAGTGTTTTTCCATTACAAATTGTTCTTCATGCATGAAATATTCCCAATTTTTATGTATGTATGCGTTTGAGAAGTGGTAAAGTCCTCCCTAAAATGACGTGTCCACCTTCGAATAACCATCTTACATATAACCCTTAGAATAATTTCCAAAATACAGGAGAACAACTGGTGGTCAGATCAATGGCTGGAGATGTGGGTGGTTCTCCCACCACAATGTGTGAGTCTCCCAATTAATCCCACGGTCATAAGTCCATCTCTAGGGTACCCTAGGTTACCTTATCTTCCTATATTTTCACTTTCTATGGGTAGCAAAGAGTATCCATATGGTATGCCACCAACGATGATGGATGGCCTACAAACCGGAGTGTCGACGTATGGAGAAAACGCAGTGGCTACCATGTCACCGCATAATTCACATCATGCCTCAGCTTTAGCTATAATTATCCTAGTCGAACAACGCCACCACCATGAGAATTAAGTTGTATCCCTCAAGTGCGCCAACAATAAATACGACATCTCTCATGTCTATGAGGCAGTAGATGGATGAGAGTAACTATGAGATGGTTAACATGATGATCCAATAGATTGGTAAGATTTTCAATCCCTTTTTTAAGAATACCAACCAAAGTTATGAATTATTAGCTAACCAAATGGATCGAATAACCAATTTCTTCGAGCTCCTCAGGCTCAGGAGCGACCAACTCCTCAAATCTTAAATTCCAAGCTAGCCGAAATGCTTGACAATGGGGAGGTCCCTAGTAACCAAGGACAACCATAGTTGGGGTTTCGACCTATATAATCTCCCACATATAGAGAGGATGAATAATACATAGGTGAAAACAACACGAGAGTAGTGTTTTTAAACAGAAACCAATATGCCGAGGAAATGGTCATAAATATTCAATAGAACAACCTTAGAGGGCAAAATAATTTGGCCTACATGGTTGAAAACATCTTGGACGAAAAAGGCCTAAATATAGGCCTACATGGTTGAAAACATCCTGGACGAAAAAGGCCTGATCAATATAGGCCCACATAGACCAAATTTTGTGTTTGTGTTATCCAAGTATGTACTGCAAACTAAACTCCCTAGGGGATGGAAAGTCCTCAAATTCACCAAGTTTGCAGGTGATATTAGTGAAGCGATTATCGAACATATCGCTCGATACCAGACTGAGGCGGTCGATATGGCAAATTACGTGCATTTAAAGATGAAATACTTTCCAAATTCTCTGACTAGAAATGCTTTAACATGGTTTACCAAACTTCCTTCACATTTCATAGATACCTGGATTCAGTTGGAAAGAGTATTTCATGAACAATTCTATATGGGGTGGTCGAAGATCATCCTCAATGAATTGACCAGCATGAGGTGCGAAGCGCCTGAACCAATAGATGATTATCTGAATAAATTTAGGTTGTTGAAGGCAAGGTATTTCACCAATGTGCCTGAATATGAACTAGTCAAAATTCCTGATGGCGGGCTAGATAATTCCACTTGGAAGAAACTAGACACCCAATATCTAATAGACATGGCTCATTTAGCGGATAGAGTCCGACAGGTCGAACACTTAAAAGCTGAAAAGACTAGGTCGAATAAATTTCATAAAAAAGGAAAAATTTGATAATATAGAAGCAGACGAAAAAGACCAAGAATATGACATAGGGTATGAAGAGGTCGAAGAAATTGATGTTAATGTGGCAGAACAAAAACCATGACCTCCTTATGTCTGTAAACTATTAAAACCATCTGATGGGAAGAATCTTGTCGAGTCCAAAAATAATAAGTTTATTGCAAAAACTTATAAATTTGACGTAACCAAGTGCGACAAGATATTTGATCTTTTAGTTGCTGACGACCAAATTATAGTCCAAAAGGGGTTAAAAACGCCACCTTTAAATCAACGAAAGAAAATAAGGTTTTGTAATTTCCATAATTTTATTGGTCAAAAACCTATGGGTGACAAAACGAGTGGTCCGCCCGCCTTAAACCCTTCAAGTGAAATTAGGCTTAAAAGTATAGCCTGCCCCGCCGCCAAGGAGACATATTAGTGGGAGGCGGGTTACCTGCATATTTTTTTAATAGATTAATAACATTTTTTTTACATTTCAATTAGTGTTTTCAATTGTTTTTTAGAATATTTTTTCATAAAGCATCTTTTTAAGAAATTTTACTTTAAAAAATATTGCATATATTCACAAATAAATGTATAAAATAAAACCATCAAGAATTGGAATTACTAAAATAAACTAAAATGGAAACTAAATAAAGATATTTTTTTAAAACTAGATAGTGGACTGTTTTTAAAAATTCACTAGTTTTTAAATAGTTTTTTTTTTATTTTCAACGGGATGGCGGGCCAACCAGCCCCATTACATCTTCAGCTCATGGGATTTTTTCGTTTTGGCGGGGCGGGATGAACAGGTAGACGGATCTAAAATCCCAACCCAACCTGCCATTTTTGTGGGTGATCGGGTCGGCCTGGCGGGCCACTACCCGTTTTGTCACCCCTACATAAAACTTCCCAACGTGTTCTTTTCAAGGATCAAGTACAAGGAGCATTGAAAGAGGGAAAACTTAAATTTTGTGATAAAGCCAAGACTCCAATGCAAGTGGATGTTGACCCATTGCAGATGAAGGTCACTCATTACACTGAACCGGTCGAATGCTTGGTTGTCGAGGCTATTGAAGGCTCTAACGTGACCATAGAGGTTGTGTCTAAGTCAAAATGTTCTGAAAAAATCAAGGTTGTATATCCATATGCTGAAGACGAATTGATAGATTTTCTCAACAAATGCAAGTTGAAGGACTCTGTATTGAAGTTATGCCCTAGGTGCAGTGCAATTTTTGATAAGAAGGCTACTTAGGGCCTCAATAAAATCAAACTTTTGCCACTGAAGAGGGAAATTGGCCCAATAAAGGACCACATTTTTCCTTTAATAAAAGGGGTGTCCCATATAGGACACAAAATATGGCTTCAGGCCAAAGGGGAGGTCGAAGAAAGATTTACACCTCTCTGTCGAATGTACTGGTCGGGGTTTATCCCCATAACAAGAATAACACCAACAACCAAAATTGGAAGGTGGTAAAGTTGGGCATTGGTTCGTCATGTCAAGATAACTCCAAAGTGTCAAAAAGATACTCATACAATCCTAATTACATGGATAAAAACCCCATGATAAGGATACAATGGAAGAGATATCAAAGATAAAAGAAAGCGGCTCGAGAAGGTGTAGGGTCTAGTACCATTAGTAAGGTACATAAACCAAATGCGGAAGCAACCATAAGGCTAGTGAAAGAGAGGTTATTTTCCTCTCTACCACCTGTCAAAGTAGATGCTAAAGACGAAGACGAAGAAATGGTTACTAATGATTTATCAACGTTGGAAGGCGACTTCAACATTCTTTGTAATGTTATGTCAGTTTTGCTTGTAAAAACGACGTGGTTACTGAGGTGACAGATACGAGGAAGAATATTCCTCCAAAAATATGGTTGTAGATAAGCCAAATTACTATTATGTAATGAATGATGGTTGTGTAGAAGAACAAAATTCCATTTTCGAGAAACCTGATATAGGGATGATGAGCCATTTAAAACTAATTTTTATAAAGGAAAAAGTTGACAATGTTGGTCTCAACAAGGTATTGGTCGACAGTGGTGCTGCAGTCAATTTAATACCACATTCCCTACTGAAAATAATAGGGAAGTTCAACACTGATTTGAGGCCTCATAATATGGTTTTATCTAATTACAAGGGAAAGACAGGCCATTCTTAGGGAGTAATTCAAGTAGATTTGGAAGTCAGGACCATAGTGAGACCAAAATTATTTATGGTCTTCTGTCTAAGGCCAACTATAACTTATTGTTGGAAAGAGAATGGATCCATGGGATTGGATTCGTCCCTTCGTCTCTCCACTAAAGGATCTCCACATGGATGGAAGAAGGCACAATCGAGAACATACATGTCTACCAAAGTTATTACATGGCAGAAGTAAACCATGTTACCAAGAAAACTTGGTGAATATTGAACCATGCCCGCCAGAAGATCAGGGATACACACCCCAAGAGAATGTGTTTTACTCCGCCAGGCTCCATTCAACTCATGGCTTTAAATAGGAGCGTGAAGTGTGTGTGTATGGGGGGGGGGACAACTAGAGAAAGTCAAAGTTTCCCCAATTGGACAGGGAGATGGTGACACCTATTATGTCTGAGTCAAGTGCTTGGACTCGAATTACATCCTATATGGCCGATAATCAAGTAAAGGCGGCTCAAGAGGCTGAGTTACAGTAGAAAATGGATATGGAAGCCAATAATATCAACAATATTGATCATCCGTTGGGGAAATGAGAAAGCTAAAGACTCAATTCCATATATGACGATGAGCCTTTGGGATTCGTGAAAGATCCAATGACTTTAAAAGAAAAAATCCAGGCTCAAAATCCGTTGGAAGACGTCGACCTAGGAGATGAATCAATTTCAAGGCCCATGTATATAAGCACCAACGTCGATCTAAGCCTGAAAGACCAAGTAATCTAGTTGCTAAAAGACTGCAAGGATTTTTTCACATGGGACTACAATGAGATGCATGGGCTTAGTCGAGATTTGGTAGAATTAAAACTACTAATTTGTCCCGAAAAGAAGCCTGTGAAGCAGTTACCTAGGTGGTTTGCTCTAATGATCATGTCAAAGATCAAGGAAGAGATCGAGATACTCTTGAGGAGCAAGTTCATTAGAACTTCCAGGTATGTCAAATAGCTTGCCAATATAGTTCCCTTGATTAAGAAAAAAAGGACACTTCGGGTATGCATAGATTTTTGAGATTTAAGTAAAGCTACCCTTAAGGATGAATACCCAATGCATGTGGAAGAGATGTTTGTTTACTCAGAAGCAGACAATGAATTCCTAAGTATGCTAGATGGATATTCTAGTTATAATCAAATTTTTATTGCAGAAAATGATGTACCAAAGATGATATTTAGATGCCCAGGCAC
This sequence comes from Lathyrus sativus, assembly GCA_963859935.3. NCBI lineage: Eukaryota > Viridiplantae > Streptophyta > Magnoliopsida > Fabales > Fabaceae > Lathyrus > Lathyrus sativus. Next base: position 513,615,344 of record OZ012740.1, on the reverse strand, counting down.
CCTAGGAACTTACGAGTGGGTTGTTATGCCCTTCGAATTAAAAAAATGTCGGTGCATCATACCAGAGATTAAAGAATTTAATATTCCATGATTTCATCGAGACCTTTATGCGGGTCTATATTAATGACATTTTCGTTTAATCCTCATTGAAAAATGGTCACCTAGACCACCTTCGACAATCATTCGAAAGAATGACGAAATATGGATTAAAAATAAACCCACTGAAATGTTTTTATTTCTTTGATGCATGAGACTTCCTAGGCTTTGCCGGGGGATACTAAAGCTATACTAGGGATGAGGCCTCCCTTGACCAAGAAACAACTTCAATCGCTATTTTGAAAGATCAATTTCCTTATGAGGTTCATTACAAAAATAAGTGGCAAAATAAAGGCTTTCTCTAAACTATTACGTTTAAAGAGTGAACAAAGATTCAGGTGGGAGTTTGAACATCAAGAAACTTTCGACGAGATAAAAGCCTACTTGGTGAACCCTTCGACTCTGTTACCTCTCACGAAAGGAAAATTAATGAAGTTGTATATCTTTGCATCTGAGTCGACTTTGGCAGCATGCTAGCCTAATAGGGTGATAATGGTGTCGAAAGAGTCATCTATTATCTCAGTCGAGTCTTAAATGATATAGAGACTAGGTATAAGGCAATATAAAAGTTGTGTTTATGCCTATGTTTCTCCGGTACAAATTGAAGCTTTATATAAAACCAGTTGTTGTTTATATTTATTCACATTTTGACATCATTAAACATATGCTTTCAAAACTAATTTTTCATAGTTGAATTGGGAAGTGGGCTCTAGCCCTAATGGAGTATTCCTTACTATATGCGTTGTTAAACGTCATGAAAGGAAAAATTGTCGCCGAATTTATAGTCGATCACACGATTTTCGAATTTTCTCTATCTTTCAATTCCTCTTTGATTTGAAGATATTTCTGGATTTTCTCCAGTGAGAAGTCCTTAGAATTGTGAATCAACTTCTTCCTATAGTTTTTCCTTGAATATTGCAATTTCTCAATAATTGCACCAATTTGAAAAGCTTCAGGAATATTGATCTTCACATCCCTCAGTTTATTTACAAAAACTTGTAACTCGTGCACTTGTGCAAGTATAGACTTTAGATCTAATATTTTAAAATCAAAATACTTTAAAATAAAAAACTTTTTAGTAATTTCCTTATCACACAAAACTTGAACTCGAGTGTCTTCCAAAATTCCCTTGTCGATTGGTTGTCTGTGTAGAGATCGTAGAGACGATCCGGTAGTGTGTTCAGAATGTGTCTGCGCCACTACAATTCTTCCTCCTTTCGTTTCTTGCGTTCTGCCTTGAGTTCCTTGGAACCATCGTCTTGTGGTTCTAGAATTAGTGCAAGTTCAGGATCCAATACATAGAAGATCTTCAAAGTAGTCAGAAGGAAAATCTTCTTGTCTTGGCAGCGGGTGAAGTTTGTCCCAACGAAACGATCCTACTTCACAAGGTCTTGGTTCATCACTTCGATACTTGAAATATAAGCTTCAGTTGTAATTATTTGAGATACTATTAGAGTGTTAGAAATTGTTTCTAAGTTAAATGAACCAATGCTAGAATCACGTATATGAGCACTTTCCTAATAGTATTTCAAATATTCTCTATTTTGTCTCCAAGTCGACATTTAAGAATACTCAGGATAATTCATCCTACTTCAAATTTGCGCAAGACAGATGAAAACTAAAACATCAAATATAAAAAAGAAAGAAATATGAAATTTAAACAAGGAAAATGAGAGTTCGAATTGATATATTTTTTTGAATCCGAAACAATCTATAACAGATTAAATGATGTTCTTTCATTAGGTTATGACCCTTTAATAAAACACATTTTTTCACTAAGTTTACAACTTTTTATTAAATATTGCGACAATTGATAAAACACATCATTTCATTACAGTCCTTGATAAAACACATCATTTCATCAAATTATCTCTTTACGTAATTCTTTACTTATTTTACAATGTGTCATATTATTATTTGAACATCACAATTGTTATGAATTTAATTAATCTGTTCGGTAATCAATACTGTGTTAGTCAAACACATGTTAAGGTTAATATTAAGTTTGACATAATCAATGATAAATTGGTAAATTTTTACAAAAAAAATATATTTTAAAAATTTTAATAAAATTACTCTACAACCTTAATTTTTCCAAACTCTTAATTTAAGTAGAAACTAAATCTAGTGGAGCAGACATACATGATAAAATTATACTAGTAATGTTCAATTTGTTAGCACTTTTTCCGGGAAAGGATGCTTTAATTTATATATATAAGAAGCATAGGATACTTTGTAACAGCAAAAGAAGAGGCACACAAAATATGGAGCAGAAAAGGGACCATCATGTGTTATTAAAATGAATTTTAAACCTATAAATAAGATGCATGAACTTAATCCCTACTCTTCTAAAATTGGCGCCACCATTATTGATGCAAATGGAGTAGGTTGATAATAATAGGATGAGCTGTATACGCTGCTTTGACTCCATTTATTCAAATTCTAATAAGTGCTATGATTGGTTGTTTTGTAATAAAATATAAAATTTTAATATAATCTAAGTCGTTTTTTTTTGTATAATAGAAGTCATTTCAGCCAATGCTCTGGTCCATTATAGGAAACAAAGAGAAAGTTATAAAGTTGCACAATTCTTGAGAGTTCTTATCTAAAACAACTTTTAAAATGAGAATTGAGTCATATTAACATGATAGTTTACCACTTCCTCAACACAAAAAGACATTGTCGGAGAAAATAATGAACCAAACCATTGAATTAAGTAAATACTACTAATCTTTTACGACCAATAAAAGAGAAAAACAGTGAAAATTATCAAAAGAGGTTAACATGCAAAGATTCCTAAATAATCACTTATAGGATTGACCCCTGGAAGAAGCTTCATATATTTGAAAAGAATTGATCATTTCTTGTAGGTTAAGAAATGAAATGAATTTTAATTAACGGAAAAAAGGTTTCGACATTTACTCCATTAGATTATTCTAGAAAAATCAACTCTAAAGAATAAATGAAATACATATCCACGTGTTATAGAGAGAGAAAGCAGATTACTCTCTCTAAACTTTATTGTGGCTTTTTCATCCATTTTCCTAGGGTTTTTAGAGTGGCACCTTCAACTTTTTGCTAGTTCTCCATACTAGCTTGGTAAAATGTACTCCCTTCTTTTAGAATTTCTGTTCTTGATTGCCTTAATACCAAATCACTGATAGATAGATACCACTTTTAGAGTTACTAAGCGAAGTATGGAGAAATGGAAGAACATTTCGCTCATAAAGGAAGAAAAATAAGGGGGTTACAACAGCAGTAGGGAGGTTAGCGAGGAAACAACTTTTCAACGGACTCTAGTGGGGAAGCTTTTGACGGAAAATAGTTTTAATATGTGAGCTTTCACCACAACCATATTGAAGCTTGAAAATTGAAGAATCCAATGGAAACTCATGAACTAAGCAAGAATCTATTTCTCTTCAAATTCTCATTCAAACGCGATTTAGAAACGGTGTTAAGGAATGAGCCTGGGAGCTTTGATATAATTTTGTTGGTGCTTGAGCGCGTGACTGAAGAGGAACAACCGTTAGGTTTAAACATGCATTTTATATGTTTTTGGGTTAGGATCTACGATCTTCTATTGATGCTAAGATTTGAAGTGATGGTGAGGAAATAGGAAATATCTTGGGGAAATTTGAGGAGATGGACTTGAAAAATACACACAGGAACGAGAGGTTCTCGAGGATTAAGTCAATGTGCATCTGAAGCAACCTCTGAAGAAGGGCATGATGTAACATCATTTTCTACCCCACAATTATTATGGCAAAATAACACAGATATCAGAGTAATTATTAAATTTTAACAAAAATCCACCCAAAAGGGCGTACATTTCCCAAATCAACAAAATAGGTCAAGACTCCGTAAGTAACGGGTTTTTCCCAAAATACATCAAATTGCACAAAGCAGCGGAACTCAAAAGGCATAAATCAAGGTTTTCCTCATACAGGAAGATAATCAAAAATATAAACTCAAATAAAACATAGTTTAACTCAAAAGACCCCAACCCGATGTTACATATCAGAAAAAGACCCTCTAAGTTAACCAAAAGGCTAACAACTCAAAGACTTCAAAAATATCCTCGACGTCGTCCACGGATAAACCTGGTCATCTGCACGTTACCCACGTGGAGGTAACATTCAAACAGGCAGGGTGAGTAAAACGATTCATAATAATCAATGTATAAAAATCAACATATAAAATAGCGTCATATTCATATTCAACACATTGATATCCTTCAATAGGCCTCAAAGGCCACAACATCATAAATTACTTCAAATGACTCATAAATGCAAATGCAACAAGACTCAATGCGTGTGGTACCAATCATCACAGCGCGATGGACACTGGGCCATCAACCCTCCATAGATCCCCATTAATAAGATCGATTCTACCTGAGAACCGGAGCACATCAAAACACTTCACATCCGCACAATGGGATTGAAGTCAAAGTAATCGAGGTCCTGAACCGAAGTCCGGATGCACATGAATGCATGATGCACACGTCAATAATCATCCTCATAATAACAGCATGGTGCATCATCATTCATCATATTTATCATCATCACAATCATCATATCTCATGTCATCATTTAATTCATCAAAGTCATGGTAATATCATCATATTTTTCCAATCAATACATCATAGAAATCATCATGTAATCATGTACACATCACATAAAACTCACAATCATACTCATGTTAATTCGTCAAAGAAATCACAGAATCAAACATCAAGGCATCGCTGCACACGATCAACATTCGCAAAACTCTGCTACGTTTGCTGGCATGTACGCTAGGCGAGTCTGGGGCGAGTTTCTTCGCTAGGCGATTCTGGGAACACAATCGTTCGCTAGGTGAAGCGTTATTCGCTAGGCGAACAACGCGATGACAGAAAATCTCAGCTACGCACCAGAACCCAAAATCACTCAAAAAGCTTTACGATTCACTTTCCCACTGCCCCTAAAACATTCCTAAATCATCCCTAAGATCTTACGGCGCTAAAGGCACAAAACCTACGGTTCATTAGGCCAATCCCACATCATATTCACGCCCTAAATCACAAATTTCCCTACAATTACCCATACTCATTAGAATTACTCAATATCCAATATTCTCATCCCTTCAAGGTTAGACAAATAACAATTCATGGTTTTTGGCCACGAAGGCCTAACTTTCCTTTTCCCAATGAATTCCACGGTTAGATTCGCAAATAATAGATTTAGGCCACGAAGGCCAAAGATCACTATTTCTCATATCTACCCTCAAACTCTCAAGAATACTTACCACTACACCACAATCATCAGAGTTCTCACTATAAAATTTCCCTACAGGGTTAGACCAATGTCAAATCAGAGTTTTGGCCACGAAGGGCTAAGGTTCCTTTTTCCCCAATGAACCACTGTTAGATTCACTAATGATATGTTTAGGTCACGAAGGCCAAAAATCCCTTTTCTCATTATCAACCCCAAAATCCCTTAAACCTTAAATCGACCTTAAATACGTTGAATTTACGCATAGAAAATCATGAAAGGCAATACTCCCCATACCTTAATTGTCGATTAAAGCATTCTCAAATATTTCCGGGAACCTTCCGAAGCTTTTGCCTCCAATCTTCCTTCTCAGAGCTTTAGCCTCAATTCTCTTCACGGTCTAACAAATGAATCCTAATCCCTTCACAATTTTCTTTTTGTTAAACCTAGACTTGGGCCTCACAATTGGACTTTTCCCATATTATCCTCACTAACTCCTCTTAATTGTCCAATTTGCCCTTATTTCACTTATATTTTTTTTAATTAATAATAATATTAACATATTTATATTATATATTATTATTCAAAATAAATAACCTAAATTCCATTAATTCCCAATATTCCACAAAACCACTGAAAATCACTGAAATGTGAATATTCTTATTTAAATAAATTAAATAAATATTCCAATAAAATTTGGGGTGTTACACATGGTCGGGAGATTCAAAGATAAAAGTCATTGAGTGTTCTTTAAAAGATTACCAACATTTTTCTTTATCTATGGTGGGATAGGTCACCAATTGAAGGACTATGAGGCTTTATAAGCTTAAATGAAGAAGGCTTTGAGGATCTTGATGAACATAAACTCTCATATGGTCTATGGCTTAGGCTTCTAATTTACCGAAAGTCTTTGAAGAGCAACGTAATAAGGACTCTAGTTCGGGGACATGTAATAGGAGTCTGTTTAATGTGTCTTCGACCAAGAGTAAATTCAAACCAACAGAGAAGGATAAAGGAGATGAGGCAGAAGTAGTGCATATCAAGGGTCCCAATTTAGCCCCCCCCCCCCCCCCCCCCCCCCCCACCCACAAATGTGCAGACTGACAAGGAAATAGGGAAGAAAAGAGATAGGTTAGAGATAGAGATTGCGGCTGAATCACTTAGAGCAGTAGAAATTACAACCAAACCAACAAAAAATGAAAAGGGGAAGGTTAAAGAAATCATACAAGGTATTGTGAAGAGGAATAAGTGGAGTAGGAAAAATACAGAGAGGAAAAACAAGAATTCCCAACAGAAGACTACAAAATTTGATGAAGGTAAACGTGATTTGGTGTATGTAGTCATTATGGAAGGCTCAATGACAATTGTGGAAGTGGGAGAAAAAGAGGAAGAAAACAACTGAAGCGGGTCTAGGGAATCCCCGTGCAGTTTGAGCCTTGCTAAGGTTCACTCACTTGGAAAAACCCAACTTGGTCTTTCTAATGGAGACCCGCTTGAAGGAACCGGAGATACAAACAATAATAATCAAATGTGGCTTCAATCACTACCTTATTGTAGAGTGTAGGGGTCTTGGAAAGGATAGAGCAGGAGGTATAACACTTATTTGGAACAAAATCCTAAATGTGACCCTATCCCCTTTCTCAGTCAATCATATAAGAGGTCGATAATGGATGAGGAAGATAATACCTCATGGTTTTTCTCGAGTATCTACGATGTCCTAGATGAACAGAGTAAAAAGAGAACTTGGCTCCTGGTTAAACAACTAGCAAGAGAAGTAGGTGACAAATGGCTCTACTTTGGGGACTTTAACGACATTCTGAAAAAAAATGAGTAATGTGGAGGGAACATCATATCTTTCAAACAATTTCAATGAGGTAGGAAAACTTTAGAGCTGTGTGGTCTTCATGACCCTAACTTTGAGGGATACCAATTTACTTGGTGAAATGGCAGAGCTAAAGCAGAGAACATTCAATGTAGATTAGACATAGGGCTTACCAAATTAGAGTTCATCTCCAAATCATCTCTAATTAAGGTCCATCACCTTCCAAGGTTCATTTTTGATCACGTTGCTACTCGCATTGTTTTAGAAGCAGATTCAAAGAAGGAGGATACAAAGAGGAAGTATATTTTCAGGTTTGAGGATGCTTGGTCCAGAGATGATAGATGTGAGGAGAGGGTAATGAGAACATGGCAAAGTTCTATAATTCATGCCTACATTAAGGTGAAAGGAACGAGCTCGCTAGGAGAGGTTTTTAAAGAGTATAAGATAGGGGCGGTGAAGGCTGATATTAATAGGATTGAGTAGTTGTTAGAAAGTGAGAACTGATGGTCGTCAAGTGAGGAGGACATAAAGACTTACAAGGGTATCGAACGAAAAAAGAAACAATCTCTTGAAATCTGAAGAGATAATATGGAGACAAAGGAGTAAGGCGGTTTGGCTTAAGGACGAGGACCACAACACCAAGTTTTTTCATGGTAAAAAAGAACAAAGAAGGAAATCTAACACCATTAAAAAGCTCAGAGACGAAGATGGCCGATGGTGGAGAGGTGAAAGAAACTGTGAGAGGTTAATTTAGAATTATTTTACTAATATTTTCTTAACATCATCTCTGTAAAACATAAAAGAAACGTGTGAAGTGGTTCAAGGAAAACTAAGTGGAAGGGAAGTGTAGGATATGTTTCTTGGAATCTTTAATAAACTTCACGATCCTTTAGAAATGAACAAAAATTTCATCACCCTGATCCCTAAATATCATACCCCAAAGACTCCGAAAGAATTCAGACCCATTAGCCTCTATAATATGGTCATGAAGCTTCTGACTAAAACAATTGCCAATAGGATCAAACATCTTCTTTCAGAGATAATTGATGAGGAACAAAGTACTTTTATAAAAGGATGGGTAATCACAAACAATGCTCTCATTTTGATGAAGTGTTTCCATTAGATGAAAAATAAGAAGAATGGAAAAAAATGTGTCATGGCTTTAAAGTTAGATATGTTGAAGGCCTACGTTATATTTGAGCGGCACTTTGTGGTGGGTGTGTTGGAGGCTATGGGATTTCTATATTCCTTGGTGACACTTATTAAACGTTGTATATCTACTGTCTCCTACCAGATCCTCCTTAATGGTCAACCTCGCTCTAGTTTTTATCTAGAGAAGGGACTCTAGTAAGGAGACCCTCTCTTACCTTACCTATTTATTCTTTGTGTAGATGTGCTCTCAAGGATGATAAAAAGGTGACTAGAAGTAACAAAATTCATGGTATTCAAGTGGCAAGAAAGGCACCTACAATCTCCCATCTGTTCTTCGCAGACGACAACCTTCTTTTTTCCCGAGTAACTCCAAATAAGTTGACTGTATCATGGGGATCCTCTATAACTACCAAGCATCTTTAGTACAAGTGGTCATTTTGGATAAATCAGAGGCTTCTTTCAGTCAAAATGTTCTTGATGAAGGTAAAGATATGATCCGTAACAGGATGGGTACTAAGACTGTGTTGTCTCATTCTAGGTACTTAGGACTCCCAGTATTATTTGGAAGATCCAAGAAGGAGATTTTATCTTTTGTCATTGACTGTGTGTGAAAGAAGATGAAAGGGTGGAAGGAGAAATTTCTCTTTAGGGCAGGTAAGGAAGTTTTAATTAAGGTAGTGGCGTAAGCGATACCAACCAACATCATGAGATGTTTACGATTCTTCCTCTCAGCGACTCCATTTTGTTGAGATTTTCTCTTAATTCATCAAAAATCACCTCTTACTGATTACGATTCTTTTGTTAATTATGTCATAGATTTTGTAGCCACCCGTAGAGTGATACTCAACAAGTATCCTTTTCTCTTGTCATCTAGATTCTTTTGATGCTGATTCGGAACATGTTTATACACAACTGAACCAAATACCTTCAAGTGAATCATATTTGGATCGAATCCAGACGATGATTATTTGGGTGTAATATTTTTTAGCTTCTTTCTTGGACACTTATTCAACAAATACGCAGTTGTGGAAACTGCTGCTCCCCATAAATAGTTTGGCAATTTGTTCCCTTTCAACATGCTTCTCACCGACTCCATTTTGTTGAGACGTATAAGGTGTCACTACCTCATGAACAATACCTCTTAATCACAAAATTTTCCAAAGTCATTTGAGACATATTCACCTCCACCATCTGTTTTTAGAGTTTTGATTTTGTGATCACTTTGTCTTTCCACCATGGATTTGAACTTCTTGAAGGCTTCCAACACCTCATATTTTCTTTTGATCAAGTAAGTCCACAACTTTCTACTAAAATCATCAATGGAAGTGACAAAGTACATATTACCTCCAATTGAGTCAACTTGCATCGATCCACAAACATCTGAATACACCCCCTCAAGAGGACACTTGGTTCTTTATCCTGTATCTTTGCTAAAGCTTCCTCGGTGTTAATTGGCCTGCACACATTTTTCACAAACTTCAGTTGACATATTGACCAATGGTAACCCCCATAACCATGTTATTTTTCTTCATAGCATTGAGATCCTTGAAATTCCAATGCCCAATCCTATAGAGCCATATCCATTCTTCCATAATAGCAACTGTTGTAAGACACCTATGCCCCATTACTTTCAATTCAACTTTGAAAAATATGTTTTGAGCCATATGGGCCTTTAGGATGAAACTCCCATTTTCCTTCATAACTATCAACAGTTTGTTTTTCATGTGAATCTTGTAATTCCTTTCAAGCAATTAACATACTCTTAAAATATTACACTTGATTCCAGGAATATACAACACTTCTTTAATCAAAGAATGCTCACCATTCTGTCTCTTGATTGATACATCGCCAATACCCTCTGCTACTAGTGTGCTTTCATATGTGAATTTCACCTTGTTTTTCAACGCTCTCTTTTTACATACAAATCAATCCTTCCTTCCCGTCATATGGGTTGAACACCCGAAAACAAGATACCAATGATCACTACATTCTGCATCTTCTTGCGTAGTCACCATCACGTTTTCAATTAAGGCTAACCGGTTACGCTATGCTTGTAACTGGTTACAAATGCCTTTTCTTGTGCTACTTCAGCAATCACCATTAACAGTGTACTTTCATCATCTTCTTGCCTTGCGAACTTTGCTTCAACTTCTTATGGATCATTCTTGTTGGAATTATATTCACAAGCAAAGTGTCCAAGTTTTTGACAATTGTAGCATTAGACGTTGCTCCTCTCATCTTTCCTTCACCCTTATCTTCCTTTATTGTTGCCACCATTGTAATTACTTAATCCATCACCTTTGTTGTAGTTGCTTTCACCATTTTGAAATGTTGAATTGTTGGAATTTTGAGAGTCTCTTCCACCATTGTTGTGATAGTTTTCTCTACCTTTATTCATGAACCATTTTCCCTTCATTTTCTTGTCTTTTTCAAAGAAACGGGTCTGCAAAGCAATTTCAGCTTTTGCTTTGTCAACGTTCCTCTATTCCATTTTCTGCTTATGCTCATGGTTTAAAGATACCTAAACTCTTCAATCGCAACCACTACATTATCGAATCTTGATGTTAAAGATCTTAAGATTTTACCAACTACATACTGCTCAATGATTGTCTCCCCACATGCTTTCACTTGATTCATTATTCTTGTGATTCTGGTAGTAAATCCACTAACGATTTCCTTCTCTTCCATTTGAATTAATTTCAAATGCCTCTTGTGAGTTTGTAACCTCAACATTTTTTCCTTATCAGCTCCTGCATAACTTTTCTCCAAGATTTCTCAAGTTTCTTTTGAGGATGTGCAATCACCAACCTTCCCAAAGTTATCAGAATCAACACATTGCTCAATGAGATACAAAGCTTTGAAATCTTTCGTCTTCTCTTCCTTATGTGTAATCCTTTGTGCAATTGTTGCTCCTTCTACTAGTGGATTAACATTATTCTTGATCACTTCAAGAACACCTTGATAACCAAACAACGCCTTCATCTGTTTGCACCACTTATCATAATTTTTCGCGTCGAGAATTAAAAGATTTACAGAAATACGTTTATTAATGATAAAAACATTTTTGTAAAATATTGGATTAAAACTCCAATCACAATGTAAAATGATAAACAAACGAATAATGGAGAGAGTGATAGAATAAAAAAGAATTAGAATAAAAATGGTCGTCTATCATTAACAACCCAATGTAAAGTGTATATACAACAATATACAAAACTACGGCTAACCAACTAAAAGAAAGACATATTTTCCAACCCTATAACCAGTTACATTAAACTTGTACCTAGTTACAACAAGTTATTGCCTTCAAAAATATCAAAAACGGGTAGGTGGTCACCAGATATACCTCTAGTCTTCTGTAATAAGATACACACAATTTAAATTACAATTTTTTTCATAAGATTTAGAACATTTAAGGAGCAATGGGGTTTTCTTGATGGTGGTGGCTGTTGACAAATTGATCCATTTTGCTAACAAGTCTATTATTCCATCATTTCTTTCCTCAACACAATTTTTTTAATCATTATTACCAACTATATTGTTTTAAATCTTGATATTTAAATTTTTTTATGATATATTATTTTTAGATTATGATTTTTGCAGAATAATGATATTTGATATGTGATATGATCCAACAAATTAAATAAAAATGAAAGTTAGAGTCATTCACATGCTTAATTTTTAGTCCATTCAATAAAAAGAAATTTGTACAACACTTGGTATATTACACTGTAATCTTGTATCAATATACAAGAAAAAACCATGGATAATTAAACAATACTATACTAAAATATCTTTTCATTTGAAGCAAATCTCTGAGATGTCTCATATGAAACATGAAAAACAAGTCAGTGGAAATAACAGCATCCCTCCATGGATGCTAAATGTTTGAGGAAACTAAGAAACTGCACTGTATCTTCCATTTCCCTTCCTTAGAGCATAACTTCAGATAGGCATGCTCATGATAACACATAGCATAGCATACACCACAGTGATTCAAAAACTCATTAGTTCTTCCGAAAACACAAGCTGTAAGGTTGTTTGTTTTTTTCTTCCCTTCACACCATAACACTTTTCATACCAACTATCTTGTTTCTCAAACACCTCTAGCTTCTGTTCCTTTCATGATTCTTAGTCTTTTGCAAGATGTCACAAACATACTGCAAAAATAAAAGTATAGTTCTTCTGTCAGATTTCTTTCATTCAGTTTATAGATAAATCAGATCACAGATAGAGAGAAAAAGAGTACTTACTTCCATGGAACATCTCCAACTAACATCCAATCACCATCTTTATCTTCATAAGTAGGTTCGTATTCAGATCCTTTATAACCTTCTTTTTCTGAATAGTCACCAATAGTTAACTTGAACATGTTTTCCAAAGCTTTGAGAAGCTGTGCATAGCCTCCATAGATTCTCAAATCAATCTTTCTAAGGTAAGGAGCTCCATCCAAACTCACTTTTATATAAATCCCAGAAGCATCAGCCTCTTGCAAACTGTTCTTCCTGTAAGATCTTATTGGTGGCCACCCCACTATTTTTGCCCTATAATATCAAAACAAAATTATCATTAACCAAAAACTCAAAATTTCAGATTCCAAAATATAGAAACATGATAATGATTAAACCTACTTAGAAGGAGGTGCTGCATCAGATTCAGAGGCTTTTGAACCACCGGCACTGTCCTTAGAGGTGTCAACCAATGATCTTTTGTTGGAAACTTTAACAGATAGTACTTTTTCATTCTCATTTTCTTCTGTTCCTGGAAGTCCCAGTCTTAACTCAGTATCCTTCATGTTAAGATCATTCTCATATGCAACACTGTTTTCCATCTTTCAAAAAGGCTTGTAGTAAAGTAAGATGTATGTGAGATGAGATGAGATGAGATGCAAATGCAAGTATGAAAGGTTAATTTTATATAAGAAGATAGAAGATGATAAAGGAGAGGTGCATTAAATAATGTTAGTATTGAATGAATAATGGAGAAAGACAAGGAAAGGTGTCGGTAGAAGGAGTAACAAAGATGAAAGCAATATGTCCCTACATATAGAGGACAAAGGTGGGACAGGAATGGAGAAGATGTGGAATTGAGAGAGAGAGAAATGAGGTGCGTTGGGTTAAAGGAAGAGAAAAAGGGAACATGGGCATGTGAAGAGTGATAGGTGCTTATGCCATGTGGGGTTTCATTTTTATATATTATTAGTAGGGGCCTCTTTACATCATTGTATGTCAACTTAGTTGTTAACTCCTCAACAAAATAAAATTAAATAAGTATAAAGTTTTTTAAAATATATATGTTTAGGAGTTATTCTAATTTGAGCAGCCTTGTATATTATTTTAAAGGCAGGCGACTTGAGAAAGTCGCCCTTAAATATAAGGTCTTTTTTTGAATAAATAAGGAAAATTAAAAAAAAAAAAGTTTTTTATAAAATAAATTATAGTTGATATTTATTTTAAAAATTTAAAATTTAAAAAATATAGTGAATAAATATTAAATTAGAGTATTCATTAAAGATTATAAAGAAAGATGTAAATTAATTAGAGATATATTAATAAAAAATCAATTGATAAAGTTGAAAATATAAAATAATTCTTAAAAATAAAAACAATTAATGAAACAATTTGAGAGAGTGTTATATATATATATATATATATATATATATATATATATATATATATATATATATATATATATATATATATATATATATATATATATATATATATATATATATATATATATATATATATATATATATATATATATATATATATATATATATATATATATATATATATATATATATATATATATATATATATATATATATATATATATATATATATATATATATATATATATATATATATATATATATATATATATATATATATATATATATATATATATATATATATATATATAAAATAGAAACCATGTATATGATTAAAAGCATTCCGTTTATTTATTCGATAAAGAAAGAAGATAATTGATTAATTAATATAATAAATTAGTAAATAATATATAAAGATATGTTTAATTATTTTTTATTTTACAATTAAGATAACATAGTAAAATTGAGAAGAAAAAACTATAAATTTTAAATTATTTGGACTAACTTATTAAATAAATTCAATATATAACTTATTCAATATAGTCGTTTTAATTAGGCCTCAGACCTTGTACACAAGGAGTAAGCTCTATAACACAAGGCTCTAAATTTTGAAAGACCCTAAAATTTTAAAAATCCAATTTTATATATATTAATATTAATAAATATAATAAAATATTTTAAAAAAATTCAAAATTTTTTAAAAAAAAATACTATGATAAAAACTCAATATATTCAAAAAATAAGATAGAATAAAGTCAAAATAATTATAATTTATTTTATTTATTTATTATATATAATTATATATAATTATATATTTAATGTATTATTTTTAATTATTATAATAGTATTTCTTTTAAAAAAATTAGTTTATTTTTAATTTAGACCTGAACCTTCAGTTTAATTGGACTAATTTTAATTTTAATGAAATAATTATGAACCAACTTTACATTTATCCAAATGAAAATGAATTTGGATATGCTAATAAAGTTCTGAGTTTGAAGGGCAGGGGCCACATTAAAAACGATGAGTCAGGTGTTGGAAAAAATCGATATAGAAAAAGTAAAGAGGAAAATCATAACGTAATACCATAATTTTGAGAAGAGATTAATTATTATGTATTTTCAGTGTAAAAAAATTTACACAATCGATTCATAGTCATCATTCGTTTATATTATTTTATGGACGATTAAAATAAAAGTCAAAATCTTTCTAATATCTAATGTTTCTGTTCAAGTATCTGTGTATGTGTAAAAAAAAAATTACAACAGTATATTTCAATTAAATTCTTTTGAGAATCTAAAATAGAAGAAAAATAACATTTGTTTTCAAATGAAAATTAAAGAATAATATTAAGTAAAAAATATTACTAACACATATAGTATTATCAATCATCTCACAATCTTCGCTTCACATAGACTCTCCATGTCAAACATCTAACTACATATTCTAACATTGAAGTATAAGAGAAAAGAAAAAAAAATCAAAATCAAACTAAAAATACATCTTATTTGTGCAACTTATAACAAAACATACCCCACCACAATAAGTATAGTCAATTGAAGTTATACCATTGAATTTTCATATTGTCTTTACTTATCCTTAAAATTCAAAAGAACTATCACATTTCACCACAAATAATGTCTTTACTGACCCTTAAAATTAAAAAAAACTATCATATTTCACCATAAATAATAAATTCACTTGTAGCTAAACCTCTTCAAAAAACTTCACATTGTCTTTATCGAAAACCATATTAAAAATCATATTCTATCCTAAAGAGTATAATCACTTTAAGTTAAATCACTCGAAGAATTTTTACACTGTATTTATCGACAATCATAGTTCAAAACAATTATCATACTCCACCACAAATATCATAATCACTTGATGGTAAACTACTTTAAGAATTTTCACATGCCAATCAAGTTGAAAAACTTATGGTGCAACTTCCATGTTGATAAAAAGTTCTTTAATCATTGACATAATTTGGAAAAACACATTGCATTAATGTCAATAAATGCCCATGTACTAATCAACCTCTTGTGCAATCTTGATTGTATCAACACATTCTTAACTTGTATTTTCCACGTGTAAAAATGAATCTTCCATCATTTTTCTCTTCGCAACATATTTTTTATTTAGGTCAACAACACTATCACAACAACACCTTTAGTATTTTCTGATGTGGATCATGAGACAAAACTGCAACCACAAAGCATTCTAGGAACTCCTATCCATGGATCAAACCCAAAAACTATGATGCTAGTTGTTGTAAAAGATTAACATAGAGAAAATAAAGAACACAATCATAACACAAGAGCATAACATGATAACCCCAAAAAAAGAGAAAACACAATGGTCGTTGTAAACTGACAACCAAGGTACAATGTGAAATTTTTTACAACACATAAACTACACTCAATCACCTATACACCCTCGAGTACACCTACACTCTCCAAAGAAAATATCTTACTACATTTTACAATACGCTAACAAAAGATTATAAGAGAAAAAGAAACCAAATACAAGTTTCAAAGGCTTATGACAGGTCCATCATAAAACAAAAATTACATGTATGTGTGTGTGTGTGCGTGTGCGTGTGAGTGTGTGTGTGTGTGCATGTGTGTGTGCGTATGTGTGTGTGTGTAAAATCTTGGTATTCCTTTTCCTTTACAATACTAGGCGACGTGAGTCTCCTTCAATATGTATATTTTCAACAAATGTCAATAATCTTTATCTTGGTTGAAAATGATATATCTGTTTTTAATATGTTAGAAATTAAAGCCAAAAGACCAAGCAAGCTTCATAGATCAAACTAACAAAGTTAGTACTTATGGATTCTAAATAGATTGTTAAAGAAAGTTAGGTCTTGTTAGTATCAGTTAAGAAAGTAGATTAACCTTTGTTAGACTTTTTTTAGCAGTTAGACTTCTATCAATTGCACTAATATAAATTGTATTATTATTGTAAAGTGAAAAGGAAGTTTGAAAACAATATATAGAGAATGAAAGCATTTTCATTTTAACATGGTATAAAAAGTGTTTTTTGTTAAGTATAACAAGTGTGAGTAGTATGAGTAATAGTCTCGCATTGGATAGGAATGTGGAGAGTTGAGCATTTATAAGTGGGAGAACTCATACACCTATAACTTGAAGGTTTTGGATGAATATATGGTGTATCTCTCACAAAGGTGTTGCTCTAGAAAAGGAAATTCCCACAATGTTCAATGCTCCCTAGTTGAAAAAACTCCCCCAACAATGGTATCATGAGCCTTTGGTTCGAGTGAAGAACCAATTCACTTTTATCAAAAGTATCCCCACAGGTGGTGGGTTGAGTATCCCATTGAAGAGTGTCAACGATGATAAAAATGTATGTAGATGAAAAGTGCTTTCGCTTAAGGGGGAATTGTGGAAGCATTGCGAATATACTCACACTTGAGGAAGAATGTTAAGTATAACAAGTGTGAGTAGTATGGGTAATAGTCCCACATTGTATAGAAATGTGGAGACTTGGGAATTTACAAGTGGGAGAACCCATACACCTATAACCTTAAGGTTTCGAGTGAATATGTGGTGTGTCTCTCACAAAGGTGTTTCTCTAGAAAGGAAAGTCTCGCAATGTTCAATACTCCCAAGTGAAAAACTTCCCCAAAAATTTTGATTCATCCATACTTCCGTGTTTCTCTAGAAAGGAAAGTCTCGCAATGTTCAATACTCCCAAGTGAAAAACTTCCCCAAAAATTTTGATTCATCCATACTTCCTTAATCTCAGAATCAATATTTGCTTCTTCAATTTTCAAATCAAAGTATTAATGGTGTTTTTATCTATCCAAAATCATCTATAGTTCTTCTCAAAATAATCCATGCTTCTCACTTTGATGCAACTATATCAACTCATAAATTCTGCATTCCTTCACCAAAGACCCATCTCAATTATAAGGCATATCTTTAATCTTTACTACCTTGAACTCGAATAATTTGTTTGAGATGAATCTCTCAATCAAACTACAGGAAAAAAATTATCTCTTACGGAATCAATAGGTGGACGGGATGATTCTTACATAAAAAATGCATACACTTGTGGTGAATCCCTAAACTTTGTTGAATTTCAAGACTGCTCAAGATTGGCTAGAAAATAATGTCTCTGATGAATATGAGGCATATATTGTCCAAGACCAATCATTATTAATATAGATTCTAGCTAAAATCTATGAATCAATTTTTCCTAGGGCTTTATCGCGTGAAAATTCATAAAGTTTTGGATAAAATCAACAAATACTTTAATGCACAAATGAAAGCCAGAGTTTGTCAATTAAGTGTACAATTAAAGCTTACCAAGATAGGTAATAACTCAATTGTGGAGTTTGTGCTAAGTTGTAAAGCAATTACAAAATATCTTCTTGCAGTAGAAGACTCAATCTCGAAGTAGGACCAAATCGATTATATAGTTGATGAATTACCTGAATATTATAATTCATTTGTTATGGAAATATATGGTATCATGGAATCACCTACTATATGCGATGTAGAAACACTTATATATGTCCAAGAAACCCAACTCGATGAGTTTAGGCAAGAACTTAATAGTATTATTCATGTTCCGTCAATCCCACTAAATTTGTTGTTATTTTAAATTTTCTAGGGATAAAATTTCCATGTTTGGATTTTATTATGACAAATGCAATGTGAAATCTTAGGGTTCTAAGTAATTTCTCCTTGAGTTATTTCTTGATTTTTTGTTTTGTTCTGGAACCAGAAATGAGAAGGTGAATAATGATGATGGTAGATTGTAGTTTCCTGCATGATGGAGTGGGGTCCTTCAAGGTTAGCACTCAAATGCTCAAGTCAATATATTAGTAAGAAGATATATATATATATATATATATATATATATATATAGAGAGAGAGAGAGAGATAGAGATAGAGAGATAGAGAGAGAGAGAGAGAGAGAGATAATGACCTAACTATTTGTCCATCGTAACTTACGAAGATTCATTGGATGTGTTCAACATTCGAGATCTCTTAGGATTATAAGGATGAAAATATTCGGATACTAAAAAGATTCTGGAAGAAGTGGGACCCCTTCTTGGTGGTTGGTCAGGGTAGCTTTGGTCGACTCAGAAAGATCTGGGGTTGATATGGTCAGCCCAGAATAGTTGCCTGTTGGAGCGGTAAAGCAGCAAGCAAAAAAAAATTAAGTACCCAGTTTTGTCGTCTCCACAGGGATTAGTGCGATATGAACGCCGTTCAACGGCCTCTACATTTCTAAGCTTATTGTTCAAAAGTTTTGGTTTAAAAGGTTCAGGGAACCATAAATAAAAACAGAAAATATAAATTAAAGACGGAAATATAAATGGAGCCTTGTTGGGATTGGATTTCATCAATTGATAACATATGCATTCTTCTGATCAAATTAAACACAACACAATCATTCGTCTAATATCCTTACGTATCACTCACGACAAAGCTTATCTCTAACGCGGCGTCGAGAGAACAACCGTGTTATCTCATTGGTGATCTCTCACCCAACAAAAACACAACACAAAGCATTAGGAACTGATACTCACGCAAATGCTAAGCCTAAATCTATCTCTAGCGATTAGGACCTAACAAGTAATCATCCTAGTTCCAGATCCAAAAAGTATATCTCTATCACGATTTAAATCAAAGATAAACAGGTAAACAAAGAAAACACTCATATCGGATAAACAATTGTTTTGCATAAAATACAATTACCAGAATACGTACACACGCTTAACCCTTTTTACATGTATTCATCAAATCCGCCAAATGTCGGTGAACATCGTTCTTCATCACTATTATCATATACCCACACAATATCATATTGATCCTACCCATGCTACCCATGCTACTTAATCAACATAACACCGTAGAGGATACAATGAATACCAACTTCAAAACCATGTCAAAAGTTTGTTCATTGATAGAAGAAGATCTGAGATCAAAGATGTGAAAAGGTTTTGTCAAGACCCACAAATACATAATCAAAGATATTCAATCAATAGAGAATCCAAAATAAGTTCACAAACATATATTAGATGAAATACATAAGGTATCAAAAGATTACAATCCAAACCCCAACAAGAGATCGAAGATCTTACCTCCTCCCCTTGGGGTTTTGTGTTTCTCTCTCTAAAGAAATGAAGAGAGATAAGTTTTGATGTTCCAAAATGTTACAAAATGAAGTTTTCTCCCAAAAATGGAGTTATCCCCTAAAAATACAAGAAAATCACTTAAATACACGTTCAGGATCTGTCACATTCGCTAGGCGAACAACTAGCGAACGCGAACTTTTGACACTTTCAGATCTGTTCAATTCCGGGCTCGTTCGCTACCTGCTCGTTAGGCGAGCTGCTAGTGAATGTTCGCTACCTGCTCTCTAGGAGAGCTGCTAGTGAACGTTCGCTACCTGCTCGCTAGACGAGCTGCTAGCGAGCTGACAACATTTTGCTACTGGAAGTGTTCGCTGGAGACTCGCTGCACCTTCGCCTAGCGAGTGCTTCGCTACCTTTCCTCGCTGCATCTTCGCCTAGAGAGCTTGCTGTTTGTTTGCTTGTTTTCTTGGTTCCTTTTCCCATTTCTTGTGTCTTACTTTTCCATTTATTTTGTGCCTGATTCCTGCACAATAGCACACAAATCAAAGGTACCAAGAGATTTTCACAATATATTACAAACTAAACAAAACAAGAGTGGTTTTCAACACTTTTATGACAAAAATGAGTGAAAGGTGCCAATATATGATAGATCAATAAGTGAAATTTGGCATCTAACATTGCCCCAAGCCTTTTCTTATGTTTAAAGTAGGCGTGGGTTTGATATTGCAGCCCCGAATGCCGACCACCCCTTAATCATTTTAAGATAGACGAATATGAAGCATTCCAATTCTAAAGGAACCATGACTTTAATGTGACATACTTCACACATCTTTTCAAAGATATCATTATTATGGTTCTTGAGAACCAAAACTTTTGAGTGTTGATTGTTAGTGATTAGACGTGTTTGGAGAAACCTTTTTGCATTCCATAATATAGCTTTCATTCAAGGAAATAAGTATCCTATTTTATTTTCTAAGTCTTTCTTTTCCAAAGTAATAGTTAATTGTTCCTTTCTTTTGCATTTCATTTTCCTGCAACTGCAAAGTTAGTGCAATATGAACAAGAAATCACAGAAAGGTATTCACATATCTCATAATGATACTCCATCTTCTTGGATGGATCCTGTTTATTCTTTAACTATTTCTACTTTTGCTAAACCAGGTGGTCTTGATGATACTTTTAAAGAAGTTGTTTTATCTTCTAAATGGGGAACCTTGAGTTCTTCTAAGGACGAAAAAGTATGCGACAAGTCTGGCAGTTACTTTATTCTTTTTTATGAATGTGTTTTTCTGCCACGAGACTTCGTCTCCCCTTCACTGTTTTTTAGATAGAAGTTATAAAACATTTAGTAATGGCCCCCTCGCAACTTCGCCCTAAATTTTGGGCCTACATGAAATTCTACCAATAATAGAGTGGGTAAGTGAATGGAAGGCCTTATGTGTTGCTCTTCCTTCATATCTTCAAATTCCTTCATGACCCGGCATCCTGGACACGGGGCAGGCGATTACTCTACCTCAAATTAACTATTTACAGGTTCAAACCTCTTTTGAAGCTTCCATCCTTTAAAGAACAATTATTTCTGGTATTCCATGTCAGAACTGGAGCTCATAATGCAATTTGTGATGTCGGCAGTGGAATGAAGGGAAAATGTGCCAGCTTGTTCTCCAAGCATTGGACCAAGGGTCACTTTTAACTGAGAAATCACTTTTTTGTATACAATGAAAATGACCTATATAATGAGGCTTAGTTCCAGAAGGGTTTGTTAGTGAAGTTTATCAGCAACCTGGGATATATAGTGAGAGCTTCCTCATTGGAAAAAGATGATCAGAAACACTTGAAGCATCTTATTAACATCTAGTTGTTAATAAGAGCCTGCTCTCAAGAAAAGAGAAAAAGACTTTTTGGTAAGCTTTAAAACTTTTGGGTCATTCAATGTTTTTTAATCTGAACATCCATGATGTATTTTTTACTCATAACTGTATGCAAAATGTATGGACAATGAAGAGCAGTTCCAGCTTGTATGACGGAGAGTACGATTGGTCAGGAATAATTTTGTTGCAGAGAACATACTAAATTTCTCGAATGCCCCGTGTCTAACTGATTACCTTTTACTCGAGGGGTCGGGATCTTATCATGCCAAAGGTCACCAAACCCCTCCTTTGGATGAGGATTGCGCTTACTTGGTTAGCCTTTCTAGAGGAAGAAATAGGCAATTTAGCCAGGTATACTTGGCATGCCTCGGCTGCTCTGGCCCTTGGTGCATCTGGTCACTAAGAGGCTTTCTGTTTCAAATGCCACTGTGCTAAAAAGAAAAGGATGAAGGAAAACATTCACGAATCAAAGCTTTAGCGGGATATGTACCTGCATGAAGAAAAGGAAGCTTCTAATTGTCCTTTTGTGGTAAAAAATATTTTGCTTCCCTTAAAGCTCGTTGGTTCTCTTTCCATCTAGGTGGCTCATTTGGTGAGGAACATGGCAGTGAAATACCAAGCTTTATCTATCGTTTGAACATTTTGGGATCTTGTCACAAAGAATTAGAGCTCTTGCATTCTTATAACAATTCATTGATTAACTGTAAGAGTTTCACCCTTAAGGCGGTTTCGTAGTCATTTGAAAATGCTTTGGATCAAATAAAATATTTTCACCATCCTTTAATGCTTTCCAGGGTGCAAATCTACCCTGATTAAGTCGACATAGATGGAAAAATCATTTATCTAGGGAAGTAGGTCTGTCGGGCTCCTCTATTCACCTTTTTTTGTCGTACTATTTGTTAGTACCTTGTAATTGAAGAGTATGCATAGATTAATTTTTGTATTGAACAGAATGCTCGTTTTACTTACATTAGGTATATTTTTTAGATCCTGAGTGGATGGCTTTAGATCTTTATGAACTTATGAGATATTCCCTCAAAGTTTATTGGATGTTGTCATGACAATGAAAGAGGGAATATGAGTTTTATTACTTTCGTTACAATTTTAAGGGGTTTTGTATGACCTTAAATGCATAACACAAAATTTTACAAACTTATGAGGTCTTCCCTCGAATTTTGTTGGGCATCACTAGGGCCCTTCTTGGCCAAATATTGGTTCCCCTCTCCCCTGCCAGATGAAAACTCAGTCAGAGGTAAATGTGTGGTCAACCCACCATGGCACCTGGAGTGTCTATCTTTTAGATGGGGGTGGATCGCTATTTCCTATGGGAAATTGATTGCTTTATCCAGACGTACAAAGTTCCTATAACAACACCCATGACTTTATGTGGGGGGTTTATTGCTTTAGATGAACATAGAAAGCGTCTTTGACAACACCCCTAAATTTATATGGGGGATTGATTGCTTTAGATGGACGTACGAAGCATCTCCGACAGCACCCCTGACATTATGTGGGGTATTGATTACTTTAGTCGGACATAGAAAATATCTCTGACAACGACCCTAACTTTATGTGGGGGATTGATTGCTTTAGCCAGATGTGCAAAGTGTCTCCGACATCACCCATGACTTTAAGTGCGTTGGGCATCAATATCTCTGATCGTACCCCAGATTTTCTTAATGTTATGCTCAGTCACACAAAAAAGAATGTTTCATAAAGCTTCACTTTATTTTATGATTGGCAATAATATATGTATAAAATAAAAAAATTATTCAAGCATTATATCTTATATGATGATTAAAGAATAGGAAACATAACCAGGCGGGCTAGCCTTTGCTTATTCATTCGCCCTTTTATGGTTGGTTCAACTACTTTTTTGGTGGATAGATTCACATCCTATTGAGTTTCCTGATGAGGGAAGTGACATTGAGCTCTATGGTTATGCCTTCTCTTCGGTCTTTCTGGAGAGCCTATTATATTCTCTTTGTCTCCTCTAGGTCAACACTAATTGTAGCCGGTTTTCCTAGTAGATTGTGATATTTAAGTTTGAGGTGGAGTAGAAAGGCCACAACATCAAGCATGGCTGCAAAGGGTTATCCTAATATACATTTGTAAATACTCATGCAAGGAACAACAAGAAATTGAGAATTTATCCTGAATGTTCTTTCCTTTGCCAATATAAACCATTAACTCCACATATCCCCATGGGCGGGTAGTGGTTCCATTAAACGTATGAAGATCAGTGTAACATCCCCGAATTCAATTAATTCATTTAATTGAATTTAGTTTCATTTTGTAATACCCCAAATTTTACCCTTAGATTGGTCGATTCATGTCGCTCTCATTTCATCTTTGCATTACATTTAACTAACTACTAACGGGTTGCGTAGTCTGTTAGTTTTGCAGGAAAAATCCCATTGTGCGTGATTCAAGCAGTGAAGGGCAAAATGGTCATTAATTTGTAGTCTGCTGACAATTTATGAAGCTGAGTCGTCCTCAGGGGTTCCTCGAGTGATTAGGGTTTCCATCTCCAAGCCCTGTGATTTATTTGAGGATGAATCGAGCTTTACGGAGGTTTTGATGTCAAATTCCTCCTAATACGGTGCATTCTGTTTAAGGGCCGAGTTTCGGTCGTCAGGCGGATTTCAGAAGTGTCTTTTGAGTAATAAGCCATCTGGAGCTGAATGTGTTGAAATATAAGTTAATTTGTGTTAAATCAGTGCGAGATTTGTACTCTGCGGATTTTATTTTAGCAGCCGCTCGTTTTCCTGTTTTGCGTTACCTGTTAGTCGAGTTTAAAAGGAAACGGTGGAATTTCGGCTCGTGTTTGGATTTTTAGTATCTGTTTGGTCATGATTACTAGCCGAGTTGATCCAGGTCATCGAATTTAGACATTTGAGATATGAGGCACAAATTAATTTGGAACAGGATTTGTCTGAAACTCAGATATGTCAGGTTTAAATCGGGCAATATGATTGGTTGTCGAATCCGGAATTGTAGCAGTCGTTCCCCCTCCCATTTATTTATTATTTTTTCTATTTTTTTCATTTATTTATTTTATTTTATTTATTATTATTATGGTGCAATTTATTCATGGTGTATTATTTTAAGTTGGAATTGAAATTTTTAACAAAAATCATAAAGTTTTCCTTAAGTAAAACAATTAAAACTAATTCTGTTATTTTTCAATCAAAGAGTTAAGACCTTTAAAAAAAAATCCTCTTTCAATAAAATCAAGTTAAACCATTTCTTTTAACCATTTTTTTCCATAGTTTTAAATTAAATTTTTAACCCTTTTTTATTAAAACCAATTTTAATTTAGAATAAAAAAAAAAACGTTTTAGGAAGCTTTTAGAGCAAATTCTTTTTAAATAAATTCCTAACAAATTGTAAATTTGACAAAAGCCCTCTTGTAAATTCTTTCACCAATATTAAATCCTATTTCAAAAATATGACTTTGTGAATAAATTTCAATTCAATTTTAAAATTTAATCTTTTGTTTGTTTGTCCGTAGTGCAATTTCCTTATGTTTTGTATAATATTTGTGGATTGTAATTATGCGAGGCTATCGTCGCTTTATTTTCGTATATTTTATGGTTGTAATTTACACGAGTGATCTTCGCGTTGCACTTTTTCTTTATTGATTTCATTATTTCCCCGTATTTCAATTATCGCCATGTAATAATTTATAATCTGCATTATTTATCGTTAACATCCCTTCCGAAAGATTAGGTCAAACAGTTTGACCGCCGAGTCAATAGTCCTCTCCTTTGACCCATTCAAAACCCTAATTGCATAGCCGTCCCGCCGTGGACCAAATTACCGTTTACCCTAGCATTATGTCAAGGAGTCGCCGTACTCCGTTTTAGGGTTTCCCGCCGTGGAATACCTATTTAACCCTAATTTCAACTATTTCAACGTAGAAATAGGAGTCGCCGAACTCCACGTAAGCGCTTCCTTAAGAACGCTTACTCCCCAGTGAAACCTTGACCACAGTCAAGAAGTTTCTAACCTCCCTTTCGAGGGGAACTATGATTAATCTGATTCCATCCTCTACCTCGGATACGTAGGCACAAGATGCGAATCTTGGCGATTAAACTTAAGACTAACCCTTAGGTCTCTTTTCACTCTTAACCTTTAACTCAGTATATATCTTCAAGCAAATAATAAAGCAAAATAGTAAAATGTAAACAAAAGGTTCCTGTAGAGTACTACAGAAGTTTAAGGTACTAATACCTTCCCTAAGCTTAACCAACCCCTTACCTAGAGCTCTCCACGCATTGTTTACGATGCAAAAATTATGTTTTCCTTCTTTTGACATTTTCCTTCGGATAAATCAAAGTCGGTTGTGAATTAAAGATTTGCAATTCAAATTAATTAATAATTTGATATCCTATTCTCACCGCAACACATTTTATTTAAAATATTATGTGAATTATATGCTTTTGGTTGATTTTTGGTGAATATGTGTGTAGTACGTGACATGTGGTTGGGTTGGTGAGAGTGGTAGAATTAATTAGAATTTCAATTAATTTTATAATGAGGAGAATAATTGAAATAGTATTAGAAAAATAAGGAAAATTGTAAATAATAATTGATTAATATTATTTTGGTGAAAATTATATTTAATTATAAAATAAATATAAAAGTAAGGTAGTAAGGGTAGATTCGGGATTGAGGGAAATATATTTTCTATTAAAAAGGAGAAATATGGGAAATTGAGTTTTCATTGATCGTGAAATTGAGTTTAGGGGAAAAAGAGGCAAAGACTTGAGAGAGGCTAGGACTTCAAGGAGGAAGAAGGAAACCACCATAATTTAAAAGTTTTTGGTGGAAATTCAGGTAAAGGGGTGGGGGTGGGGGGACTACTTCGTATATTGGTGTAATTTATGAAGGGTAGAGAGGGATCTTCACCATCCTATAGGTTTTCTCCATTATTGTTTTTTGAAAAATTTGATGTATGATTATGAGAATTTGATGATGATGATGATTCTTGATGTGTGACTATGCACTCGTGATGTAATGATGGCAGAAATTAGTATGTGAAATATGATTTTGGCATTGTTATTTTTGATGTGTTTTATTAGTGATGATGAACACGAAGGTAATTTTCATGATGCATTACTGGTGATGTTAAATTGATGAAATTAGATGTTAATTGGTAGGTTTAGGATGAAATTACAATAGATAAATAATATAAGATGTAAGATTTTTTGAAATAAGTTGTTATAACATGTTAGGGTGTGTTTGGGTGGATTTTAGGAATAATTGGTTTTGTTGAACATGATGTAAAACTGGTATTTTTGGAAAAATGTCTTATGTCAATCAATAACACCATACTGTCAACCGATTGATCCTTCTAAATTTTTGAAAAATTGAAAGCAATTATTCGATTAATTGGGAGAACCAATTGTTTATATCAAGATAATATGCAAAAATAAAAGAAATAAAATGTGCAGAAAAGTGAGAACAATCGATTGATGGGTGATGACAATCGATTGATGTTGTTAAAAAAATGTGAAAAATAGGTCTGTGAGTCAAACAATCAATTGATGGTCCTTTTCTATCGGTTGCACCTGTGTAATTTTAGTCAAATATTATTTTGATCATAACTTCAAATTTGTGACTCCGTTTGAGGCGCAGTTCAAAGCGTTGGAAAGCTAGGGGTCATATAGTTAAATCTGACGTTGATCTTCTTTCACGGTTGATGAACATCTTAAAAGATATTCAGGAAGAGCAGAAGCTGCTAAGAACTAGACTTGAGAAGCAAGAAGAATTCAACAAGAATATTTAGAACTTGCTCACTCATCTCATCTCAAAAACATTTCCTCCCTACCTTAGGCACATCAGGGTTACCCCATTTTTGTATTAATTGTTTAATAGTTGAATGAACATTTCTCTTTGCTTATTTTAATATTCATGTTTACTTTTACTATTAATTTCATTCCTGATTATGTTTTGTGTTCTTCTTTAGAGAAACAAACTTCACTTCTTAAACTTCTCAAATAGAAATTAGAAGGAGCTTACAAACCTCTTCTCTAAGACTATTTAACACAGGGGGGCTTACAAACCTCAGACTCTGAAGGTTTTTGATTGTGTTGTTATCTTCTAAGTTGTTATGTTACTGCACTGATTCGCTTGTACTCTTTTCTTGATAATAATTTTTTTTTTTTATCTTTACTAGTTTTTCTGTTTCTATTTTTTACCTTTTTGATTTCTGACAAAGGGGGGAGAAAGTGAAATGATTTTTATATACCTATTACAAGAATCGTAATCCCAAATACATATTTCAATATGCTTTTACCAATAACCTTTGTTTAATATATGATCAAGAACTTTGTAAAAGTTCAGTATCCTTTAGAACAGGTTATCAGAAAATATGTTCAAGAAACAAGAAGAATGCTCTAAATAAGTTTGCTCTGATACAATACATTATTCAATGAGATATTGGTTTTGACAACTCATTAATTAGAAGCAAAAGAACAATATGAAAGAACGTCAGTGAGTACTTTGATACCTCCGGCTTGTTAGAAGTTGTGAACTCTCTGAAAGCATGGTAGCTAGACTCTAGCACTTCAAAGATTCTGGACCTTATGTATATCAAATCAAGAAATGGTCATTCAGGAAATGTTCAAGTTTTGAACCTTCTGATGACATGTTGATTTATGCACCTTCTGGTGACATGCTTAAAATATTAAAAGAATCTAGCTCTGGATTATCTTTGCTTTATACAGTTCTAGGATCCGAATTATCTTTGCTTTACATTCCCCGAGTATCAGCTCTTGCATACCCTAGAAGAGTACTCTCAGTTGGTGGGGTTACCTATGTTGGATGGATCTCCTTTCCCTTTCTTGGAGGTGAAGCCTAAAGAACAAGACATTGCTAAAGCCATATGTTCGAAGTTATCCGACATCAAGGACATTAATCACCAACAGTGTGGAGACTTTTCCAACGTACCCTTGCTTGGTTCTAGTGGATGATTTATTTTCCTCCGACCCTTAATCTACCTTTTGAAGACAATGCTCATCCTCGAAAAGGCCCAGCTGGAAGAGCAGATCAAGGAGCAGAATACGAAGCTTCCTTAGGGTCTTATTAGTTTTTATTTAGCTATTATGATAAGATTTCTGTAAAGAATATTCACTTGTAATCCATTATAAAAAATAATAAATAAAGTTTCTTCAGTATCCCGCGATATTCGTAAATACTTGAACTCCATGAAGTCTTTCATCTGCATGTTGCATTTTAGCATCATATTTTTTTGCATTACATGTGTCTCCCGGTGTCTTATTCTCGGTTCTCTCGCCTTCCAGTTCCGTCATCCTAAGTTCTCCGCATCAGTACAACACTTGAGCCCAAGCTCAAAAAAGGATGGAAGAGCATATTTAAGAGATAGACCGTGTCAGCCATGAACTCGAAGATCTTCGAGGAAGTGTGGGGCAGATTATGGAGATGATGCAAGTTTTTAATGCAAAGATGGATACTCAGCTTACTGTTGTTTCTGATACTACCAATGTTGTTGTAGGTCCTCAACCAGCTATTACTGTTGTGAATGTACCTCCTCATGGTCTTCAACCTAGTTTGGTGCACCCTACTATTGCTCAACCAGTTCAGCAAGGTGGCTCTCCAGAGTGCAAAACTCCGAGCTTCGACCGTCATGAAAGTGCTACACGCCAGAGGAGTCCCTCGAGCAAGTATAATCGCAAAATGGCTACTCATCAACCGTGGCAACATTCGCCTAAGTATGTTCAAGGTTATCCTGATCAGTATGCTCAGCAACCCTATGTAGCTGTTGTTGCACCTCCCTCCAGTCAGCAGTTTCCTATGTATCGGCCTGTGCAACCGACTCCGGTCTATCCTGCTCCGGTTTATCAACAACCTCCAAGTTACCAGCCTGCACGAATTCCTGTCAACTGTCAACAAGCGTCCAACGCTCCTGCTTATCAACATCCTAAGAATTAGGCGCCTTGTTAGAATGGTCTGAATAAGAGACAGTACAAGCCTTGTCCTCCGATTCCGATGACTTTCACAGAGTTGTATCCTTTCTTGGTGCAACGAGGTCTGATTACTACCCGAGCTTTGGGTCCACCTCCCAATCCTTTGCCTACCAACCACAATGCCGCCACTCATTGTTTATTTCATGAGGGTGCGCCTGACCATGATTTGGAAGGTTTTTATGCTCTCAAGTACATTGTCAAAGATTTGTTAGAAGGGAAGATTTTGTCTTTTGATGATCCTCCGCCGATGATCAGAACTCCTCTCCGGATTTTCCATTTTCCAAGATCAAGCTCTGCCAAACCAGTGTTCAACACATCTAAGCATGTTACTCCTAAGTGAGCCAGCCGAAGTCAGTAATTGCTTAGAAGCCTAGTCCATTTCACTTCAGTATTCCTCAAGGCGACGTGACCGTGATCAACCAAGAATCCAGGAAAGTTATTCCGAAGGAAGACTTGAAGAATGATAATGAAGCAATGGCAGACACAGCTGGGGCAAGCAAGACTACTCACAGTGAGCGTATCCACACTCCCTGTTCTAGTGAGGCTCCGCCAGAGGAAACCAATACTACCATGCCGGTCTTGAATACGAAGACTTCATAAACTCGTCAGACAGTTTATTTGGTTCATTTATATGTACTTTATTTCTTTGATTGAGCATAATTAGCATGTACGAACTTGTTTATTTTGAATAATTAATGCAATGCATGTTTGTCTTGAATAAATCCATTCGTTTCACTCATAAAAATATTTATAATGCCAACTTTACCCGATCTCTTGCTTTGATAGAGAGTTGGAAGGAGGAGGATGAACCAAAAACCTCAGATCTCTTGTCGTATGATTTTGATTGAAACCTGCTGATGATGTAAGGCATTATTTCAAATCCCAAACACTGGAGATATAAGGAGATAATCCCTCTTTACCCCCTTTGAGCCTTAAAGTAGGAGTTTTCTTCTTTTCCAAATTAAAACCCTCATTTTAACCTGGGGCAGGGTAGTTTTTCTGTTAAACTGATCGAGCGCTTAGACTTTCAAAAAGGAGGAGTGAACCTTCGAGAACCTATTATCCCTAACATATTAGGAGAGTAGAAGTCAAAAAATACAATGACCATCCCTCTACTACCTAAAGAGTGGGGCAGTCATAAGCCTTTCAAAAGAGTCACACGACTCGTTCACAAAAATATAGAGCCCGCTAAGTCAGAACCTATGAACGAGACTTAGGCAAAACTGGGGCATCCCGCTGGACTCCAACGTCAAATCAAAAAATGTCGTCCAAGAAAAGTTAGGGAATAAAAAATAAGGGATTACTATGTAGAATCCCCAATAAAGAACAAAGTCGTGAGGTTTAAATACGAAAGAAAATAGGTGAGTGACTACCATGTCCAAAACCTTAATGAGTTCTCGACCATATCAAATCCGGTTGAGATATGAGTGCTCGTTATCCAGTTAACTGAATTAGGATTGGAGAACTTCACAAAGAATGGGTGGGTACAAATAACTTTTAGCCGTTATCCTTTGTTTCTTAAATCGTGAACCAAGCCACGATACAACCTTTAAAAGACCTAATTGAAGTAGGAATTATTTTGAAAGCATACTCGACGAGATAACGTTTCCTGAATCCTACGAGATATGCTCAAGTTAACGTTGGCATTATAAATTAAAATTCATATCCTAACTAGTGATTTCGGTCACGAGCTATTGCGATATCGTTTTTCAAAACAAAACAAAACAAAAGCTTCAAGACAAATATACATGTTGCATTGACAATTTCAGGATAGGAATTTCAGGAAAGTTGATTTTGCTTGATATCTTAAAGATTTACACATAAGCCCCGAGAACAGGGATGGAAGATCCTGCTAAACAGGGGCAGGCGGTTTCCAATTCACTTACTGATGCAAGCCTGACGTTCTTAAGGGCTATTTCTTGTAGACTCATTCGTAACACGGTTGATCTGTGCCAGTTACGTTGAGATCTGACAGATCTCTCCAAGAGTTTGAAAACAGTGGGGAAATCGAACTCTATGTTCTTTGTAAAATCCTCTTGAGATGACTTTCTCACAAAGCAGGTACTCTAAGGCATGATATTTTTCAAAAGGGCAACTACTACAAAGTCCATTGAGATCAAATTTAGCTTCGTTTCACAACGTTCTTCAAGCGCCCAATAGATTTTACTCCCGGCGGTCTCCATTCCCTAGTAAATCTCATCGTTGCAGAAGTACTTTAAACCATCGCCTCAGAGCTGTCCCCAGTGAGACTTTAAGCCGACACAGTCCCCAGCGAGACTTTAAGCTAACAACACTCTGGATGAATCCGGTAATCTTCAGTGACTTTCAAGACTGCAGAGATCATACCAGCATTTTCCAAGTGAGACATTTTATTTGAGGATCCACTCCCAGTGGAGCCATCTTTTCCTCACCAAAGCTACCATGCTTTCCTCAGGAAATAGTCCCCAGCGAGACTATAAAATGACAACACTTTGGACCGAGCCAGAGATCTCCAAGATAGCAGAGATCTTACCAGCATCTTCCCAGTGACAGTCCCCAGCGAGACTTTAAGCTGACCACACTTCTGGACGAATCTGGTTATCCCCAGTGACTCTCAAGACTGCAAAGGTATCTTCCAAATGAGTCGTGTTCTAGAAGACCCATTCTCAGTGGAATTATTTGTTCCTCAGTGAAATTGCCTTACCTTCCTCAGGAATATTCCCCAGGAGATTGCTATATTCTCCCTAAGAAGTCAAGATACTTTCCCTAGGGATGTCTGGTGAAGTCTCCCCAGTAAGTCTGATGACCTCTCCCTAGGGAAGTTGATGTCTTTTATCCCCAGGGAAGTTGGATGTACCTTTCCCCAGGAAGCCGATGTACTATTCCCAGGAAGTTGCTACACTTTCATTCATGAAGTTTCCCAGCTCCACATCTTCCCCATGCAGCGGATATTTATTTTATCCCCGGAAGTCTCTGATCCTAAGATTCTCTTTGGCTGATTATGATTCATGATAGCAATCCTTCCAATGAAGTCATGACATCATACCCTCCAGTGCAGTCATGGTATCGTACTCTCTAGTGAGGTCATATCGTATCCCCATGAGGAAGTCATGACACCGTATCCCCAAGTGGATTATTTTCTCCCCAAGGAAGTTAGAACTTTGAAGTCAGATTCGGTTTTACCATCAACTTTTCCTATTCCTTGATAGATGTACGGTTGCAGAGGTCGTCGGGTATTCCGTCGAGATGTTTATTTCATCTCTTGTCTCCTTCTCTCATCTGTTTTTTGTCAGCATATGCATCGGCATAAGAACAAGCATTACATACTCATTACATTTTCATACATATTAACACACGCATTAACATCTGCATGTTTGCTATTTGCTGTCATTCTTTGTCGTTACCGCTGAGTAACTGGGTTTGTCCGTTCTCTTCGAGTAGATAGTCAGCCCTAGGCACAAAATACCTATTATTTCCAGTTTCCCCATAGAGTTCAACCCTCGTGGCCGATGGTTATTTCAGTTATCTTTCCACGTTAGGATAAGATAATCCTCATTTGAGTTCATTTCCTCAATGGAGTCTTGTTTGGCAATTCTTTCTAACTTGGTCCTAGATCGAACTTCGGTCGCTGAACCTACCTGGACGTGCATTTATTTTGCAGTATCATTCAAGAATAACCTTTACAATCCTTTGTAGATATGCGACGGTTCTCGCCTGAGAAGCTTATCACTACATCTACAACAGCAGACAAGCAACAATTCTCAGCTGAGAAGCTTATCATCATTACACTCTATGATCTTGATGTTATTACATTTCGCCACGTCGATACGCGACAGTTCTCAACCGAGAAGCCTATCATTACATCTTTCAACAGCGATATGCGACATTTCTCATCTGAGAAGCCTATCATTACATCTTTCAACAGCGGTATGCGAATGTTCTGAGTCGAGAAGCCTATCATTATATCACCTTTACAATTTTTCATTACACTCTACAATTGATCTTCTCGTACAAGAAGCTCATCATTTCATTACAACCTTCATTACAACCTCCATTACAATTTACATTACATGTTACCACCTCTACAAGAAATGCTCATCCGAGAAGCTTATCCTTGCTACTCTTGCAAATAAGCGGTATTTCTCGCCTAGGAAGCTTATCCTATATTCATCATAAGGAGCAGCAAGTGGCCATCTCTGTCGAGAAGATGGTTTCCATTTCCTTTTCATCTTGAAGTGCGGGGAGTTTTGAACTTAATCGTATTCAGGCGAGCACATACCTTGAAGTATGAAGAAGTTCATTTTATCCTTTAGTAAAAGAAGGAACTGAGTCATATCCAGGGGAGCACATACCTTGAAGTATGAAGAAGTTCATTTTATCCTTTAGTAAAAGAAGAAACTGAGTCATATTCAGGAGATCACATACCTGAAGTGTGAAAAGGTTTATTTTATCCTTTAGCAAAAGAAAAAGCTAAATCATGTCTTGCTCATGGAAGCTTATTTTGTCAGATGAGCGACAGTCCCTCCAGTGGAGCTTATCAATCATTTCATCTATTTTCACCAGATAAGCGACAATCTCTTTATTCGAGAGCTTATCCATATTGGCATGTAAGTCCCGCAAGGATAAAGGGTTATTTTCTCTTGAGAAAACGTATCCGAGCATTTCCCATTAAAGTCCATTTATTTTGGCATACAACCGGTTTTACCCTGTATAGTTTCTACGGATTCCCGAAAATTCCGTTCGATCCTGTCACGAGGAAAGTTTCCAGAAAGCTCGGATGTTATTCTTTGCTCAATGCTCCAGCATTCTGTTTACTTGGTCCTACAGTCATGCAGATCCTGTTTACCTTTTATCCTAGAGTATCAGCCGGTCACGCCTGAACCTGTTGAACAATTACTCTTGGATATTCCCCAGTGGAGGCTGTCTCACCGGTGCCATCTCCATTGAGGATCCCGTTCTTACCTTTCCCTTTCTAAAAGTGACAATTGGTCGCGGTCACACCAGCTGGCTATCACTTCAAAATTCCCCAGTGTCGTGTTGTTTCCTCAGTGCGTCGTATTCCCCAGTGTGGTTCGTTCGTCCCATCTGTCCCCTGTGTCATCGTGTCATATGCGTCTTTGCATCTATCATTTCCATCATGTGCATCATACTAGATTCATGGCATTGTTAGCATTATAGTCCATTTCGTTTTGTCCATAGCATTGCATATCACTGCATCTAAGGGTACAATTTTTTATTATCTGTATTTAAATCCCTCCACCATGATTTCTCGAGCCTTCGTCGCTCAAATCATCCGGTGAAGATATTTAAATAGGGGCAATTGTAATACCCCAAATTTTACCCTTAGATTGGTCGATTTATGTCGCCCTCATTTCATCTTTGCATTACATTTAACTAACTACTAACGGGTTGTGTAGTCTGTTGGTTTTGCAGGAAAAATCCCATTGTGCGCGATTCAAGCAGCGAAGGGCAAAATGGTCATTAATTTGCAGCCTGCTGAAAATTTATGAAGCTGAGTCGTCCTTAGGGGTTCCTCGAGTGATTAGGGTTTCCATCTCTAAGCCCTGTTGTCGCTACTCGAAAAATGCATCGTTCAACGACGGGGAGGCGAAAAGAAAGGACAGAAGAGTCGCCACCGAACTTTATTTATCCCATGAGGGGAAAGGAAAATATCGAGAAAACCTTAAGAAAAGAACGGATAAGATTGGTCTCGCGACCAAGAACGGGTTCGGAAGCCGGTTATGCAAGGGGAAGGTATTAGCACCCCTCGCATCCATCGTACTCGATGGGAACCTTTTGTTTGTCGATGTGTGAATTTATCTGCTTAAATATTATGCTATAAGAAGTGTGTTTCAAAGGGGTAAAGGGAAAGGTTTAGAAACGGGAAACAAGGGGTGACGAGGGAAAGAAAGGACTCGATAGGACTTCGCGGTCCTAGGCCTACGTATTCTCAACAAGTATGAGAAAGTCAGAGTCGACGTAGTTCGGGAAACTACGGGTGATAGGGGGGAAAGTGCTCGCCAAGACATCGCCGTCTTGTGCCTACGTATTCTCATCTGGTATGAGAAATCAGAGCAGCCGTAGTTCGGCCTACGGTGTGCGGGGGAGTTCTGGTAGACGATGCTATCGTGCGCATTCTAGCAGTTAGGCGTATTGTTGCTCGCTCGTTGGAGACTTAGGCGTTACCTGTTTGCGGTAGAACGGACGTAGCATGCCTTTCTGGGAAAGGGTGGAAAAAGAAAAGGGTGCTCGCTAAGATCATTGCAATCCTATGCCTACGTATTCTCAACAGATGAGAAATCAGAGCAAACGTAGTTCGTGCTAACGGTATGTTGATGTTTTTATATGGATGATGCTATCGTGTGCATTCTAGTAGTTAGGTGTTTCGTTGCTTGCTCGTTGGAGACTTAGGCGTTACCTGTTTGCGGTAGAACGGACGTAACATATCCTTTTTGAAATGATTAGGTTTTCGCCATGCGAGGCAAGAAGTCACGTTTGATTGATTGGATTGTTTTTTAGGGGCGAGACATGTCCTCGGATAGTACCCCCTACGGGTAGTACCCAATTCTTTATCTCAAAGTTTTTGTTATAAAAAGGTGTGGCGAACGAGGCGTCTTCGTATTGAAAGACGAGCGCCGAAACCACCCTCACTACAGTGGGCATCCCAACACTCGAAGAGGAAGAGGTCTACACCCAATCCTCTCTCTTTAATTCAACATAAAGAGAGCTTCATTATCTTATTAAATGTATTTTTGGCTTTGAATGGTAAGTGTTTTGCGACAGAGAACCCTACGGTAAACGTCAACACTCGGGATAGGAGAAGGCCTACGCCTAACCACTCCACGACCATTCAAGTTTTGTTATGAAAAAGAAAATGAAAATGCACTCGGTACAGGACCGAGGTTTTAGGTGGGAAAGGTTTCGGAAAGGAGTTGTGAAAGGAGAGGTGGTGGAAGAAGTCGCGTCTTCGCATCGAAAGACGAGTGTCGAGACCACCCTCACTACAGTGGGCATCCCATCACTCGGAGAAGAAGAGGTCTACACCCAATCTTCTCTCTTTAATTCGATACAAAGAGAAATCAATTTATTATTGAAAGTATACTCAGTACGAGACCGAGGTTTTATGAGGAAATGTTGGAAGCGTCTTTGTATTGACAGACGAGCATCGAGACCACCCTCACTACAGTGGGCATCCCTACGCTCGAAGAAGAAGAGGTCTACACCCAATCCTCTTTTTAGCTCAGCACAAAGAAATGATTTTAAGGAGATGAGATTTGAAAATGCACAGGAAGCGTCTTCGTATTGAAAGACGAGTGTCGGAACCACCCTCACTACAGTGGGCATCCCAACACTCGGAGAGGAAGAAAGTCTACACTTAATCCCCTCTTTTTAATTCAATACAAAGATAATTTGATTTTGAAAATTGTTTGACAAAGTTTTGAATCGAGTCGGGACAAATAATGAGGAGAGAAAAGAGGTGGTCTCAGATCCAACATTACTCATCAATAATTTGACTGGTAATGAATTACGGATGTCTCGTCATCGACCCAAAAGGCGAAAAATGCTCAATAATAAAAGAGAAATGAAATTTAACTTGTAATAAGAGAAAATGAATCAAAATTCTAAATTGAAATAAATTCCAAATAGAAAATAATAAAAACTTCTAACACTGCCTAAGTTCTAAAAAAATAATACAATATAAAATAAAACTTTAAAAAGAATAAAATATATAAACTCTAAAAAAAATCAAATAATAAAATATATTTACAAAAAAACAAAACTATATAAACATAATTAATATAAGCAGAATAAAACAAAATATAATAATTAATGTATTTACTTAAAAATAAATAGTATATAATAATAATTATAGAGAAAAAAGGTGGTGTGTGAAGAATGGAGATGGACCTAGGCCCAGATCACAAAACTTAATCAGCAGCCAAAACAAAAATAAATAAATAATTAAAAAAAAAATTAAAAAAAAAAGCCAAAAGGGGCTTATTCTTCTTCACGATGAAACGAAAGTTCCAACAAAACACTTCCTCTGTTTGCTCGCTCTCTCCGCTCATCCAACTCAAATTTCTCCGCTTGTCTCAACCTCTCGCTACACTCTTCATCTCATCTCTGGTTTCGGTTTGAATCGCATGCGGTTGTGTGTAGCAGCGCGTTGTCGGCGGAGTTGTTGTATCAGATGGGTTGTGGTTGTGGTGACGGTTTTCGCATGTTGATGATGGGTGAAGTGGGTTTTGGAACGAAGATGAGAATGGATTTATTGTGTGTGTTTGATTCTGAGACGAGATTCGTTCGAAACAGGGTTTTGGGGAACAGGGTTTTGTTGAGCTTGTTGGGTTTCCGGTTGGGGATTCGGTGAGGGAAGATTAATGGAGGGGTTTTGAGAAGTGTTGTTATTGTGGTGGATGACGAGGATGGAGTTTGAGTGATGGTGTTGTTGGTTTCTGAAAAAAGTGATGAAAGTTGAAGTTGAAGTAGGAAGAACACAGGTTTATTTGAAGTTTAATAGAGATGGAGGTTGTTTGTGAAGAACAGGGGTTGGAGAGTGTTGAATTTGAATGAAGCTTAGATTTGGATGGTGGATATATTTGAGGTGAGTTTTTTGAAGCTCGTTTGGTTGCTTCCATGGATTTTCGAAGCAGGTTTGAAGTTCTGGTTGTTGTTTGTTGTTTTATTGCAGGTGAGTTTTCACGATGGAGGTAAATGGATGTTTGTAAGGATGACAATGGTTCATGGTGTTTTCCTGAAGGTTTTAAGTTATTGAAGGAGAAGGTCGAAGATGATGATGGAGTTGGATGATGAATCTGGTAGGGGTGATGAACATGAACAGTGGCGGCTGGGATTTTGGTCTTGCCTCCTTAGGGTTTGGAGGCCGCTACTGTTGCTAGGGTTGAAGGAATTAGGGTTGGTACAAAATGTTTATAATAATAATAATCTAATTAAAAAAACAAAAATAAAACAAAAAAAAAGAAAAAAAACTAAAAATAAAAAGACTTGAAGAAAATGGGCAAAGCAGGACTTGAACCCCACCCCTTTACTAGAAGAATCACAAATCTAACCGCTGGAGCAAGTATATATTTGTTAATAAATCTGCACAAGTAAATATATGTACGCAAATAAAATAATAAAACTGAAATAGAAAAAATGCTGGGGCTAGGATTCGAACCCTCAACCTTCAAACAAATACGTAGAACTTCATCCGCTGGGACGGATTTGCTTTCATTAAAAAATACGCACAAACAAATATGTATTACATGAATATTAAAAAATTAAAATTAATTAATAAAAACTATTTTAAACTAAATAATAAATGAACAAGAATAAAAACTAATATATATTCTATGCTAAAACTAATTCTAATGTAATAAAATGGGAATAACTTTTAAAAGAAAATTCTAACAAAACTATTAAATAAAATTAATTACAAGTAAATCCTAATATTAAAAAACCTATTTAATATATAACTCTAAACAACTTATAAACAAAAATATTTAAAAACTATTAAAACAAAATAAAATAATTTCTATATGAAAATAAAAATCTATTCAAAACTATTTAATATTCTAAAAAAAATTTAAATCCTAAAATATCTCTAACAATACTAATTTAGTTCTAAAATCCTAAAATGTCTATAAAATTAAATCAAATCTAATTAATTCTAAAACTAAAATGATTCTAAAACAAATTAATTATATGCTATAAAAATAATCTATTTCTATTCTAAATAAGAAAAAGCTATTTCTAATAAAAATTCAAATAAATTAAACTTCTATATAAAAACTATTAAAATAAAATCTATTCTAAAGAAAGAAAGAAATAACTATTCTAAAAAAATTAAATAAAGCAAAAATAATAAATAAATGCAAAATGCAATGGAAAAACGGGCGAGCACCGAAATGCGCCTATATTATCGACATGGATTGAATTATCACGAGGAAAACGACTTTTGCTCGATTTCAACACTGAACTTCTCATTTAAATTGATTTGAATCGCCTGAAACGCAAGCAAAGCGGCTAAAACTCTGATAAATTCAATCTGGCTGATAACACGGGCAAAAAATGCGAAAAATGATATGCAAACGAAAACAAAGCAAAAGCCAGTCAAAGTCGGAAAACCGGTGGGCAAATTTTAGGGTGCAACAGCTGCCCCTATTCAATCGACTTGGACCAGTAGGGATGAAAAGCAACCGCTTTCAGACATTCATGGTATAAGGTGATTGAATACAAAAGGACTCGGAAATTTGCCAACCGCAAAAAGAAACCTCTGACATCGCCGTCAGCCATCAACCCAGTAAAAGCACCTGACTTCGCCGTCAAAACTCAACATCAAATTTGTAAAGCACCTGACTTCGCCGTCAAAACTCCACATCGAATTTGTAAAGCACCTGACTTCGCCGTCAGAACTCCACATAAAATTCCTCTGACATTGCCATCAGACACCTGACCTCGCTGTCAGGCATAGGCATTACATCTGTAAAATCATCTGACATCGTTGTCAGTCCTCTACCTCCAGTTGGTAAAGTAGCTAACATCACTGTTAGACCTCTGTTAAATAAAACAAACATCGAATCCAAAGATATAATCCTCTGACATCGCCGCCAGTCATTCAAAATAATTAATCGGTAAATCATACCGGACATCACCGCCAGTCATTCACAAAAATAAGGCGTCTGACATCGCCGCCGGACAAACAAAACACCCAACATCGCCGCTGGAAAACTAAATCACCTGACATCGCCGCCAGAAACAGACATCCAACCTCGCCGCTAGGAAAACAAAATTACCTGACATCGCCGCCAGAAAAAATATCCAACCTCACCGCTGGGAAAACAAAATTACCTGACATCACCGCCAACTATCTATAACTCTGAGAAACACCCGACATTGCCGTCAAGTACCTGTGGGGATACAGAACTCTGGCATCGCCGCCAGACAACCATGGTGCTAATAAACCTCTGACATCGCCGCCAGACAAACATAATCTGATAAGCACCTGACATCGCCGTCAACTCTCAACATCGTCCAA
The DNA here is from genome assembly GCA_963859935.3 of Lathyrus sativus. Lineage (NCBI taxonomy): Eukaryota > Viridiplantae > Streptophyta > Magnoliopsida > Fabales > Fabaceae > Lathyrus > Lathyrus sativus. Next base: position 513,574,414 of record OZ012740.1, on the reverse strand, counting down.
TGATGGACGGAGAAACATTATATCCAAATCTCACATCGTCTAATGATAGACGAGAGGAAAATTGCATCCAAATCTCGCATCGTCTAATGATAGACGAGAGGACTCACCACGCTCACATCATCTGAGGGTGAACAGGAACAAATCCAATACACACATCATCTAATGATAGACGGAAAGACACCAATACTCACATCGTCCAATGATAGACGGAAAGACACCATCCCGAAGGTTCACATTGTCTAAAGATAGACAGAAAGAAAAAATACCACGTCAATGAACTTCAAAACTACCCATCAAATTTCAGAATCCTTTCGTCCATAGGAGCTGATGGAAAGATATCTTCAAAGGGGCCACATCATCAATAAGAACTGACAGGAATAAAACCACCTTCAAAGAGTCATGTCGTCAATAAGAATCAACAACTAGGAAAGCCGACCATTCTTCAAAGAGCCTCGACGTCAATAAGAATCGACGGTCAGGAGAAAAACCCTCTTAAAATGTCACCTCAACCAATAAACAGACAGAAAGCCAATATCTGAAAGATCGCCTTGAAACCTCGCATCGTCTAAAGATAGACAGAGAGAAAACCATATCCAAACTCACGACGTCTAAAGATAGACGAAGAAGACCATACCGAAGGCCAGATCAACATGCACTTGATCTTATCACATTGTCTAATGATAGACAGGAAGAAAACTTGTCCGAAGAACCACATCGTCTAAAGATAGACGGAAAGAAAACCATACTCAAACTCCCAACGTCTAAAGATAGACGGAGAAAATACCTTTCCGAAGGCCAGATCAACATGCACTTGATCTTATCACATTGTCTAATGATAGACAGGAAGAAAACTTGTCCGAAGAATCACATCGTCTAAAGATAGACGGAAAGAAAACCATACTCACGACGTCTAATGATAGACGGAGAAAATACTTGCTTGGGAAACACATCGTCAATAGGAACTGACGGAAAGAAAAACTGCTCGGGAATGTCATCATCAGAAGATTGATGGACAAAATCATAACCGTCATATGATCTGAAATCCGAGTAAACCGACAAGTTTTCTGAACAAAGCTGCTGGATAAATGCCCCTGAACTGATTATAGAGTGATTCACGTTGCCACAGAAGGCTAGCAAAAACTGGCTTATGCTTCGCATGCACATGCACATGTTTGAGAATGGCGCAATGCTCCATATGGGATGGAAATGCTACGCATTTGAGGATGAAATGCAAAGATGATGCAAATATGATAACTATATGCAAAATGCAGATGCAGGCTCGGGCTGCTGGGGAAAGCTGGATCTGAAAGAATCACTTCAGCAAAATAAATGCTGAAGAGGTGAAGCCAACTCTGCTAGGAATAACCGGATGTGCCAAGTATGATTGGACTCTCCTGGGGATGGCTTACACATGCCAATGATGATTGGGCTTTTGCTGGGGAAGACAGGTGAAGGGTTACGACTTCCCGACATTCATCTTGAACCTGAAGATTGACTGCACCTGCTTGAATAACTCTGAGTAGCTCTGAAGATATAGAGAGGAACAATTCCTTTACTTTTGATTTTGCCCCATCCTGTGGGATCTCTGTGGGGATATTCCTTGAAAGGAAATCATAAATCTCTGTACCTTGATGGTTTGATATGAACTGCCTCAGCGTCATGAACCTTAGAGAGGTGCTTCCGATTAGCTGCCTTCTGGGTAAGCATAATATCTGTGCTCTTGGGGTGACCTGCCCCAGCTTTGAAATGATTTGCCCCTGATTGGCTGATTTGCAGAGAAGTGCCCCTGGCTGACTTCGAGAGATTTATCGAATCTCGACCTGATTGCCCCAGATTAACTGATCTTCGGATGGCTGGTTCCTTTGATGATCATTTGATACGGCTTGCCCCTGCTCAACGGAGTATTCAAGCGTTCTGCATCTTACCGATCAAACTCTCCACTGTAGAAACTTTCCTGCTGTCAAGTACTTACTCGCAAGTAAAACAAATTGTTTTGCAAATGATAATATCAATGCAATGCATATGACAGTTTTGAAATCCAAGTCTGTTCACTAGAAAAAAGTTGTGACATATAGTGAACGAATCACTTATCGGAATGTCAATATCAATACCCATAGGGTAAGAAAATCCTTTTAGGAGTCAGTTTTGACGCGATCTTTACCGAAGTATGCTTTCAAAACAAACTTGCTTCAATTAGGACTTTTGAAGGTTGTAACTTGGTTAGGTTCACGGTTTGAAAGAAAAGATATAAGGCTCAAAGTTCTGTTTAACCCACCCACTCTCCTTGATATTCTCTGGTCCTATGTTCAGTTAATTCGACACTCGCTCACCTCTCAAAGGTTGACTGACAGGAGTGATGGTTCAAGAAACCATAAATTTTCGGAGTGACAGTCACTCGCTTTTCGTCTTTGGTGCCTGGCTCACACGACTTGTTCTTCGTCATTTTTTTATTCCCCTATTTTTGCCTGGACTGACTCTTTTGAGCATATCTTCTGATTTCAAAGTCCATCGGGATGCCCCAATTTTTGCCTAAGCCACTTGTTTTCAAGTTGTCGACTTAGCGGGCTTCTGTTTTTTTCTTTTTTCGGAACAAATCATGTGACACCAGCTGGTCTGACTTGTTGAAGGGATTGTGACTGTCTCACTTCTCGGCTTTTTAGGTACGACCTCTACGGGCGTGATTGATCCTTGAACGGGAACACTCCTCTCACAATCTGGATGTTTAGTTGAATTAACTGATACCTACCCTGCCCCAGGTTAAGATTGAGGGTTTTTCGTTTTCAGAAAGAAACTCCTACAACTAGGCTCAAAGGGGTTGACAAGGGATTAACATCCTTATATCTCCTGTGTTTAGGGATTAAAACAATGCCTGTACATCATCAGCAGGTTTCATTCAAAAGCATACAATCGGAAGCTTGCGCGTCTTTCAATTTCGTCATCCTCCCTCAAGGAATTCCGCTTAAACAAGCGTTTGACATTTATGAAAAAGCAATATTGAGTGAACACGAATGGATTTAATCAAAACATGCATATTTATTTCATTATCATTGTCAATCGAAAACAAACACGTCTTACAAATGAAATTTGCAAATAAGTTCACACTTAAACAGAAAAGAAACTACAAATGCAAAGGAATAACATGATAGAAAGATTGCCAGCTTCGGGGAACTGGGCTTTCATTCTTGACTTGCTGCTGAACCAGCCATCTTTAGAATTGCTCATCGAAATCCGTCTGATACTCCTCTGAACATATGCTCTCGGTGAATCCCTCCATGACATTAGCTGCTGAACCCATATGACTTGACGAAGGAAGATCGTTGATCTGAATACCCTGAGGCGTGATTGAAAACCTGTTGGAGTCCAGCAGAGTCTGAACCTGGCTTCTAAGCACCTTACAGTCTTCAGTTGAATTCCCCTGTGCCCCAACATGGTACTCACAGCGGGCGTTTACATCAGAATCTAACGGATGTGGAGAAGTCTCTGGATCAGTTTGCTTCGGCACAATCAAACCACCTCTGATCAAGTCTGGCAATATCTGACTGTACGATAATGGCAACTGAGTGAAGTGTCTCTCTGGCTTCCTCGGTCTTCGTCGGGCGTGCTGACGCGGCTGATGACGGTATGAATGTTAACTCTGTAGGGAAGCAGATATCTGATACGCAGACCTAACAGGTTGCTGACTCTGAATACTTGAAACGTCTGAAAACTGAATCTGAGGTAATGGAGATTCTGGGATAGCATTACTTTCTTTCTCCCATTCCTCTTTAGAGCTGACAACTAATTCACTTTCATAAACTGAGGTATATGAGATGTCTCGAATCTTTCCACTCTTGATTCCGCTCTCAATACGTTCTCCTGCTACCACTAAGTCAGCAAAGTTTAACTTTCCACCACTAATCAATATATCATAGTAATGGCCCTTCAAAGTACCCAAGAAGATGTCAACCAATTCTCTATCCTGAAGCGGTGGTTGAACACGAGCAGCAAATTCTCTCCATCTCTGCACATACCCTCTAAAGGATTCATTCTCCGCTTGAGATAATTCTTGCAACTGCATGCGGCTGGGATTCATGTCGAGATTGTAGTTGTACTGCTTCACAAAGGCATTGGCTAAATCTGACCATGATCGGATGCAACCACTTTCCAACTGTATATACCAACTCAGAGATGCCCCACTCAGACTGTCTTGGAAACAGTGAATCATAAGCTTGTCATTATGGACATACGAAGTCATTCTTCTGCAAAACATCACCAAATGCTGCTTCGGACAACTATCCCCTTTGAACTTCTCAAAATTGGGCGCCTTAAACTTCGGAGGCATCACAAGACCTGGCACCAAACACATGCTCGAAGCATTCAAATTAAGAGTGTTTTGACTCATCAGGGCGTCAAGCTTTTCATCCAACAGACGATATCTTCTCATAAACTCAACAGTCTGTGGGTCCTTAGGAGTGATCTTCGGAACAACTCTTTGGGAATCTGGCACAGAGAAGGTGAAGTTTTGATAGTCCGAGTCATGGAGAGAAGATGAATCTCTATCTCTGACAGTAGTATGTTCTTGATCTTCGACAAGAATCTGCACAGGCTGAGCTCGAGCAACATTGTTCACTGGAGTCCTCTGAACATTGGTCCCTCCTCTTGTCATGGCTGTCATGGCCTCCATGAGCTGATCCAACTGATTCTTCATCATCTCAAACTCTGCCCTTGTAATAACCAAATTCTGCTCCTCTGAGTCCATGATCCTTCCAGAAGCTAACTCAAATCCAATGTGAATGTCGGGAAATTAACTGCGGGTTGGACAAAAGACTGGTAAGCTCTCTGCTCCGGTTGAGGATGGATATGCAAAAATGAGATGCAAATGAAATGCAATGCAAAATGCTAATGCAACACACAAAGGATCAAAGTCACAAATCCTGCAACATAACACAACGGGATATCTCTCACCTCGGGTGGGTAATCTATTGGTTTATAAGAGGGTATTCCAAAGGATTTTAAACAAAGTCCTATGCACTAACCCTCTAAAAGTTTTCCATCAGAACGACTACTCGTAAGACGGTAATCCTTTCAAAAGGATGAACACAAAGTTATGTTTTAGCAACCTTCGGAATAAGGTTCTACAAAAGGTCCTCAGAATCGCGGACTCCCAAGTTGGAAATAAAGACGCCATTACGACTACACGTAAGACATAATCATCCCAAAGGGGTCTCATCTGAGCGGTAAAATTCAATCCAACTCAACGAGTCGTAAGTCTCGCAAATCAGAAAGAATCCACCTCCTAACTTAGTGTATACTCGAAAGCTCGGGTAGAAAGCTTTATCCTCACAAACCAAACCAAATGAACCCAACAAGTTAGTGAACATAACATAATAAAAAATAAAAGCAAATAAAACACAAACACGACAAACAAATTAGGTCTGGCTCGCTAGGAGAGTCCCCAGCAGAGTCGCCAGCTGTCGCTACTCGAAAAATGCATCGTGCAACGACGGGGAGGCGAAAAGAAAGGACAGAAGAGTCGCCACCGGACTTTATTTATCCCATGAGGGGAAAGGAAAATATCGAGAAAACCTTAAGAAAAGAACGGATAAGATTGGTCTCGCGACCAAGAACGGGTTCAGAAGCCGGTTATGCAAGGGGAAGGTATTAGCACCCCTCGCATCCATCGTACTCGATGGGAACCTTTTGTTTGTCGATGTGTGAATTTATCTGCTTAAATATTATGCTATAAGAAGTGTGTTTCAAAGGGGTAAAGGGAAAGGTTTAGAAACGGGAAACAAGGGGTGACGAGGGAAAGAAAGGACTCGATAGGACTTCGCGGTCCTAGGCCTACGTATTCTCAACAAGTATGAGAAAGTCAGAGTCGACGTAGTTCGGGAAACTACGGGTGATAGGGGGGAAAGTGCTCGCCAAGACATCGCCGTCTTGTGCCTACGTATTCTCATCTGGTATGAGAAATCAGAGCAGCCGTAGTTCGGCCTACGGTGTGCGGGGGAGTTCTGGTAGACGATGCTATCGTGCGCATTCTAGCAGTTAGGCGTATTGTTGCTCGCTCGTTGGAGACTTAGGCGTTACCTGTTTACGGTAGAACGGACGTAGCATGCCTTTCTGGGAAAGGGTGGAAAAAGAAAAGGGTGCTCGCTAGGATCATTGCAATCCTATGCCTACGTATTCTCAACAGATGAGAAATCAGAGCAAACGTAGTTCGTGCTAACGGTATGTTGATGTTTTTTTATGGATGATGCTATCGTGCGCATTCTAGCAGTTAGGTGTTTCGCTGCTCGCTCGTTGGAGACTTAGGCGTTACCTGTTTTCGGTAGAACGGACGTAACATATCCTTTTTGAAATGATTAGGTTTTCGCCATGCGAGGCAAGAAGTCACGTTTGATTGATTGGATTGTTTTTTAGGGGCGAGACATGTCCTCGGATAGTACCCCCTACGGGTAGTACCCAATTCTTTATCTCAAAGTTTTTGTTATAAAAAGGTGTGGCGAACGAGGCGTCTTCGTATTGAAAGACGAGCGCCGAAACCACCCTCACTACAGTGGGCATCCCAACACTCGAAGAGGAAGAGGTCTACACCCAATCCTCTCTCTTTAATTCAACATAAAGAGAGCTTCATTATCTTATTAAATGTATTTTTGGCTTTGAATGGTAAGTGTTTTGCGACAGAGAACCCTACGGTAAACGTCAACACTCGGGATAGGAGAAGGCCTACGCCTAACCACTCCACGACCATTCAAGTTTTGTTATGAAAAAGAAAATGAAAATGCACTCGGTACAGGACCGAGGTTTTAGGTGGGAAAGGTTTCGGAAAGGAGTTGTGAAAGGAGAGGTGGTGGAAGAAGTCGCGTCTTCGCATCGAAAGACGAGTGTCGAGACCACCCTCACTACAGTGGGCATCCCATCACTCGGAGAAGAAGAGGTCTACACCCAATCTTCTCTCTTTAATTCGATACAAAGAGAAATCAATTTATTATTGAAAGTATACTCAGTACGAGACCGAGGTTTTATGAGGAAATGTTGGAAGCGTCTTTGTATTGACAGACGAGCATCGAGACCACCCTCACTACAGTGGGCATCCCTACGCTCGAAGAAGAAGAGGTCTACACCCAATCCTCTTTTTAGCTCAGCACAAAGAAATGATTTTAAGGAGATGAAATTTGAAAATGCACAGGAAGCGTCTTCGTATTGAAAGACGAGTGTCAGAACCACCCTCACTACAGTGGGCATCCCAACACTCGGAGAGGAAGAAAGTCTACACTTAATCCCCTCTTTTTAATTCAATACAAAGATAATTTGATTTTGAAAATTGTTTGACAAAGTTTTGAATCGAGTCGGGACAAATAATGAGGAGAGAAAAGAGGTGGTCTCAGATCCAACATTACTCATCAATAATTTGACTGGTAATGAATTACGGATGTCTCGTCATCGACCCAAAAGGCGAAAAATGCTCAATAATAAAAGAGAAATGAAATTTAACTTGTAATAAGAGAAAATGAATCAAAATTCTAAATTGAAATAAATTCCAAATAGAAAATAATAAAAACTTCTAACACTGCCTAAGTTCTAAAAAAATAATACAATATAAAATAAAACTTTAAAAAGAATAAAATATATAAACTCTAAAAAAAATCAAATAATAAAATATATTTACAAAAAAACAAAACTATATAAACATAATTAATATAAGCAGAATAAAACAAAATATAATAATTAATGTATTTACTTAAAAATAAATAGTATATAATAATAATTATAGAGAAAAAAGGTGGTGTGTGAAGAATGGAGATGGACCTAGGCCCAGATCACAAAACTTAATCAGCAGCCAAAACAAAAATAAATAAATAATTAAAAAAAAAATTAAAAAAAAAGCCAAAAGGGGCTTCTTCTTCTTCACGATGAAACGAAAGTTCCAACAAAACACTTCCTCTGTTTGCTCGCTCTCTCCGCTCATCCAACTCAAATTTCTCCGCTTGTCTCAACCTCTCGCTACACTCTTCATCTCATCTCTGGTTTCGGTTTGAATCGCATGCGGTTGTGTGTAGCAGCGCGTTGTCGGCGGAGTTGTTGTATCAGATGGGTTGTGGTTGTGGTGACGGTTTTCGCATGTTGATGATGGGTGAAGTGGGTTTTGGAACGAAGATGAGAATGGATTTATTGTGTGTGTTTGATTCTGAGACGAGATTCGTTCGAAACAGGGTTTTGCGGAACAGGGTTTTGTTGAGCTTGTTGGGTTTCCGGTTGGGGATTCGGTGAGGGAAGATTAATAGAGGGGTTTTGAGAAGTGTTGTTATTGTGGTGGATGACGAGGATGGAGTTTGAGTGATGGTGTTGTTGGTTTCTGAAAAAAGTGATGAAAGTTGAAGTTGAAGTAGGAAGAACACAGGTTTATTTGAAGTTTAATAGAGATGGAGGTTGTTTGTGAAGAACAGGGGTTGGAGAGTGTTGAATTTGAATGAAGCTTAGATTTGGATGGTGGATATATTTGAGGTGAGTTTTTTGAAGCTCGTTTGGTTGCTTCCATGGATTTTCGAAGCAGGTTTGAAGTTCTGGTTGTTGTTTGTTGTTTTATTGCAGGTGAGTTTTCACGATGGAGGTAAATGGATGTTTGTAAGGATGACAATGGTTCATGGTGTTTTCCTGAAGGTTTTAAGTTATTGAAGGAGAAGGTCGAAGATGATGATGGAGTTGGATGATGAATCTGGTAGGGGTGATGAACATGAACAGTGGCGGCTGGGATTTTGGTCTTGCCTCCTTAGGGTTTGGAGGCCGCTACTGTTGCTAGGGTTGAAGGAATTAGGGTTGGGGTACCCTATATAGGGCTGCCACGTGGCAGCTGGAGGGGTTAAAGGAAAGTAGAGCCTTTTTCTATAAAACATAATAATATATAAAAAATAGGTAAAATTAAAATATAATATATAAAAAAATAATATATATATATATATACAATACATATGTACAAAATGTTTATAATAATAATAATCTAATTAAAAAAACAAAAATAAAACAAAATAAAAGAAAAAAAACTAAAAATAAAAAGACTTGAAGAAAATGGGCAAAGCAGGACTTGAACCCCACCCCTTTACTAGAAGAATCACAAATCTAACCACTGGAGCAAGTATATGTTTGTTAATAAATCTGCACAAGTAAATATATGTACGCAAATAAAATAATAAAACTGAAATAGAAAAAATGCTGGGGCTAGGATTCGAACCCCCAACCTTCAAACAAATAAGCAGAACTTCATCAGCTGGGACGGATTTGCTTTCATTAAAAAATATGCACAAACAAATATGTATTACATGAATATTAAAAAATTAAAATTAATTAATAAAAACTATTTTAAACTAAATAATAAATGAACAAGAATAAAAACTAATATATATTCTATGCTAAAACTAATTCTAATGTAATAAAATGGGAATAACTTTTAAAAGAAAATTCTAACAAAACTATTAAATAAAATTAATTACAAGTAAATCCTAATATTAAAAAACCTATTTAATATATAACTCTAAACAACTTATAAACAAAAATATTTAAAAACTATTAAAACAAAATAAAATAATTTCTATATGAAAATAAAAATCTATTCAAAACTATTTAATATTCTAAAAAAAATTTAAATCCTAAAATATCTCTAACAATACTAATTTAGTTCTAAAATCCGAAAATGTCTATAAAATTAAATCAAATCTAATTAATTCTAAAACTAAAATGATTCTAAAAACAAATTAATTATATGCTATAAAAATAATCTATTTCTATTCTAAATAAGAAAAAGCTATTTCTAATAAAAATTCAAATAAATTAAACTTCTATATAAAAACTATTAAAATAAAATCTATTCTAAAGAAAGAAAGAAATAACTATTCTAAAAAAATTAAATAAAGCAAAAATAATAAATAAATGCAAAATGCAATGGAAAAACGGGCGAGCACCGAAATGCGCCTATATTATCGACATGGATTGAATTATCACGAGGAAAACGACTTTTGCTCGATTTCAACACTGAACTTCTCATTTAAATTGATTTAAATCGCCTGAAACGCAAGCAAAGCGGCTAAAACTCTGATAAATTCAATCCGGCTGATAACACGGGCAAAAAATGCGAAAAATGATATGCAAACGAAAACAAAGCAAAAGCCAGTCAAAGTCGGAAAACCGGTGGGCAAATTTTAGGGTGCAACACCTGTGATATATTTGAGGATGAATCGAGCTTTATGGAGGTTTTGATGTCAAATTCCTCCTAATATGGTGCATTCTGTTTAAGGGCCAAGTTTCGGTCATCAGGCGGATTTCAGAAGTGTCTTTTGAGTAATAAGCCATCTGAAGCTGAATGTGTTGAAATATCAGTTAATTTAGGTTAAATCAGTGCGAGATTTGTACTCTGCGGATTTTATTTTAACACCCGCTCATTTTCCTGTTTTCTGCTACCTGTCAGTCGAGTTTAAAAGGAAACAGTGGAATTTCGGCTCGTGTTTGGATTTTTAGTATCTATTTGGTCATGATTACTAGCCGAGTTGATTCAGGTCATTGAATTTAGCCATTTGAGATATGAGCCACGAATTAATTTAGAACAAGATTTGTCTGAAACTCAGTTACGTCAGATTTAAATCAGGCAATATGATTGGTTGTCGAATCCGGAATTGGAATGACAAAGTCTGTGCGGATAATTTTCATGGGTTTATTTGGACGAATTTATTTGGTGAATTTAATCTCGTTGGTTGAGGCTAATCGGTTAAGTTTTAATCGTTTGAGTTTATTTGGAGGCACTTAGTCATTTGAATTTAATCGGATAAATTTTAATTAACATAATTTATTTGTCTAAGTTTAACCGGATGAGTTAATTGGACTAATTTTAAATGGAAGAATTTGATTGGAAAAAATAGAAGGAGTTAAATTTATTTATTAAATTCTATTTTCTTATTTACAAAGGAAATTACAAAATTATCATAAAGGAAATTAAATTACATTTTTAATTCCTAAATTTCCTAATATTTCTTCTAAAAGTCGGTTCCGATTTCTTCGAGTCTCCGATTATTTTTATTCGAACCTGCAAAGTCAACAACAAAACATGCAATTTTTAACGGTTAGAAAAGGGACTCCCACACCCTCAGAAAATTCTCATCATTGGGTGTGTCGGGAGGGAAACGACGAAGTCGAAGCCAACTCCCGACTTATTCTCAACCTTGGTAAATCTGGCAGCATCTGTTCTAAGCCAAGAGAGAGAGAGAGAGAGAGAGAGAGAGAGAGAGAGAGAGAGAGAGAGAGAGAGAGAGAGAGAGAGAGAGAGAGAAAGTGACTTTTAAAAGTGATTTTCCAGAAAGTGATTTTTAGAATAAGAACTTTTGGAAAAGCGTTTTTGGAAAAATGGTTTTCCAAACACGGCCTTAACGGCATTTCCCAGAAAAATCCCAAGGCAACAGATCAAACACAACGCTCAGCAACAACTTTTCCGGAAAAATAGCCACAATCCAGCGCAACAACAATCCAGCAATGGAAACTCCTGAAAAAAAAATCAAACAAATTCAGCCCAAAACAAGGTCAACACAAAACTTCCAAGTTCACAACACAACGTTAAGAATCATAGCAACAAAACCGTAAATCCGTGAAAAAGCAGCACGATAGATTTAAGAAGCCGTCTGGGTTCAAAACCACCAAAACAAATCATAAGTATCCAAGCCCACAAGAGTGATATAAGAACATGCAAACATCAGAAGAAGGGGATGGTCAGATAAAAGAAAACATTAACCATTCCACAGATTTCATCAACGCGTTCATCATAGAACGAAGTTTCATCAAACCGCGGCCAAGAACACCCCAAACCTCGCCGCAAACCACCAAGGCGACGCCGCCCTCGGAACTTGTCCAAGGCAACGCCGCCATCGGAGCTGCGGTGCAGACTCAGAGAAGAGAAATCTTCTCATCATCGTCATCAAACAGAAGCAACGAAATTCGACGGTCACAACGAAACGCGCATCACCGGCAACCAAACGGCCACAACGAAACCGCAAGCCACGCCGCTATCGCTGTCCCAAAGCCCATAGCAGCCGCGGATGGGGTAGCTCAGAGAGATGTCGTGTTTCGTCTCATCATCATCGCTTGGCCACAAAAAGGGTGAGGATTTTTTTTTCTTACGGTTTGTTTTGTCATTTCAGGTACCACGCGGTGACGACGGCAAAAAAGAAGAAGAAGAGGAAAGCTTCCATGGTATCAGTGGAGACGGCGCCGCTATGAAGAAGGAAGAAGGGGGTCAATAGAAAACCCTAACAGAAGCACATTTGTAGCAGTCGTTCCCCCTCCCATTTATTTATTATTTTTTCTATTTTTTTTAATTATTATTATGGTGCAATTTATTCATGGTGTATTATTTTAAGTTGGAATTGAAGTTTTTAACAAAAATCATAAAGTTTTCCTTAAGTAAAACAATTAAAACTAATTCTGTTGTTTTTCAATCAAAGAGTTAGGACCTTTAAAAAAAAATCCTCTTTCAATAAATTCAAGTTAAACCATTTCTTTTAATCATTTTTTTTCATAGTTTTAAATTAAACATTTTTCTCTAATTCAAGCCTTTTTCTAATTAAGACCACCCTTTAAGGTTAAAACTAATTTTAATCAGGTAAAGTATTTTAAAATAATTTTAATATCCACATTTTACTAACTTAGAAATAAAAACTCTTTTTTATTAAAACCATTTTTAATTTAGAATTAAAAAAAAAACATTTTAGGAAGCTTTTAGAGCAAATTCTTTTTAATTAAATTCGTAACAAATTGTAAATTTGACAAAAGCCCTCTTGTAAATTCTTTCACCAATATTAAATCCTATTTCAAAAATATGACTTTGTGAATAAATTTCAATTCAATTTTAAAATTTAATCTTTCGTTTGTTTGTCCGTAGTGCAATTTCCTTATGTTTTGTATAATATTTGTGGATTGTAATTATGCGAGGCTATCGTCGCTTTATTTTCGTATATTTTATGGTTGTAATTTATGCGAGTGATCGTCGCATTGCACTTTTTCTTTATCGCTTTCATTATTTCCCCGTATTTCAATTATCGCCATGTAATAATTTATAATCTGCATTATTTACCGTTAACATCCCTTCCGAAGGATTAGGTCTAACAGTTTGACCGCCGAGTCAATTGTCCTCTCCTTTGACCCATTCAAAACCCTAATTGCATAGGCGTCCCACCGTGGACCAAATTACCCTTTACCCTAGCATTAGGTCAAGGAGTCTCCGTACTCCGTTTTAGGGTTTCCCGCCGTGGAATACCTAGTTAACCCTAATTTCAACTATTTCAATGTAGAAATAGGAGTCGCCGAACTCCACATAAGCGCTTCCTTAAGAATGCTTACTCCCTAGTGAAACCTTGACCACAGTCAAGAAGTTTCTAACCTCCCTTTCGAGGGGAACTACGATTACTCTGATTCCATCCCCTACCTCGGATACGTAGGCACAAGATGCGAATCTTGGCGAGTAAACTTAGGACTAACCCTTAGGTCTCTTTTCACTCTTAACCCTTAGCTCAGTATAAATCTTCAAGCAAATAATAAAGCAAAATAGTAAAATGTAAACAAAAGGTTCCTGAAGAGTACTACAGAAGTTTAGGGTGCTAATACCTTCCCTAAGCTTAACCAACCCCTTACCTAGAGCTCTCCCCGCATTGTTTACGATACAAAAATTAGGTTTTCCTTCTTTTGACATTTTCCTTCGGATAAATCAAAGTCGGTTGTGAATTAAAGATTTGTCATTCAAATTAATTAATAATTTGATATCCTATTCTCACCGCAACATATTTTATTTAAAATATTAAGTGAATTATATGCTTTTGGTTGATTTTTGATGAATATGTGTGTAGTACGTGACATGTGGTTGGGTTGGTGAGAGTGGTAGAATTAATTAGAATTTCAATTAATTTTATGATGAGGAGAATAATTGAAATAGTATTAGAAAAATAAGGAAAATTAGAAATAATATTTGATTAATATTATTTTGGTGAAAATTATATTTAATTATAAAATAAATATAAAAGTAATGTAGTAAGGGTAGATTGGAGATTGAGGGAAATATATTTTCTATTAAAAAGGAGAAATGTGGGAAATTGAGTTTTCATTGATCGTGAAATTGAGTTTAGGGGAAAAAGAGGCAAAGACTTGAGAGAGGCTAAGTCTTTAAGGAGGAAGAAGGAAACCACCATAATTTAAAAGTTTTTGTTGGAAATTCAGGTAAATGGGTGGGGGTGGGGGGATTACTTCGTATATTGGTGTAATTTATGAAGGTTAGAGAGGGATCTTCACCATCTTATAGGTTTTCTCCATTATTGTGTTTTTGAAAAGTTTGATGTATGATTATGAGAATTTGATGATGATGATGATTCTTGATGTAAACGTAAACGTGTCTATGCCTAGGACCATACAATCAACCAAATTAAATCAATAATATCATGCAATCGAATTAAGCATACAAGAACATAAAATTATTGAACGGAATTAACAAATAGTAATAATATTATAATAATCTCAAGTGTTGGAACCTGAATTACGGTAGACCGACTCAGAGGGATTAGTTCTCCATAGGATTCGTAAAAGCTTCAAGGTTTTTTTCTCGTGAATGGTAGGTAATGTGAACAGTAACACGATTTCTCTTTAAAAAGGAAAATAATGGATCAAAACCCAACTGGGTCAAAAATATAACCCAGGCCCAAAACATCAAAACTAAAATAAAATTCTAATGCTGTAACTTGAAACGGAAATCTGGAATTTTGAGCTCCGAATCTGACTTCGACTCCAACACGAAAGTTGTAGCTCTCTCTCTTAGCTTTCCGGCGATATTTAGAACGCCTCAATCGGATTCCCGGAACTCCAGTTATGATCGTTTCCGTGCAGACTGCTAAAGCTGAAAAATAGTTGCGAAAATTAAATTAAATCAAAAATAAAATAGAATAAGAAAACATGATAAAATATAATAATAAGCAAAATAACATAAAGAAATGCCTAAGTAAAAATGTAGGAGAATGTGCATAAATATGCACTGATCAAATTCCCCCGGACTTAAACTTTTGCACTCCGAGCAAAATTAAATTCAAATAAAACAAAGGAAACTCATTCCAGGCTACAAGACTTCTTCGGTTAAGTTTGCCTCGATAGGTACTAATCTTCAACACTAAGGATATCGTAGGAACACTAACCCACAATTGCGCAGTCATAACCCTTCTGAATATACAAATCAATTCGAATAATGTTATTATGCTAAAGCCTAACTTATTCTTCCTCCTTTTTGCTCTTTTCCATTCAGGCGTAATCACATTAAGCCCGTTATCTCCACACACTCATAGCAAGGCGACCGGTTAGTGACTCTGATCTCTCTTTTTTTTATTTTATTTTGGGGTTCTGGTTCTTACGTGGCATAACCCCTTATTGACTCAATTGTAGTTGTGGGGGATCGGACCGTAATCCGCCCTACCAAGTTCAGCACCAGAAACCGCTGAACCAACTAACTATCTTTCTTTTCTTTTCTGTGTTTTTTTTTTCTTTCAACTTTTTCCCTTTTTTTTTCTTTTTGATCACTCACGTATATTCATCGGCTTCCCTGCGTAGAGTGTGCATGAGATGGTGCTGACTGCTGAAATAAACTACTCAAGAGCTGTCAGAGAATGAAAATTCAAGGCTAAAACATAGAGAGTATTCAAATTAATTTCCACATGCAGGAGACTTACGGTGTTCAGACGATACCGATCTTGCGAATTTTTTTCCCAAGTCTCTGCAAACTACTCTCAAATCAGTCTATAAACCTAGAACTTTTTATTTTTTTATTTTTATTTTTATTATAACTGAAAACAAAACAAAACAAAACATAAAGAAAAACAAATGTAAATGTTTCCCTCCCCCAGACTTAAAACGAGCATTGCCCTCAATGAAAGGACATAATGATAAAAGTAGAGAGAAGGAAAGAACAACTCCCTGATTAAGTTGCAGTGTAATTAGGCGCTTCTAGAGAAAGCTCCTCTATACCGACATCTTCAGGCACCGAACCTCCATAGAATAACTTCAGACACTGCCCGTTGACCTTGAAGACTTTGTCAGTACCTGTACTTTTAATTTCTACAAAAACAAGTCGATACGGAGACATCCCAATGGGTGTCTTGAAAGCTGTTCTTTGAGCCCAAAGTGCGTCTTCTAGACGACGGCTCCAATCCTTCCTGTTTGGTTGCACCATTTTTTCTAAGACCTGTTTGATCTCCCTATTTGAGATCTCAGCTTGCCCATTAGTTTGTGGGTGATATGCAGTAGAGACTCTATGCACAACTCCATACTTTCGGAGCAAAGCTTCCATGGTGCGGTTACAGAAATGAGTGCCTTGGTCACTGATGATGGCTCGCGGTATTCCAAACCTGCAAAAAATATTAGACCGGACAAAATCTGCAACAACTCTAGAATCATTAGTCCTAGTGGGGATAGCTTCCACCCACTTTGAAACATAATCAACAGCAAGTAAAATGTAAAGGAAACCAAATGATACAGGAAAGGGACCCATGAAGTCAATTCCCCATACATCAAATACCTCACAGAAAAGCATAGGTTGTTGAGGCATTTCACTCTTGCGAGTGATGCTTGTTCCTGCTATCTGGCACTCTTTACAAGTGCGGTAAGTCTCATAAGCATCTTTAAAAATAGTTGGCCAATAGAAACCTGAATCAAGAATTTTTCGTGCGGTTCTTTGAGGGCCAAAGTGTCCTCCGACTTGAGATGCATGAGAAAATTTTAAAATGGATTCAATCTCATAGTCGGGAACACATCTTCTAATTACCTGATCATTACCAAACTTCCACAGATATGGATCATCCCAAACATAATATTTGGCATCGCTTTTGAGTTTATGAATCTGTGATCTGGATGCACCTGTAGGAAAAACACCAGCAACAAGATAATTAACAATATCAGCAAACCAAGGTGTAATACCATGTAAAACTAAAAGCTGCTCATCAGGAAAGTCATCCTGAATGGGAAAAAGATCTTCATCTCTCTCTATCCTGCTCAAATGGTCAGCCACTAAGTTCTCAGCTCCACTTTTGTCTTTAATCTCTACATTAAACTCTTGGAGCAACAACATCCACCGAATCAGTCTCGGTTTTGCATCCGGCTTCTTCAACAAGTACTTTAAAGCTGCATGGTCAGTAAAAACAACAACCTTGGAACCTAGCAAATAAGATCTGAATTTATCAAGAGCAAAAACAATAGCTAGAAGTTCTTTTTCAGTGGTAGTGTAATTTGACTGTGCAGAATCTAAAGTCCTAGAAGCATAGTAAATAACATGGGCAGCCTTGTCAACTCTTTGTGCAAGGACAGCCCCAACAGCATAATTCGAAGCGTCACACATAAGCTCAAAAGGGAGGGTCCAGTCAGGGGGCTGAATTATGGGAGCGGAGGTCAATGCTTTCTTCAAGAAGTCAAACGCCTGTTTGCATTTGTCATCGAAGTAGAAAGTGACGTCATTCTTCAACAAGTTTGACAGCGGAAGAGCTATCTTGCTGAAATCCTTGATGAAACGCCTGTAAAAACCTGCATGACCAAGAAAAGAACGAATCTCGCGAATGCAAGATGGGTAAGGTAGTGTAGAAATCACATCAATCTTAGCAGGGTCAACAGAAATTCCTTTTTCAGAAATTATATGACCAAGAACAATTCCCTGCTCAACCATAAAATGACATTTTTCATAATTTAAAACAAGGTTGGTTTCAATGCATCTTTCTAAAATCAAGCTTAAACTGCTCAAGCATGCATCAAAAGAAGAACCATAAACAGTAAAGTCGTCCATAAAGACTTCCATGCAATTTTCAATAAAATTAGAGAAAATACTAAGCATACAACGCTGGAAAGTGCCAGGAGCATTGCAAAGACCAAAAGGCATCCGCCTATACGCAAAAGTACCGAAGGGACAAGTAAAAGTGGTCTTCTCTTGATCTTCCGGTGCAATATGAATCTGAAAGTAACCTGAAAAGCCATCAAGTAAACAGTAATGTGATTTACCAGCTAGCCGTTCAAGCATTTGGTCGATGAACGGTAAAGGAAAGTGATCCTTTCTAGTAGCTTGGTTTAGTCTCCTGTAATCGATACAAACTCTCCAGCTATTCTGCACTCTAGTGGGAACAAGTTCATTCTTTTCATTTTTGACAACCGTAAGTCCGGATTTCTTAGGTACAACCTGCACTGGGCTTACCCATTTACTGTCAGAGATAGGATAAATGATACCTGCTTGCAAGAGTTTGGTTACCTCTTTCTTCACGACATCAAGAATCAAGGGATTAAGCCTCCTTTGGGGCTGCCTTACTGTTTTCGCACCATCCTCGAGTAAAATTCTGTGCATACACATGGAAGGACTAATTCCTGGAAGGTCGGCTAATGTCCATCCGATTGCCTTCTTGTGCTTCTTCAAAACCTGCAAAAGCTTGTTTTCTTGATCGAAATCAAGGTTAGAATAAATAATAACAGGGAGTTTTTCGTTACTCTCTAAGTAAGCATATTTCAGGTTCTTAGGGAGCTCTTTTAGCTCTAAGGACGGGGGCTGCTCGGTAGATGGGATGGTCGGGGCAGCAGGGACATCAAGAGCATCAGCTGTAAAAATAGCTTCGTTGGTTATAGCTTCACCTGTAGGAAATATATCAGCCTGCAGGGCAGCATCAATCTCAGCGCACACAACACAAAGGTTAGTGTCAGTACAATCAGAACATGAATAAACATCATCAAAATCAGAAAGAGACGGAAAATCGAGTGAAAATAATTCAGAACAAGTGTCCTCAACCAGCTCAGATATCAGTCCAATATGAAAAACGGAATGTTCCTCCAATGGATGTTTCATGGCATCAAAAATGTTGAATTTTGCGACGATGTCACCAAACTCCATGGACATGCTCCCATCATCAACATCAATTTTCGTTTTTGCCGTTTTCATGAACGGTCTTCCTAAAATGATGGGAGCTTTGCTGGACTTTGTTTCTCCTTCCATATCAAGAATGTAAAAATCTGCAGGAAAAATCAAATCGTTAACTTGAACAAGGACATCTTCGATTATGCCGGCAGGGCGAGTGTTGCTCCTGTTCGCCAACTGAATGATTAAACCTGTAGGCTGCAAAGGACCAAGACAAAGGTTATTATAAACAGAAGTAGGCATAACATTAATGCTCGCTCCTAAATCAAGCATGCAATCATCGAATTTACTATTCCCGATGGTACAAGGAATAGCAAAAGTTCCCGGGTCTTTGCACTTTTGTGGCAGGACCGGAGTAGTGAGGAGGGCTGAAACTTCGCCTGTAAATTTTTCAGATGAAGGCTCGGGCTGAATAAAGGAAGAAATATTTCTTCCTAAATTGACTCTCTCACTTCCCTTCATTCTCCTCTTGTTGGTGCACAAATCCTTCAGAAACTTAGCATACTTAGGAACCTGCTTAATCACATCAAGTAACGGAATGTTTACCGCAACTTTTCGAAAAACATCTAATATCTCTCTTTCTTTGTTTTCATCCTCAATTCTCTTATTTTTCAGAACTCTATGTGGGAAGGGGACTGGTGGTACATACTCTTTTTCTTTAATTTTTTCAGTTTCGACCACAACAGCAGAAGGAGAAGGAGGTTCAACAGACGGTTCAGAAGTAGGAAGTTCAGAATTTACCTCAATGATTTTTTTATTTTTTTCCGGGGCTGGTTCTGTAACTTTTCCGGATCTTAAAACGATGGCACTCACATTGGCATTAGGACCCTTTGGGTTGACAATTGTTTGGGCTGGAAGTTGGTTCGACCCTTGGGCTTGCATGTTATTCATTTGAGTAGCAAGTTGTCCCATCTGCGTGTTCAAGTTCTGGATGCTAGCATCGGTTCTTTGTTGGAACTGAAGGTTGTTGACGGCCATTTGTTTAACAAGTTCCTCTAAAGAAGGTCCGGGAGGTGCAGGGGCAGCAACCGCTTGAGGTGGGTTAGGTTGTTGGCTGGTTTGTGGGTTTCCATATCGGAGGTTGGGATGGTTCCTCCAATTCGGGTGGTACTTATTAGTGGACAGGTCAGGAATGTTGTACCGGTTCTGGTTGTTACTTTGGTTGTAAAGGGCTGCAGCATAAGCTGGAGGTAATTCAGTAGGCTTATCGTCTTGCAAAATAGGACATGTATCAGTAGGATGATCAGAAGAGGTACAAATACCACATAAACTTGGTGGTGTTTGAAGTTGTTGGGTGGCTTGAGCCTTACCTACGACTATCATCTGCTGCACTAAATCCCTCAGCTCATTCATTCTATTTTCGAAGGCTTTGTCGGAGTAAGACACATGAGAGGAAACATGAATTTCGTTCACACCCTTTACTTGGACAGAATTATTTCTTGTTGTGAACTGTTGGGAATTTAGTGACATGTTCTCAATTAGAGCCTTGGCAGCAGCTGGAGTCTTATCAACAAGAGCTCCACTGCTGGCAGCATCAAGAATGTTCCTATCCATCGGTAACAAACCTTCATAAAAGTACTGGATGAGAAGTTGCTCGGTGATCTGGTGCTGAGGACAGCTGGATACCAAATGCTTGAATCTCTCCCAATACTCTGCAAGTGACTCATTACCCTGTCTAATACCACAAATCTCTTTTCTTATCGAGGCAGCTCTGGATGCGGGAAAGTATCTCTCAAGGAACACTTTTTTCAGAGCATTCCAGTTTGCAATTGAATTTGGCTCGAGGGAATATATCCAATCCTTTGCTGCACCCTGCAATGAAAAAGGAAAAGCTCGAAGTTTGATATGATCTTCAGTGATCCCTTCAGGCTTCAATGGCGTAGAACACACCACTTGAAATTCTTTCAGATGTTTGTGAGGATCTTCACCTGCAAGACCACTAAACTTGGGCAACAAATGGATTAAACCTGATTTTAACTCAAAAGGAACAACATCAGCAGCATATTCAATACACAAACCGTTGTAATTCACATCAGGTGCAGCTAATTGTCTTAGAGTTCTATTATCAGCCATATTGATATCAAGTTCAGACTCAGATATGTGTGGTGAACTAGTGGTAGCCTGGACTGCTCTACGTCGTGTGTGCAAAGTTCTCTCTACTTCAGGATCAAAAGCAACAATATCAGAACAAGATGACCTAGTTGCCAGGACTAATGCACAGCAATGCAGGGACAATACTCAAAATGCCAACAATGTCCCTAAAAGTCAAAAAAACAAACACAAAGAAGCAAATCGATCAAAATAAATCCAGAAAAATTAACTAACACCAGAATTGGTCTAATGGCTGAAAAATATAATTATGAGAATTTTTTCGATTTTTTTCGACTCTATGAAAATAGTAAAAAATTCATTAAAAATAGAAAAAAGGATTTTTTGGCGATTCTGAGGGTGGATTCCAGGTATTCCTTTGGAATACGTGGACTAATGACCGGACGATTTTTTTGCTTCTCGTAGGCAAAACAGTTTTACGATCGGACACAATTTTTCCAAAAACAGATTTTTTTTTACGATTTGGACTATAAGACGCGAATTGGACGAAACCACGAGGAAACTAAGGTCTAGACTCGAGGATACTAACTAACCCTATGACTCTATAATTGATTAATAAAGACAAGAGTCCCCGGCAACGGCGCCAATTTGATCCGCGGTCGCTCGCGGATCAAAAACGAGTAATTTTATAAAAATGCAGTACAGCGACAGTGACTCGGAATATCGTTCTCACAAGGATTCTTGTAGTGATTAACCAATTACAGTAATGAAATAAAAAGGGGGTTTTTGGTTCGATTAGGTAAGAGTAATTAACAAGAGTAATTTTCGAAATAAGTTGTTATGAAGAAAATTGATTATGAAATAAGTCAATCTACCGATTCGGTTCCTACTATCATTGATTATTATAATATTGATCTTCTAAGTGTCATTCCTATCTGGATGCAAACTCAATGGCAAGCGCAAAAATGTTTGTAAGATTTATGATCCTAATGTCCGAATTAAGCAAACGGGATAAAACTTCATGAATTAAGCAAACATGATTGTTCAGACACACAAACGAATTAAGCAAACGTAAACGTGTCTATGCCTAGGACCATACAATCAACCAAATTAAATCAATAATATCATGCAATCGAATTAAGCATACAAGAACATAAAATTATTGAACGGAATTAACAAATAGTAATAATATTATAATAATCTCAAGTGTTGGAACCTGAATTACGGTAGACCGACTCAGAGGGATTAGTTCTCCATAGGATTCGTAAAAGCTTCAAGGTTTTTTTCTCGTGAATGGTAGGTAATGTGAACAGTAACACGATTTCTCTTTAAAAAGGAAAATAATGGATCAAAACCCAACTGGGTCAAAAATATAACCCAGACCCAAAACATCAAAACTAAAATAAAATTCTAATGCTGTAACTTGAAACGGAAATATGGAATTTTGAGCTCCGAATCTGACTTCGACTCCAACACGAAAGTTGTAGCTCTCTCTCTCTTAGCTTTCCGGCGATATTTAGAACGCCTCAATCGGATTCCCGGAACTCCAGTTATGATCGTTTCCGTGCAGACTGCTAAAGCTGAAAAATAGTTGCGAAAATTAAATTAAATCAAAAATAAAATAGAATAAGAAAACATGATAAAATATAATAATAAGCAAAATAACATAAAGAAATGCCTAAGTAAAAATGTAGGAGAATGTGCATAAATATGCACTGATCAGTGACTATGCACTCGTGATGTAATGATGGCAGAAATTAGTATGTGAAATATGATTTTGGCATTGTTATTGTTGATGTGTTTTGTTAGTGATGACGAACACGAAGGTGATTTTCATGATGCATTGCTGGTGATGTTAAATTGATGAAATTAGATGTTAATTGGTAGGTTTAGGATGTAATTACAATAGATAAATAATATAAGATGTAAGATTTTTTGAAATAAGTTGTTATAACATGTTAGGGTGTGTTTGGGTGGATTTTAGGAATAATTGGTTTTGTTGAACATGATGTAAAACTGGATTTTTTGGAAAAATGTCTTATGTCAATCAATAACACCATACTGTCAACCGATTGATCCTTCTAAATTTTTGAAAAATTGAAAGCAATTATTCGATTAATTGGGAAAATCAATCGATTATATCAAGCTAATATGCAAAAATAAAAGAAATAAAATGTGTAGAAAAGTCAGAACAATCGATTGATGGGTGATGGCAATCGATTGATGTTGTTAAAAAACGTGAAAAATAGGTCTGTGAGTCAAATAATCAATTGATGGTTCTTTTCTATCGGTTGCACCTGTGTAATTTTAGTCAAATATTATTTTGATCATAACTTCAAATTTGTGGCTCTGTTTGAGGTGCAGTTCAAAGCGTTGGAAAGCTAGGGGTCATATAGTTAAATCTGACGCTGATCTTCTTTCACGGTTGATGAACATCTTAAAATATATCCAGGAAGAACATAAGCTGCTAAGAACTAGACTTGCAAGCAAGAAGAATTCAACAAGAATATTTAGAACTTGCTCACTCATCTCATCTCAAAAACATTTCCTCCCTACCTTAGGCACATCAGGGTTACCCTATTTTTGTATTAATTGTTTAATAGTTGAATGAACATTTCTCTTTGCTTATTTTAATATTCATGTTTATTTTTACTATTAATTTCATTCCTGATTATATTTTGTGTTCTTCTTTAGAGAAACAAACTTCACTTCTTAAACTTCTCAAATAGAAATTAGAAGGAGCTTACAAACCTTTTCTCTAAGACTATTTAACACAGGGGGGCTTACAAACCTCAGACTCTGAAGGTTTTTGATTGTGTTGTTATCTTCTAAGTTGTTATGTTACTACACTGATTCGCTTGTACTCTTTTCTTGATAATAATTTTTTTTTTATCTTTACTAGTTTTTCTGTTTCTATTTTTTACCTTTTTGATTTCTGACAAAGGGGGAGAAAGTGAAATGATTTTGATATACCTATTCCAAGATTCTTAATCCCAATACATATTTCAATATGCTTTTACCACTAACCTTTGTTTAATATATGATCAGGAACTTTGTAAAAGTTCAGTATCCTTTAGAACAGGTTATCAGAAAATATGTTCAAGAAACAAGAAGAATGCTCTAAATAAGTTTGCTCTGATACAATACATTATTCAATGAGATATTGGTTTTGACAACTCATTAATTAGAAGCAAAAGAATTGTATGAAAGAATGTCAGTGAGTGCTTTGATACCTCAGGCTTGTTAGAAGTTGTGAACTCTCTGAAAGCATGGTAGCTAGACTCTAGCACTTCAAAGATTCTGGACCTTATGGATATCAAATCAAGAAATGGTCATTCAGGAAATGTTCAAGTTTTGAACCTTCTGATGACATGTTGATTTATGCACCTTCTGGTGACATGCTTAAAATATTAAAAGAATCTAACTCTGTTACATGATGCGGAGCATCAAGAAAATTACAAATCAGGTTTTGATCACGCCAATCGTGTTCTAATAGAAAGCCATGTTTTGAGATGAAGACCAGACAATTCTATTCAGATTCTGATGAGACGTCTTTGAGAAGTATTCCTTCTCTGTTCGTATGCTCTATACTTCAAAGTTATTTTGAGTGTCTTGAGATTAGAGGGAAACTCTGAACAAGCATAAATGAATTTTGAGAGTAATAGATTTAGGGGGAGTTGGTTAGC
This sequence comes from Lathyrus sativus, assembly GCA_963859935.3. NCBI lineage: Eukaryota > Viridiplantae > Streptophyta > Magnoliopsida > Fabales > Fabaceae > Lathyrus > Lathyrus sativus. Next base: position 513,549,754 of record OZ012740.1, on the reverse strand, counting down.
TTAACTCTGATTCTGTAGTTTTATGGTTATTACCTTGTATGAATTGCTCTATCAAAATACATGGTTTGTCATCATAAAAAAGGGGAAGATTGTAAGAACGAGAGTGGTTTTGCATCTAGCCTTAAGTTTTGATGATAGTTTCACATGTTATCTTAGAGAATAATTCAGTACTTTATGGTTTTTGTCTAGTGTGTAGCTGTTGCTAAATTGGATCTGAATCTGATAGAAAGGCGTGTGACATCATCAGACTCTGTTCTAAACACTCTGGAAGAAAACATATGTTGTGTACAAGATTTAAAGTCAAGATTCATGAATGCTTTTTAATATGAAGGTTCTGAAGAACGTTTGTACTAAAGCTTCTGATTGAGACTTTGTTACTAAGCCTTAAAGGCTTTCTAAAGGATGTGCTTCTATTGCTACAAGTTCTGAAGTTTCTAAAGACAAGGTTCTGTTGAACGAAGCTCTGAAGATTCTAAAGACATCATTTCTGAAGTTCATGTTTTGAAGACTCTGAAGACAAGGTTCTGTTGAATGAAGTTCTGAAGATTCTAAAGACATTATTTCGAAGATTAAGTTCTAAAGACTCTGAATACAAAATTGTGATGAACAAAGTTCTGAAGTTTTTGAAGATGAGGTTCTGCTGAACGAAGATTTGAGACTCTGAAGACTTAGGTTCTGAAGATACAAGTATTGATATCTCTATAACATGCTTTATCAAATCTAGATCTGAAGCCTCTGAAGAATTAGAAGACATAATATTAAGAATGGATGGATAAAGCACTGAATATATAAGTACAAAATAATTTGTGATCTCTACCTATACTAGGTGGCGCAAGGACATGGTTTTTGAATTATGATGTGACCATTCCTTCAGTGAATGTTGAGATATTAAAACTGGAATATGTTTCCTATTATACCCTTCAACGGATCTATTCTCAAGCTATATGTATATATTAAATATCTGAACGCTTGAAGAATTGTTGGTTAGCGGAAGAGTGCAGAATAAATGTTGTTGTAGCTGCTGCAAGCCAAGTGAAAATGCTAAAATGCCAAAGTGCAAAATGCCGCAAGAGAAAAAGAGAACATCAAGAGAGAATAACTCAACAAGAAGTAAATGAGATGAAGAAAACACGAGAGTATATGTGTAAGGCAGAAGCAAGCACTAAGTTGTAAGCTCGAGAAGAAGATGCTCAATGCTCAACCAGATTAGAGCGCTGCTTTACAAGAAATGAGAGAAGCATTAAAAGAAGCTTTTAAGCTCATAAAACTCACGCTGATACGATGCAAATCTCTAGGAGATTATTCTTAAGATGGTTTTGTAAATTAACAAGGAGCTGTTGTTCATATCTTGCTAGAAACACTTTTATTTTATTGTACTTCAATTGTGTCATCTGCTTGTTTAGAAGCAACTCATGTACACACATTTGTAACACTTTTCAAAGTGTATATTCCTCAAGTGACTAAGTCGTTAGTCTAGATACTTGAGAGGGCTAAGTTGTTTTCTAACACTTAGAGGTTATAATCTGTTTAGATTATTGGATTAAGTCCTTGTCTAAGGCGAAATCGCCTTGGTGGTTGAACTGGAGTAAATTTATTAACAGTGAACCAGAATAAAAATAATCGTGTCTATTTATTTTTATTTCTCTTGTTAGCATTGTTTTTGACTCTGCACAAAAATTTATAGTTGGTGAAACCCAATTCAAACCCCTGTTTCTTGTGTTTATCACCCCCTTCAATTAGAATGAGAGCTCCAGTTTTGGTATTGATGAATATTAAACACTTAACCGTGTTAGATAAAGATCCATACGAGCTTTGAGTAACACCTTGATGGTTTTCACTCCACCACCTCCTGTTCCAGTCTCAAATGTTCTTAGTTCTATTTTCCACCATTGTTGGTGAAAAGGTTAAGTACTGGAAAGTTGAACTACATGTAAGGTTGAAAGAGGTGATACTGATAATTTGAATATGGTAGTTGATAACTAGATATCTCCCTCATATGGAGCTGGTAAAAGGTTGAAAGCATATCTAAATGATCAGTTGGAAAAGGATGAAAAGAATCATTAGAAAGCAAGATGTTCCTTGTTTGCTGAAAGTTAATTCTTACTGAGTATGGGATGTTTTCAAAGCCAGACTACTATGTCTTTTTGACTTTCTCAAAAACTCATTAAGAACTCTTTTTAGTAAAGGAAACAATTGCTCGTGTTTTGATTATGAAGCATGACGACTTCAATATAAATAATGTTGAAATAGGTTGAAATCTTGTTATCATGTTTTCATACCATGGCTGCAAGACTTAGATTTTTGAACTAAGGTTCTCTCTTCGTTAGATCACTTGAAGAAAGTTACCAGAAACATAATGTCCAGATAAATACTCTTGGTAATTACTCTCAAGTTTGTAAAGGACCTGAACAACATCTCTGTCATATAAGATCAAAGTTTGACCACCACCTCTTCCTCTACCTGTAACACCACCTCTTTGGTTGCCTTGGTTCCAAGGTTTTCTCTAATTCGACCAGTTTTCTTCTTGCTGATTTCAACCAGTCGAACTGTTGTAGCCTCCTCTGCCTTTGTTGCCATTCTAGCTTCCTTTTCCTTTCTTATCTTTTGCTGATTGGACCTACAAAGCCACATCACTCCTTGAATTTCCTGCAGCTCTTTCAACCATCCTTTGTTCATGAGACTCGAGAGTCCCTTGAAGCTCTTCCTTTGTCAATGTTGACAAATATTTTGACTCTTCTATGGCTACTACCATGTGATCGAATTTGGAGCCAATAACCTCAAGATCTTTGCAATAACTGATCTTGATGTCAACATTTCTCCACATACCTTGATTTGATTCACCAATTTAGTAACCCCTATGAAGAAATCAATTATACTTTCACTTTCTTCCATTTGAAGTAATTCATACGACCTTTTTTGAGTTTGTAATCTCACATTTTCACCTTCTCTGCGCCTCCAAACGATTTCTCCAAGATTTTCCATGCTTCTTTTGCTGATTCTACATCACTGACCTTTTCGAAATTGTTTGGATCAACACATTGATGAATTATAAAGGGAGCTTTATAATCATTCTTCTTCAATTCTTTGTATGCATCATTTTCTTGATCCGTCGCATTTTCGGCAAGCGGTGTTACTCCTTCCTTCATAAGATCCCAAAGATCTTGATAACATATGTTAGTTCCGTGGTTCTATGATTGGCTAAATTTTGGTAAAACATGATTCGGCACTGATGTTAAGCAAGATGTTATAACATCTTCATCTGCTACGGTGACAAAACTGCTGCCATGTGTTTTAATCAAGATGTCAAGACAGATGTCGTGACATTCATCTGTTGTGGTGACAGAACTGCTGTCATGTGTTTTAATCAAGATGTCAAGACAGATTTTGTGACATCTTTGTCTGGTACAACAGGAGCTGCTATTTTATATCTCTTGACAGAGGTGGTTTAGTTTGATGAGATCCCGTTGGATATATCTCGTCAGTGTGTGCAGGTCAAAGAGCTTTATTAGGAACAAAGTGCATATTTAATTGGTGTTCATAAAAAGGATCTTTGAGACTTTTTAGGAAACTATAATATATTTGTTTCTACTGTTATAAAGAAGATTCTGCAGGAGTGTACTGCAGGGTAAGTTTGGTTAGCTAGAACAGAGTGTGTCTGATGTCATGCTGAATGTTATGACATCAGGTAGCTGCCAGCAAGGGCGCTGTTTATTTTTCTGTTATGGTTCCTGATTTATCTCATGCTAGAATTCAAGAAACTTGTTATGGTTCCTTAGTTATCTCAGGCGAGATTCTAGGATATATCTCAGCATAACATGAAACGCATATAACCTATTTGATAACACCCTGAATTATGGAAAAGGGTTTAACTTGGTTAAACCTAATCTTTGCCACTTGGGCCCAAGGTCCATGTGCTGCACATAAATAAAGGAGTGGCAATCCTGATTTTTTTCAAAGAGTGTGTCGTGAAGAATTTTGTTGATGTAACTTAATCTTCACATGTGTTTTTGTTTTAGGGTTTTGAGAATCTTTTGTGTGTGACTTTGTTAGTCGCCCTTTGTATCTTTGGATGCATCGTGGTAGACATATTTAGGCTGTTATGTGTTAATAGTTAATTTTTCACTCAAAGCTTTTAAGCAAGAGTGTATTGTTCTTGATTGAAGTTGTTAAGCAAAATCAAGTATTGTGACTTTGAAGAGTGTCTTCTAAAGTCTTTCTTTTTGCGTGGAATTGTTATCACTGCTGTGATTGTGGGGAGTGAGAGGTGTCTCTTGTCTAGTGGGTTCTAGGCAGAAATTGCATTGGGTATAGATTAAGTGAGAGTTGTAAACTGAGAGTTTAGCTCTGAATTAATTATGCTAATAGTGGATTTCCTTCCTGGCTTGGTAGCCCCCAGATGTAGGTGATGTTTCACCGAACTAGGTTAACAATTCATTGTGTTCTTTACTGTTTTGGTTACTTGTTTATTGCTAAGTTTAATAATCTGTTTAGAAGAGGATGTCATAACCACTGATATAACATCGACTGTCTGATACTAGAATAGTTCTGTCAGTCTGCAGATGTTACAACAGATGTCATGACACTGTTAAATTTTAAAGGGATTTAAAATGGTCATATTCTGTCCTTGTTCTGTTTTAGCAGAGATCAATGTTCTTAGCATCTCTTAGGACATCTGAGATCTGCATACCAAAATTTCAATTGGTATCAGAGCAGGCATCCTGTCTGTTCTGGATGAGATCTTGGGACATACGTTCTGGTGTCTTGAACAAGGAGAAGTGGTAGCTGATTTGCTGATCTTGCTAAGTGTTTGAGCTACTGCTTATGGAGTTATGGAGAAGTGTGTGTTCACTCCTGCTTAGGAGCTCCAATGACCTGTTGAATGTTCTGACATCTTGTTTAGGGCATGTTGAAGATGTTCTTTTGGTGGTTCCGCTGCATATTTTTCTGATGAAAGAACTCTGGTAGCCCTGGGAGAAGATTGACTTATATACAGTTTGATGTATGGCTGTGGCATGTTGCTGAATGCTGTAGCTGTGTTGCTTGTGTGCTTGGGCTGTTGCTTGTGTGCTTGGGATGTTTTGTTGTGTATTACAAGTTGCTGAAGGCTGTTTAGAGAAGATAGTGGGAGGCTATTTATTTTCACCACTAATGACTTGCAAGGGCTCTATTGGCAAAAGGAAGTCATAGGTAGGTTGAGTGAAGGGTGTCAGACTTGATGTTTCAACATTAGAGATACTTATACTAAAGAATACTTTTGGTATTAGTGAAGTGTAAATATCTATCAGATGGTCTTCTCAACAAGTTGTGTGGATTTAAGATCAGTTGCTATTTGTGGACTACACACGTATTTAATTGGTTATCCTTGAAGTTCAGAGAAGGATATATTATAAGGATTTAAGATTCATTTCTATTTAAGATATTCTCAAATATTTAATGGATTATCCTTAGTTGATGATCAAGTTGTCTCATCAGTTGTAGCACGAGTGTCAGGCCCCTGATTTGTTTGGTCTACTTCAAGGATCTGATGTTCAACCAGATGTGGAGACATTCCATCAGCAGAGATTGTGCAAAATTCTGTTGATTCAAGGAGTGAATCACTAGATCAAAGGAGATATAGCTGGATCTGTCTTTATTCTAGTAAGGTTCTTGGCAAGAAACTAAGGCTAGAATGTAGTACTGATGGAAGTGAAGATTAAGACATTTTTCTTAGATCTATTTACTTCTAATCTAGAAGTATTGGAGTGCAACAGGTGTGTTCTAGTTTCTACTAGAAGCATCTGATCTTTATCTAGAAAGGTTCCTGGCAAGAAACTTGTCTAGAATATGGTGTTGGTGATAACACTGCTTGGGTCAGTTTATTTCTGATCTAAGTGCATGTGACCTTGCTCATCTTGGAGGCAGATATCTTGGATTTTCTGAAGAAGTCTCTAGTCCTTTTGTAAAGATCTTTTGTGACTAATCCTATCTGAAGAATCAAGCCTTGGCATGTTTGTGTTCTCTAAAGAGGATTTTTTGAAGCAAATGCATTTGTGGTGGTACAGTAAAAGCAGAATACAGGCTGTCTATTCAAAATTGATATCATTAGTCTAGTCTTTGTGAACCTGGAACTCTTGTTCTGATAGAGTGATAAGGTTCTTCTAAGTGGCATAATAAAAGATTGAACTCTCCAGTAGGATGTCTGATCAGATGTTGTGACATCAAGTAGAAACTTTAGGGCCTTAATTGATGGAATGGAGCTGTGAGAAGGAGTATATGTTACAGGTTCAAGTCTTGGTGTATCTAAGCTGCCTTGCTATGGAGCATGAAGGATATGAAGATCAAGTTTATTTGGTGGGTCATAAGATTTTCTAGAAATAAGTTGTGTTAACCAAACAATGGCATTTGGTTATTTAAGAAGTGTGCCTGAAGAAAATTACTCTTGTGTAGAAGGGTAGTTGTTTGAAGAGCAAAGGAGGTTCTGGTTCTGTTCATATATTGGAGCTTGTGGTAGAAGCCCTAAGTTGCTTATGGAAGATTACCTTGTTTTGGAGATGTATTTGATCAAGCTGGTGGAGCTGTGTTCTCTGAAGATCTTAAGTTGGATTACTATGCAGTAGTAAGTCCAGTTGTGGGCATATAAAGAACCATTGGATGTTGTGTCTGTGATATGTATCATCTGGTTTGTTTTTCCTTGGAGAAGGACTCGAAGATCTGTTGTGGAACTTGTGATTCACATCTTGACTAAGAAGTACTCTATCTTGTCATACGGGAGAATGATGAGGTAAAAGGACTGTCTTAGATTATGATGTGAAGGTATTGTACAAGACTGGAGTGGATCATTGGTTCATTGCATGAAAATATGGATTATGATATGGAAGTGAATATTCATCAGTTAAACCAGAAGTGTTCTAACTTATCATATGGGAGAATGATGAGGAAAGAGTGTCTTGGATTATGGGGTGTCTATCTTGTTCTCTGACTCAGGCCAGAAGTCTTGTGGATAAGTGGTAACTCTAGTAAGAAGTGGAGCAGTTTTGTACCTTCTCACTGTATGAGCATGAGGTTAGTCTTGAGATACTGTGGTGATCTTGGAGCATATTTTATAAAAGAGAGGGGGAGTGCTTCTGCCTGATGGGTGTACTAGTTTCCTGTGGTTCAAACAGTGAGTGAATGCGTTCAGTAGGTGTACTGAACAAAGAGTGAGCTCTTGAAGACATGAAGATGAGTCTTATGTTTTCCATTCACGAAAAAGAGAACTATGGGGAGTTATACTTCTATCTAGGATCTGTTGCTGCAATATTACAGTATTTTTCAAGATTGTTTATGGTTTCTAGAAGTTTGTGATTGTATGTCTTCATGAGGGTGAAATGTTAGACAAGATGTTGTGACATTGTGTTGCTGTTCTAGCTCATGGTGAACCTGACATTGTATTGTTTTTGATTCTGTCATTGGGTATCAATGGATCAAATCAAGTTTTTGGGCCTCTCTCCAAGTGTTTTGTCTTATAGTTGTATGACTAAGTGAAGATGAAGATCAAGACATCATCAACTTTGATTTTGTGCATCTAGAAGGATATTCATCCTGACATCCTGGAGATTTTTCTAGGTCCTCAGAGCTGAATCTGAGTAATCTATCAAATAGTTATGTATATCCTGCAACTACTTCTGCTATTTATTCTAGTATGGTGTGTGAATCAAGGGGTGTAAAGTTGCATATGTTTCCAGTGTGTGAATATGAAGATATTGAAGTAAGTCTTCATGTGTTTGGATTCTCTCTTTTAGGGGGAGTACTGATTACGCATGACAGGGGGAGCTGTGTACCTGTCTAATGTGTAGCTGCATTGCTGTAGCCTGTGCAAAGTTTGCTGATTCTCAGGTAAGCTTGTGTTCTTGGAACACTGATGAGGTTGTAATGTCAAACAATATGTCTTGACATTGTGCTGGCTGGTGTAATTTTTGTCTTAACAATGTGTTTATGGGTCTGGCTGATGGTTTGAACTAGGACTATGCTTACTTCTTATGAATGACCTAGGAAACAACATTGGTTATTGTCTGGGAGAATTTATTTTTCTCTGCAGAATATTTGTGTGTCTCAAATTGGGGATTTAAAATCAATTCATACTTGTGGCATGTATTTAATTGATTATCCTTGAATTGGTGATGTCAAAGGTGTCACTCCTGAAGGTGCAACTTCAGACAAGGCAAGAACTCAAGATTCAATGACAATGTTCATGGGGTAAAGCTATGTGGAGTTTTTACTGTGGAGGTTGTTTCTCATCATGAAGCATGGTGTATGATGGTCATGGTGAAGAATCGTTTTTTGATGAATCTGTGCAAAAAAGGGCAGCATAGCAAAAGGAGAAGTGGCTCATGCCCTTGACTTGGTGCTTGTAGTCTGATTGTTTGATGAAGGAATTAATTCTTAAGGTGCTCAAGAATAATTACTATATTTGTAATGTCAGACAGGATGTATGAACATCTTGTCTCTGAGGAAGCTTCATGAGAGTTTATTTCTCTCTATGATGGTCTGGTGTTTGTGATGATCATGTGTGTTGATTACTGTGGAAATGATAAGTCATGTGGTTGGTGTCTTAAGAATTTGGTGTTGTCAATTTTTGGCTAAACCAAGGGGGAGTAAAGTGTTGCTGTCTGTTGTGTTGTTACTTGCTGAATGCAACTATTAAGGGGGAGCATGAAAGTGTGTGGAGCTGGATGTTTTGAGGAAACTACTGCTGTTGCTGCCCTGATAAGTTTGTTTGGTTGTTTTAGCCAAAATTTGCCAAAGGGGGAGATTGTTAGTTCCATGGTTCTATGATTGGCTAAATTTTGGTAAAACATGATTCTGCACTGATGTTAAGCAAGATGTTATAACATCTCCATCTGCTGTGGTGACAGAACTACTGTCATGTGTTTTAATCAAGATGTCAAGACATATGTCGTGACATCTTTGTCTGGTACAGCAGGAGCTTCTATTTTATATCTCTTGACAGAGGTGGTTTGGTTTGATGAGATCCTGTTGGATATATCTCGTCAGTGTGTGCAGGTCAAAGAGATTTATTAGGAACAAAGTGCAGATTTAATTGGTGTTCATAAAAAGGATCTTTGAGACTTTTTAGGAAACTTTAATATATTTGTTTCTACTGTTATGAAGAATATTCTGCAGGAGTGTACTGCAAGGTAAGTTTGGTTAGCTAGAACAAAGTGTGTTGGATGTCATGCTGAATGTTATGACATCAGGTAGCTGCCAGCAAGGGCGTCGTTTGTTTTTCTGTTATGGTTCCTGATATATCTCAGGCTAGAATTCAGGAAACCTGTTATGGTTCCTTAGTCATCTCAGGAGAGATTCTAGGATATATCTCAGCATAACATGAAACCCCTATAACCTATTTGATAGCACCTTGAATTATGGAAAATGGTTTAACTTGGTTAAACCTAATCTCTGCCACTTAGGCCCAAGGTACATGCACTTCATATAAATAAAGGAGTGGTAATCCTGATTTTTTCAGAGAGTGTGTCGTGAAGAATTCTGTTGATGTAACTTAATCTTCGCGTGTGTTTTTGTTTTAGGGTTTTGAGAGTCTATTGTGTGTGACTTTGTAAGTCACCCTTTGTATCTTTGGATGCATCGTGGTAGACATATTTAGGCTGTTATGTGTTAATAGTTAATTGTTCACTCAAAGCTTTTAAGCAAGAGTGTATTGTTCTTGATTGAAGTTGTTAAGCAAAATCAAGTATTGTGACTTTGAAGAGTGTCTTCTAAAGTCTTTCTTTTTGCATTGAATTGTTCACTGCTGTGATTGTGGGGAGTGAGAGGTGTCTCTTGTCTAGTGGATTCTAGGCATAAATTGCATTGGGTAGAGATTAAGTGAGGAGTTGTAAACTGGGAGTTTAACTCTGAATTAATTATGCTAATAGTGGATTTCCTTCCTGGCTTGGTAGCCCCCAGATGTAGGTGATGTTGCACCGAACTGAGTTAATAATTCATTGTGTTCTTTACTGTTTTCGTTACTTGTTTACTGCTAAGTTTAATAATCTGTTCCGAAGCAGATGTCATAACATCCGATATAACATCGACTGTCTGATACTAGAATAGTTCTGTCAGTCTGCAGATGTTACAACAGATGTCATGACACTGTTAATTTTTAAAGGGATTTAAAATGGTCATGTTCTGTCCTTGTTCTGTTTTAGCAGAGATCAATGTTCTTAGCATCTCTTAGGACATCTGAGATCTGCATACCAGAATTTCAATATAAAACGAACTTCATCTACTTGCACCAAATCTCATAGCTATTATTCTTGAGAATCGGAAGACTCGCCGGAAAATGCCCGTTTGGATGACTCATCGCCATCGTGATTTTCATCCCACGAATCGCTCAGCTAGTGCTCTAGATACCCAAAACTTTGAGAATTCTGAATCAATCTTGATAAAAAAAGATTCAATCAACCTGATCGAAATCCATTGTTCTTCACTCTTCACTCAAATGAAACAATCATACCTTAAATGCAAGAATGATTCTACACAACAATTGTTAATGGGAGAAGAAAGAAAATTGAATAATAAAGAAGATTAGGGTTTGACGAACTAAGGGAAGAGGAGAATGATTTCTACAGAGTTTCTCTCTGACCACAAACTGTGAAAATTCTCTTATTCACTTTGCACCTGCAAACTTTTGTGAATTCAAGTTATTAAAAGAATAGGGGTTACTCCCTCTATTTATAATTGAGCTACTTTGCAAGGTAAAACCCAAAATTACAAAAGTCAAAAATTTCTATTTTGGTCTAAGTCAAAATCTTGTGTCAAGTAACTTGCTTCAACACTTCGACATCTAACATAACTCGACACACACACTAGGCTAATTTCAACACATCCTTATTTCTGTCAACTACATTTACTTCGACACAAGAAATTACAATCTCAACAACAAACTTTTCATCCATTATAAATGCCATGTCCAAGTCCATAACACCAAGTTAAAACTAAATCTTTTTTTTGACCAATTAACATAATTCAACCTATTGTAACGTTTATATAAATAATACTGGGTCTCTACTGTAACATTTATACAGTGAGATCATCGTATACAATTGCTAAGTGATTATAATCATATATAATATATATTGAGTCTGTACTATAATGTTGAACAATTATATATATATATATATATATATATATATATATATATATATATATATATATATATATATATATATATATATATATATATATATATATATATATATATATATATATATATATATATATATATATATCATCAACCTACGAGTACACACATCTTTTACACCAAACTTAATCAATAATGAAATAATATGATGACGAACACAAGAATCACTACAATAGCACATATATGATAAAGGTCTGGATTGATAAAAACAACATTTTTTCCATCTATGTATATTCACATATACATATATGTGCACACAATGTTTCGCTTCAAACTTATATATACCGAAACCATAGAATTATATATTCAAAAGCCACTAAACATATACAGTTAGAATTATATTCGTGATGCACTAATCTCCTAAGAAAAAATTATTAATATAAACACTTTCAATTACAACTATATATATATATATATATATATATATATATATATATATATATATATATATATATATATATATATATATATATATATATATATATATATATATATATATATATATATATATATATATATATATATATATATATATATATATATATATATATATATATATATATATATATATATATATATATATATATATATATATATATATATATATATATATATATATATATATATATATATATATATATATATATAAACCATATAATTATATATCCAAAAGCCACTAAACATATACACTTAGAATTATATACGTGATGCACTAATCCCGTACGAAGAAATTATTAATATATACACTTTCAATCCCGTAGAATTATATACGTGATGCACTAATCCCGTCCGATTCTCAATCTTGTTTTAAATAGTTCTCTCATCTTTTTCTTCTTTCTTATGTGTATCTTTGATGATAACTATACTTTTTTTGTATTTGTAATAGAAAAAATGAAAAAGAATGAGAAAAATGGTGTTGTGTTTGTAAACTACCCTATTTATTGACATCTTATTCTAACCGTTACATTTTATTTTTAGAGTTATGTTTCAACATTCATGAAAAAAAAGAAGAGGAATTTATATTTTAAATTTTAAAATAAAATTTCATTAACTTAATTATCCATCCGCTTAAATAATTATTAAGATATCATTCATTTTAACAAAACTTTTAATTACATAAGTCATAATTCTTAAATTAATAAATTAATCCAACATATATCCCTCAAAATGTTATTTTAAAAACTATGACATTAAGACATTAAAAATACAATCTTACCGAATATGCAATCCCATAAAGTAGAATCCCTTATAACTTGTAAACATATTAAATAAGAAAAGCATATCCCTAACATCTCTCGTTCATGACAATCCATCAAACTTCCAACCATTGATTCATAGAGATTAAACACCCTTTATGTGTTTCAATTTATTTTTGGGATATTGTATAGGACTAAACTTAAACTTGATCTTTATGGATATCAACTATCCTTGTGGAGTACTTATCCATTCTTCGTATTGCTTTCTTGAGACAATTCCAACCATCTTTGTGATTTATTACAAAATATTTTTAATATTATGTATTTTGTATTTCTATCAACAAACTTTGAAATTTTTACTTCATGTCTATTTCTTTAAATTATAAATATATTAATTAAATTTTGATAAATTTTGCAATATGCTAAATGAATAAATATTAATAAAATCAATTTTTTTATGAAGTGGTTTAGTGGTTGTAATTCGTATAATATCACTCTTCAAAAATGTGCAATTGCATCATATGTTTCTACATAATTATTAATTGGGTTGCCTTAACAGTAAAAATCAAATATATTTTTCATCAATATTGTTTTGTTTTTGTTTTTCTTTTCTTTTGACGATGTGATAATGATTATTAAAAACTCTCTCTCACACACGCACACACATATAAATATATTATAATCAAAACCACATACCGAGAAGGCGACCCAAGACTCGTGATCAACACAAATATGATGCTAGTTTAAAGAATAAATAAACTCTAATTTTATATATGTCTTAGAAACTTTAACTTTTCACTATCGGAAAAAAAACTCAAGTCTCACATTGGTTAAATATATAATTTACAAAGAGTTTATACAGAGTGACACCACTTACTTTAACAATCGATTTTGTAGGGTTGAGTTAGGTCAAACTTTAATTTTATCATGATATCACGAGCCCATCAATTTGAATCACCCACTATTTATATATGCACACCAAGTCCAAAAAGTGTTGGACGCAAGGGGGTGTACTAGAAAAACCAAGTCTCATATATTGAAAATTCGAGATACTCACCATTTATATCTATGTACCAAGTCTAATAGTGTTGAGCGTGAAGGGATGTATTGGGAAAAATAATCCAAGTCTCATATTAGTTAAAAATACAATTTACAAAGGGTTTATATAGATTGACACCTCTCACCTTATTAATCGATTTTGTAGGATTTAATCAGACCAAACTCTAATTCTATCATTCACAAATGTAACTCTAATTCTTATGAAGTGGTTTAGAGGCTGTAATTTAAAGTGAACAAATTGTAATATCATCTTTCAAATATGCGTAATTGCATCTAATATTCTTACATAATTATTAATTAGGTTGACTTAACCATACAAATTATATATATATATATATATATATATATATATATATATATATATATATATATATATATATATATATATATATATATATATATATATATATAAAATATATATTATGATCAAAATCACATTACAAGAAGGTGACACTGCTGGTGATCAAGACAAATATGATGCTAGTTTAAAGAATAAATAGAATCTAATTTCATATGTGTATGAGAAACTTTAACTTTTCACAAATGCAACTTTAATAAATATCTATGATTTTGTTTGTTGTAAGTCTATTTTGCTGCTTGTAGTCATGCTATCATTTGAGCATATCACTGCTCTTCGTGGCTTAATTTTGGGAATCCTTAATTTTAGCTTGCTAAGGAATCCTTTTTGTTCTTTCACTTCTTTGTTGTTTTCTAAAATTTCGCTTTCCAAGATCTGATTCGAGAGGTTCCATTACCTAAATAAAGTACTCGAAAGTAATCACGCACTTCCATTCAACTATTTGACCAAATAATTTAGAAAGCTTGACATAAACATTACTATTAAATTACCCCCACAATTTTCTTTTTAAGCTTGATTAATTATTCATGTGTTGTCGGATTATAGTCACCATCGGTGATTAATTATGTACTGAATCAATGTAGACAGTAGCAAGATAGAATTGTGGTATGAAATCCAACAACATGGCTATACATGTATAAATAATTATGTACGTGATTTGAGATAGTGATGCTTAACTAATTATTCGAAATTTGATATTGATCCATCGATTACTTGCCTGATTTTCAGGTTCACTAGCTAGCTAGCTAGTGGGATTGTGATTCCACAATTTGGTTAATGATAGTTTTGCATAATTAAAGGCTTTATGAGAGTGCAATAAATGAGTATTTATTTGTTGTGAGAAAGAGGTCACGAAAATGAACTACAACCATGGAATGAGAAGAGGGAATGTCGGGATGGAATGATGATACACTAGTAGTTTTATGCTAACATAAATGTAACATAACATTAGGATCTAATGAATGGGGATTTAGATGTATAAGAGGACCACCATATATGTCTTGACACACATGCGAACTCATAAAGTAATACACGTTTACTTCTGAAAAGAATGGTCAAACTTTCAACTCACTTTTCAGTAAATATGTTTGGGACAATTCACTTTTATATGGATGAATTTCATTACAATCTTGTTAGTTGTGTATGTTGATAGGTTTTTGGACTTGAAGAGTTAGAGAACATAAATGAACCCAGGAAAACATGTGAAATAGGAAAACAAGAAATAATTGGTATAGGTGATTCTCATGGTGAAAATATGCTTGATCACAAGGTTTGAAACTAGACTGAACATTATTTGATGGAAAAGATCTTATAACATCCATTAAATAAACTTTTATGGGCGTACGTAAAATTTTCTAAGAGCGCCACATGAATTACACCCTTCAAATGGACAACATGGTGTGTTTTTCTCCAATTGATTTTATAATCTCATATTGCAAAGATAAAACAGTTTACTTGTTCAAGATTATTGAAATATGATACATGATCATTTGTACATCTTAAACGAAGAAAGGTTATTGGTTATTAGGGGTGGCAAAACAAGCCTGACCCTTTAAATATATCTGTTTTGTTCGATTTTTTTTGCAGGACGATACCGATTTTAAGTCTGCATCCTCTATTATCTTCGAATTATTCCACTCCATTTTCGTAAACTTTTGTGGGCTTATGCATTAGCATAATTTTAAAAAAAAAATTCAGACTTTAGAGGTACAGTGTCCGCTGGCTCACCCCGCCACACTTTTTTTTTCTTTTCGAAACGAGTCAAGGTTTTAGGTCAAAACCCTCAACTATGTCCATCCACCCAATTTTTTTGTGTGCCTTTGGGGATAGGACTTTGATGGGACGGACATGTCCATTTGCTACCTAAGTGATCATAGAAAACATCATTTTACAAAAATAGATGATACAAGAAGGTAAGAAAGGGAGAATTTCAATTAAGCGAATTAGTATGGAAAATAATTTCACTAGTTGATACTAAATCTCGAAACCCTTGGAAATAACATCCGAATTGAAAAAAAAAAACATATTTTTATTGAAAAAGTATTTTTAAATAATGCATATTTTATTCGAAATATAGGTTCGAATAACTGAACTCTATCTATAAATGGACAATATTTAAGATACTTTAAACCTAGTTTTCATGAAAGAAAAAAAATTTGAAAATCATATTATAATATGATGGCTAAATGATCAAATATATCACATGATACAGTTACAAGAGGAATAAACGAGCTCATACCAAAGATAATTAATAAACAAAGCTTAAAAGAGTTGGAACACCTTTTTTAACCTAAACTAAATTATTATCTCGAAGGTGAGAAGCGTAAATGTAACACCCTAACATAATGTTTTCTAGATTTATATTACATTAAGTGTTATATTTGATACTTAGGAATTATACATAAGTGTCTAGATGACACATTGATACATGCACAACAAAATTTTACATTAAAACCTGGTACATGTTTCTCAAAATATGTCCACACAAAACTATAAAATAACACACATCGGAACCAAATAAGCACCAAAATCATCGGCTCTTCAAGTCATCTTGCCCTTACCCTTATTTTTCCTTGAACCACTTGAAAATATACAAAAGGAATGAGGTGAGATACTATATCTCAGTGGAGTTCCCTATGTTATGGGTACACTCGTCTGTAAAAAATTCATACCCTATACAATCCACAAGGTTTCATTCTTTACTTTGTGCATCAACAAAGGTTTGAATCCTAGATCACATCGATCTCGCATAATGCATGAATATCTTAAATCAGGATCACAACCCACTATCTACCTCGGGAAATCATAACACAAATGTGACATCTTTCCTCGGCCACAACTTGTCTCTTAAATCTGGACACGGGTCAAGGATACCCTCACTAAGTGAAGATGTCTCTCCCCAACCACAACCTCTCATATGGGCCTGAAAACGGTTCACAAACTTACTTCACTATTGGAACATATCTTTCCCCGTCTACTACCTCTTACATGGGCTAGAAATAGGTCACAAAGTCCATTACCAGATGAAACATCTCTCCTCTCCCGCTACCTCATACATGGGCCAAACATGTGTCACAGAAGTCCAATATAACCTCATATTGGAGTCAGACCTGGGTCACAAACGTGAATACTATTCACTCTTGTTTATTGTAGAAAGTTGTATGCATCCATAAAGTCTTGATATTCCTAACAAAGTTATAACTTGGTTATCCTTCAAAAATTGATTCTTCATCACATATACCAACTAGGATATACTATAGTGCCCAGATATCACATTCTTACTTGACCATTCACTACATGTACCAACTAAAGCGTCTATCATATTCGAATGTCACATCTCTAGGATAATTCCCCTTTTTGAACTTAGGTTTACCTTAAATTCTTTAGCTAACCAATGAGGGTTCGCATATTAACCAAATAGACCAACAAGGTTCCATGCTTCCACATCTCAACCAATTATGGTTTATGCTTTATTGACTATCCGACTAGGGTTTTATTCATGCCCACTAATTTTAGTCACAATTAGTCATGAAAGGGTCCTACAATTATGTAATCTTATTCCAAGTACAAGTAATATCTGCCAAGCCCCACAACTAAGGCATACAAGTGAAAAACATCAAAGTTATAGAAGGTGTAAATGGTTAGACTAAAGGTGTAATTGGTTATGCCAACTCTCTATCCCAAAATATGAAAGTTTTCATGGTGGTAACCAGTTACACTTTTGGTTTCCTCCAAATCCCATAGTTTATCCCTCTTTCAGAGTGAAGGTTCGGAACATAAGCATTTCTCTTGTCATATATCGTGAGCAACCACTGTCAAAGTACCATGATTACTGCTTTACTTCTCCCTTAAAGCATATCTGTAGGAAAAAAATGATTTCAGATTTAGGTATCCATAGTCTTATAGGTCCTTTAGGATTAGTTCTGACATATTTTCTGTTGTTTTGTACCTTTTCTCTTATATGGAAAGGCTTAGAATTATTCAAGACTTTTAATTTAGAAGTTTTTTTGTCTTGAATAAGTCTTTACTTTAGGTTCAAAACCTTATGACCTAATGTCTCAGTTTCTGGTTTCTTTAGAACCTTTGACTTCAGAGTTTTAGGTTCTGGTGACTTCAGAACCTTTGACTTTAGAATCTCAGGTTTTGGTTTCTTTAAAACCATTTACTAAATACTTTTAGATTCAAATTGGTTCAA
Organism: Lathyrus sativus; assembly: GCA_963859935.3. Lineage (NCBI taxonomy): Eukaryota > Viridiplantae > Streptophyta > Magnoliopsida > Fabales > Fabaceae > Lathyrus > Lathyrus sativus. The sequence goes on along the minus strand of OZ012740.1, from coordinate 513,531,785 downwards.
AACCTTTGCATTGTTAGAATAAGATATAAAATAAAAGTCTAACTCTTTTAAATAGATTTAGAAGAGGAAGGGTCTGATGGATTAATCAAAGTTTGAATCCTTGGATTAAAAGGTTTTTGAGAGTAGCCCAGACATTCTCCCCTGCTTCTGCTTACACCATAAATCATGGATGCAAGTTTGGTTCTTTTAAGGCCACATGAGATAAATTCTTGAAGAGTTATTTCATACTCATCAAGAGTTTTATCAGACAAGTATTTAACAGAAGCAATATGATCTTTCGCAAGAGCTTAATTTTTTTTGAACATATCTTATTTCTTCTTTCAAAAGATCATATTGCTTTGTTGATATTTTCTTCTGTCTGGACTTTTTATGGCATATACTCATAAGATCTTAAATGAAGGTAATCAGATTAGAACGAGATAGTCTATAAAATACATCATCCTCTTCAGATTCTGAACCACAGTCTGAGTCAGATTTTTCTTCAGAAGATATAAGAGCCATCAAAGCTAGATTGGCCTGTTCTTCATCTTTATCATAATCTTCTTCATTGTTGAGTTCATCCAATGTTTCCATGAGACTCTTCTTGAATCTTTTTTTGAAGCTATTCTTCTGGAAGCTTCCTTTCTTTGATTTGTCCTTTTGTAGCTCTAGACATTCAGTAATGAAGTGACCGGACTTTATGCAGTTAAAGCAACCTTCTGATCATTCTGCTTACCTCTTGAACTTGATCCTCTGAAGCCATTGCTTCTACCATAGAATCTTTTGTTCTTATTGGCCAAGTATTGAAATCTTTTAATGATAAAGGTGTTTTCCTTATCATTTGAGTCTCATTCAAAACCTTCTGATTGAGAAGCTTCTTTAGAACTCTATACTTTAGGAGCCTTTATAGATTTTGCATAAGATTTTAAAGTAAGGTACTTTGGATTCTTGTAAGGCTCATATCCATTGAGCTCTATCTCGTGACTCTAGAGATTGCTGATAAGAATTTCAAGAATTAATGTGTTTAAGTCTATATCCTCCTGGATTGTTGTTACCTTGGGTCTGTATCTGACAGGAAGACTCCTAAGAATCTTCTTGACATGATCAGAGGTAGTATAGCTCTTGTTCAAAACTTGAAGACTGGACACAAGAATTTGAAACCTAGAAAACATGGTTTCAATATCTTCATCCTCCTTCCTTCTAAACAACTCATATTGCTGAACCAAAAGGTTATTCTTAGCTTCCTTAATTTGTTGATTCCATTCATAAGTAGCACATAAGGATTTAAAAATGGTATGAGCAGTAGATTTATCAATGATTTTGATGTACTCGGAGTGAAGTAGGGCATCAACCAAGATGCCTCTAACTCTATGATGCTTTATGTAAATCTTTTTTGGAGCAGGTGTTAGATATTTTCTATCAGACACCATTCTAAGTCCATTGAATTGAATGTCAATGCAATCTTCTAAAATATCCCACAAATCATTATCAAGACCTATGATATGAGTATACATCTTACTTTTCCATCATTCAAACTCAGTGGAGTCCCCGCTGAAGGTTGGAGGTCTAGTTGTATAATTGTTTCTCTCTGAAGTACTATAATCATGATTAACATTACCAAAAGGATTAGGAGTACCCCCACCAGAATCAGATACAACAAAATCATCAGCCATGATAAAATATGTATTTTTACCAGGATATTTTGTGCACCAATGTTAAGTGTTTAGCACAAACTGTGCTATGATGCTAACTAGAGGTGAGAAAACACAAGAAGGGGTTGAATTATGTTATCTTTTCTCTAATTTTTTCTGTTTCTACTTCTGATTGATCTTAATCAAATTCTGAATGCTCAGTCCTGAGTTTAAATCACAGTCGCTCAGAGTTTGAAATATTGAATATCTTTATCAGATTCTGCAATAGAATCTGAATCAGAGGTAAACAAATGATAGCAGTGGAATATAGTTCAGAAGAAAGTAAAGTAAAGCAAGAAACACAAGCAATTATCCTATTTCCTCTCATAACCTGAGAGTAGTTCAGTCCCCTTGCACCTCCAAGGGATTTCCAGTATAACCAAACTGATTACAAATGCTCAAGCATCAAGAAAAATACTTCCAATGCTCAAATCCATAAGTAAGAGACTTTAATGCTCAAGCACACAAGCAATAGAATTCCAATGCTCAAACCCACAAGTAAGAGACTTTTACGCTCAAGCATAAAAATAAGAGACTTAAAATGCTCAAGCACTGAATCAAGAGACTTCTGACTCTATAACAAATTGTTAAGAGATTTGGGTAAAAATTACACATGATATACAATCAGAAGTGTAGACATAGTACAACTTAGAAAGACTTTAAGACTTAATAACTTCTAAAATATACAACTGTTAAGATGTTCTAAGTCTAGAAAATTGACAGAGTAACTTCTCTTTGAATGTCAAGATTCAAAGTCTTGTTTAGCAGTGTTGTATTATAATGGAGTAGTGTTCTTCTTTAGGTCTGCAACTCCTTATATAGAGAGGAAGAAAAGAGACGTTGAAAACTTATACTAAAAGGTTGAGCTAGCTTTGTACTTGATTATACACATCAAGAAAACACCTTTCTGCAAGAGGAATTATCCATTAAAGCTCAGACAACAAAGAAGAGATTCCCTCTTAAGTTTTCACGTGATCAAAAAGTCTCTGATTCTGTTAGAGTTGCCTCAAATGAAGTAAGTCTGCTTCAGAGGTTGAATTTCTTCTAACTTCAATCTTTAGAGCTAGACCACATCAAGTCTATTTTTTTGCTTCTAAAGATTCATAGTCTGGGCCACCAGAGGCTGACTTTCTTCAGAGTTGACTTCTCTAGAGTCTGAATCTTCTATCAGAGCTAGATTCTTTAGAAGTGATCTTCAGAGTTAGAGTCTGATCTTTAGATTCATAATCCTCAAGCTTCTCTTTATATATTCTCATACTTATAATTCTACATACTTGAACAAATGTTAGAAAGTCCAATTGTTCTTTAAAAACTTTGTTATCATCAAAACCTAAGGGATATGATATTAACCAATTTTATTCCAACAAAAGTCGATTGTTGTCTCTTTTTCTAGATTTGTTTGCGATTGCTGCAAGCTAGGATTGTTCAGTAGCAAACCAAGGCACTTGGTTAAATTCCTCCTGGAATTGGAACATTCAATTACAAAGAGTGGTCCTTTACGAAGCAGAAGAACCTAAATTTAATGACCGTTATGAAATTATTTTCTCTTTTCGGCCCAGGTACAATTAAGAAGAGGAAATAGTTTGGTGGAGGTACAAAGGTGATTTTGCTATTAAAAGTTATTATACTAGACTTTCCGAGTTAATTGTTCCTAGTAACTCTATTGGAACATAGACTTTAAAAGGTTTGAACTCAATTTGGAAGTTGAAAATTTCTAAAATGTTTTAAATTTTTGGTTGAAGACTGCTTTTAGCGAGATTGCCCACAAAATCTGAATTAGCCAAAAGAGAAAATTTGACTGGAAGTCATCAACTGGTGTGTCCTCACTGATGCGAAGCATAAGAGAATTTAGATAAATTGTTTATGTCTTGTCCTACGAGCAGGAGGAATCAAATGAGCAATTAGTTGTGGATTGACCTCTGGGAAGAGCAATATTGCATGGTCTCTCACCTTCATTACTTTATTTTTGTTTCTAATAGGAAATTTAGATCTTCTTACTTTTTCTAGTTAGCTATTTGTTGGCCTTTATGGACAAGTAGGAATAAAATTTTATTTCTGGATGGTGTATTGAAAATTCAGGACATTGTTGAATCCTCAAAATTTATTGCTTAGGAGTGGTGGTTTGTTTTGAGTCAGGAAAATTCTCACATCGGTTGGCATATATTGCAATCGAATTTGAGTTGTTGTATGTCTTCTCGTATTTTTTATTGTGTCTTTCTCTTGTAAGGGTCGAGCACCCCTAGGGTTCTCTGTAATTTTATTTGCAAGAATTAGGGGTTGAAGAAATGTTTTCATTAGATGTTCAGTTAATTACTTCGTTTTTTTTTTTTTTGTGAATCCTCTAATTTAAAAATGATATTATTCAAATAACTGTGGTTTTAATTATTATTTTAATTAAAATTTATTTTTCTTAAATAATTCAACCTTAACTGAAGTATATAATTAATTTAAAGTCATTACAAATGTACTATAAGAATGACATATTTTTGAGAAAAATATAAAACACGACTGAAGAAAAATCTTAAGACAAATTCTGTTGGTTTTATTCGCCATTCAGTATTTTAAAAAATCTAAAACTTATACTCAAATAAATAACTTTTTCAAATAAATACTCAAATTAACCTACTTTTTCACCTATTTTTAAAACTAACTCATTTTTTAAAAAATAAAAATTTAACAAAGAGAAGTCGTCCATCTAATTGGCGACAGTGTACAAACACATAAGAGTAGTCGTCAATTCAATTGACGACAATGTACAAACACATAGGAGAGAGAATGTATACTGTTGCCAATTAAATTGACTATTGTTTTTATGTGTTTGTACACTGTCGTCAATTGGATTGACGACTTCTCTTTATTGAACTTTAATTTTTTTTAAAAGTGGATTAATTTGAGAAATAAATGAAAAAGTGAGTTAGTTTAGAGATTTATTTGAATAAATAAGTTATTTGAATAAAAGTTTAAAAAAAGTCTTATATTATTTAAAAATTAAAATCAATAGTAATTTATATACAACACTCGGACAAAATCATGATGACTCACTCCAAGTCCAAAACAACCATATTTTAGAAACATAAGTCTTGTGATATGTTTGAGCATGAGATTCTAAAATCTTTTAGTCTCAATTGATATCTATTGTTGTGATACGAATTTTTTTTTCATATTTTAAAAATCGTGATCGATATTGATTTGTATACAAGACACTGAGACACAAACTTTTCAATCCAACAAATTAACTCACGTATAATTTTTTAACAAATTAACTCAAGTATAAATAAAATATCAAATAATCACTTCAGAGAAAAAAAAAACAAACAAACAAGATAGTCCTGTAACACATGCAATTAGTTGATATATTGACTAAACAAACAATTTTCGAACAAATAAACATGACAGGTGTTTAGGTGCGTGCTGCTTTTTAGTGTAACCAAAACATTAAACTTTGCCAGATTATATAGCCTCTAGAAACTCAAAGTATAAGGGCCCTGTTCAAAATGTCAAAAGCTAGCTGTATATGTTGGGTTGGGCATAAGCTAAAAGCACACAAGTCGTACTATATGCTTTTTCAATGGGGGCTACTTATAAAATATTTTCCAGATTTTACCAAAAAAAAGTAAAGCAGATAGATCAAACAACCAGCTCACATATTTAATAAATACTAAAAAAAGAAAATGTTCGGTGTAGATCTCGTATTCATGTATACACACTTAAGAGAGAAATATATATAGAGAATGCAAAATGAAATCTTGTATTGAAAATATACATCATTTATCCAATATAATTGTCTGATAGAACTCAAATTGACAAAATGGATTCGATCTTGTGCATGTTATTTTTTCGCAGTATAACAAAATTTTAGATCAACATCTCTAATATCTCTATCTCACAATGTTTTCCGAAGGAAAACAATAATTTTTAAATTTTTAATATTTAAGGGTGTAAAGTTAGCATGTTCACCCCACTCTGCCTTATTTTATTGAGGGATGAGTATCAGGTTTGAGCTTGCACTTTCAATTATGTTTGATTTATTTCATGTTAGAACATACAAATCAATTAAAGTAAATTAATGGAGAATTAAGATAATTTAGAGAAGATGAAGTTGAGAATTAAAAGAGAGAGAGTAATTGAGGGTGAGAGTGAAAATTGACATTAATAATAATTAGGAGCACTAAAGGCCTTTTATATATCAATTATAGAATAATGAGAAAAGCAAAACAACTTAAAAATAAGCTGAAAAATTGAAAAAATTACAATGATAACCGGTTACCCTAATTTGGGTAACCGGTTACACCCAGTTGAAAATGCCATTGCCTCTAAAAAAACGACCATGTAACCGGTTACCATAAATAGGGTAACCGATTACACCAATAAAAATGGTAGAAAATAGTTTTTCAACACACCTCATTTCAGTTGATCCAAGTCCAACACGCTCAAGCTCATCTTCAACCTCTTGAACACCTCATTTGTTACCCCTTGGTCAACAAATCCGTTACTTGGTCTTCGCTTCGACAATACCCCAATCGTAACTTGCCTCCACTCACTAGCTCCCTTAAATAATGAAACCATATCTCTATGTGCTTGTTCCTTCCGTGTGCAATCGAATTCTTCGCAAGGTTGATCGCAGAAACATTATCAATAAGAAGTGTAGTAGTCTCACCCTCATTGTTACCCAACTCCTTCAATAGATTCATGAGCCACATGACTTGACATGCACACAATGAAACCACAATGTACTCGGCCTCACAAGACGAGAATGCTACCACTGGTTCCTTCTTTGAGCACCAAGAGATTGGTGTCCTACCAAACATAAAGATGTATCTATCCGTTGACTTTCTATCATCCTTACCACCACATCAATTGGAATCGGTAAAACCAAGTAAATTGCATTTTTGGCCCGTATCCGATGCCGGAAAGGGAATTCCACAACCAAGAGTTCCTTTAACATATCTAAGGATTCTCTTGACCGCTGCCAAGTGAGACACCTTAGGTCTCTCAATGTATCTACTAGCAATACCGACACTAAATGCCAAGTTCGGTTGTGTATTGCAGAAGTACCACAATGATCCAATCAATTTCCTATATTGCATTGGATCCACTTCTTGCTCATTCTCACTCTTGGTCAGTTGCAACCTTGCTTCACATGGTGTAATGACCGCATTACAATTCTCCATTTCACACCTCTTCAAGATCTCAAGAGCATATCTTTTTTGATGCATGAGCAGTCTTGTTTTGACCTTTGGAACTCTATGCCAAGGAAATATGTTATAATGCCAAGGTTCGTCATCTCGAACTCACCCATGAGTTCACTCTTGAACTTAGAGATACTCTTCTCATAGCTTCCGGTAATCAATAGATCATTCACATACAAGCAAAGGATGATCACACTATCATTTGCATCTAATCTCACATAAACTTTGTGTTCAGACACGTATTGCTTGAAACCAATGTCAATAAGAAAGCCATCTATGTGTTTGTTCCAAGCTCTTGGAGCTTGTTTTAGACCATATAATGCTTTATGCAATTTGTAGTACTTCATCTCTTGATTCTTTACCACAAACCCGAGGGGATGCTCAACATAAACCTCTTCATTAAATGGACCATTCAAAAAGGCTAATTTAACGTCCATTTGAAATATCTTCCAATCGTTGTTATTTGCAATGCCAACAATTAATCGGATGGTTTCAAGTCTAGCCACAATTCAAACACCTCCTCAAAGTCTATACCTTCATGTTGCAAGAATCCTTTTTCCACCAATCGAGCCTTGTGTTTGATCACATCGCCTTTGGAATTTGCCTTCACTTTATAGACTCATCATACACCAAGCGGTAAATCAACCAACTTCCAAGTACAATTTTTTTAAATAGATTCTAGCACATATCCACTTTGGATCGCTTAGAACCTCCTCCGTGTTCACTGGTTCAGATTCTGCTATAAGCGCAAAGTGAACGAAATAAACATCATCATTGATTTCATTGTCTTGGAACTCTTACATTCTTGGATTCTTTGAGGCAACATCCTTTGCCTTATTGATATTCTAATATTTTCTTTGTTTCGAACCTCATTCGGGGGTTACACAACCATTTAGGAACTAACAAGATCATAAAAAACAAAGTTGTTGGAGGTTCTGTTCTACTGGTAACGGGTTACACCAGAATGAACTGGCTGGGTGTAACCGGCTACACCCTGCTCTGCAAACCTGGAAGTGTGATTTCTCTGCATGTAACTGGTTACATCAAATTGCACTGCCTGCATGTAATCGGTTATCCTGGGACTAGCAGCACTAATTTCATAAAAACATACATCTCAGCTTATCACAATCTTCTGATTTCGCATGTCAAACAGTTTGTATCCTCCAGTAGAGTGATATCCAACCAAAATTGTCTCCTCGCCCTTGTCATCCAACTTCTTTCTAAGTTGATCCGACACATGTCGATATGCAACCGAACCAAAAACTCTCAAATTGCTTATATTCGGTTTGAATCGGACTATACCTCTTCCAATGTCAGCTTCTCAAGCTTCTTAGTAGGGCATCTATTCAACAAATAGGTGGTTGTAGAGTCTGTTTCTCCCCATAGCTCCTTCAACATGTTTTTTCCACTTAACATGCTTTGAACCATATTCGTAATCGATTGATCATTTCTCTTAGCAACACCATTTTGTTGTAGTGTATAGGGTGGTACAACCTCATGCACTATCCCGTCTTGATCACAAAACTTCCCAAAGCCATTTGAGACGTATTCACCTCCAGTGTCCATTTTGAGCACTTTAAGTTTTTGACCACATTGCCTTTCAACCATAGACTTAAACTTCTTGAACACATCAAACACCCCATACTTCCTCTTGATAAGGCAAGTCCATAAATTTCTATTAAAATCATCGATAAAACTGATAAAATACCTATTGCCACCCAAGGTGTCAACTTGCATCGATCCGCAAACATCAGAATACACCACCTCAATGTGAGTTTTGGTCCTATGACCCGCATCCTTGCTAAAAATCGCCTTGTGTGGCTTTCCCTTCACACATTCTTCACACAACTCAGTTGGAATATTGATGTATGACAGCCCGGTGACCATACCTTTTTGTTGCAACGCTTTGAGATCCCAAAAGTTAAGATGCCCAAGATGGTAATGCCATAACCACTCTTATCTACTTGCCGTTGTAGCTAAGTTCCTATTCTCTATCACTTTCAAATCCACTTTGAAAGTCCTATTGGCATCCATAGGAGCCATAAGGATCAACACTCCGTTAGCATCCACAACACGAGGTTCTGCAAATTCACCGAGGGATCAATCGACACAAGAATGCATACCATGATGCTTCACATGCAACATGACTCATGACACTCTTGAAATGCACACATGTTTACAAACATATTCATGCATTCGTCACATTAATCACATATATTCATTATGCACTCACAATATATACATATCGCAATATATACATATATTCATCATTTCATTCACACTATTCAAACATGGTTCACATTTACAATCATCATACATCACATACCAACACGTATATTCAATATACATTCGCAATAGATATATATATCACAATTCATATATACATATGTTCATCATTCATCTCATATCGCTTCATTCTAGATTCACATTTATAACTCATAATTCAACAATTCATACACATCAGCATCCTTCATACAACAATGATATTTATGCCTTATGGCTCTTATAAAACTCATCAATTAACACCAATCCCTTTTTAGGAGTATGGGTACATCACTTATACCCTATCAGGAACAACATCTCAGTTATTCTACCCCGGTAATCATTCCACCAGGAACGACATCTTAGTCATTCTACCCCGATGTATACAACCACGACACTATACCTCACTAGGAATTACATCCTGTTATTCTACCCCAGTGATTACTCCACTAGGAACGACATCTTGCCATTCTACCCCAGTGAGTACGACTCAACACATATACATATTTCCAACATCCTTCTTACATTACCAAACAATGCGCACATACTCGCCATATATATATTCTCATGCATTTTTCACCCACCATCGCATACAAGCAATATACACTTACAAATATCGTGCCAAACGGCAACAAACTCAATCACATTCATCATGAACTTCAATCAATTTAAACAATGTATCACATATGCCAAAGGAACACATATTCATAATCGATTCATAATCTAGGATTCACGTCATACGGCTACCCACATCACATCATATAACAACGCACAAACTATACGCTACATAATTATATCAAATACATCAACATTGGATGGAATCAACCAAAATAAAACAAATGCTGTCACATTCGCTGCCCTTCGCCTAACAAAGCCTCTGGCGAACCTTCGCTACTTCGTTCGCCTGGCGAACTTGCCAGCGAAGACCACTGGGAGTTATTCTGGAATTACTCGCTAGCACACCCGCCTGGCGAACCTTCGCCACACTCATTCTCCTGGCGAACTTGCCAGCAAAGACATGGTGGATGCTTCTGACTTGGTTCGCCTGCTGCTCGCTGGGCTTCACCCGGCGAAGCTTCGCTGCCATTCACCTGGCGTGCCTGCAAACTCAGAACTTCCATGGCTGTCCAAAAGCCCAAACCTCACAAACCGACCGATTTAATCCAAATCAGTTCCAGTAGTACAACCCACTCATCACCCGACTATATTACACCGTCAATTTCAGATTCTACCCGTTCAAACTCGGTTTCTACCGATTAAACTCATTTCGACCTAAAACGGAAAATGTAGGAAACACCCAACAAATCCAAACACATACATACATAATCATACACATTGATTAAGATAGTAAGATTTCACACCCTTACCTCGATTAATCGGAAGCTAGAAGTCGTTCTTGAGCTTTCCATGCTTTTCCTTCTTTTTCCTTCTACTTTCTCTTCTTCCTCCACTTTTCTTTCATGTTTTCTATTTTACATTTTCGTTCCGCTCCCCCTTCATATATCCTTCCCTTCGGTTTCTCTCCAATTTAATCCCTCTCTCAAAACATCTATCAATCCATTTAAACAATCATCTAACCATTCAAATAATTAGAATAATCCAAATAAACCAATTAATTAACACAAATAATTAGTTATTGACAATTGGGCTGTTACAACTCTCCCCCACTTTAGGAATTTTCGTCCTCGAAAATGTTACCTCAATGAACCGAGTCGGATACGACTTCCTCATGCCAATCTCTCAAATCCCACTTTCTCTAGTTGGTTCCCCCCAACTGTCTTTACCGAAGAAATCTTCATTACCTCGAAGTTACTTCTTACTTATCAATCTGAACTAGCAATGTCTCAACAGTCCAATCCTTCCTCACTTGTACACCATCTGTCTGAATGAATGCACTTGCACTTCCTCAATTAGGCACATACCACATCATGTAAATTCACAAGCGACAGCGGTAAGATAATCTAACATGATACTTCTCCCACGCTTCCGCTGCGCCTCTCTGATACTAAGCAACAAAACACGGTGTGTGCTTTCGAGACTTCAAAGCTCGATCAACACCCGTCACCACTGTAACCCTCAGAACATGTCCTTTCGCGGATCTTCTCGATCTTTTCAGTCATCTCTTACATAATCCTCAGGTCCGAGCACAGTACCCTCGCCTGAATCATATCGATACAAAGGAGTCTTACACCTCCTGCCATACAAAGCTTCAAATTCCCATCTGACACCATATTAGATGACAGCTCATACAATCTTTATCACTTCAGTGATATACATCTCAACCGGCTCCAACATAGAATGATTAATCCTCGCTGGTAGGAAAAGAGCCAATCCAGTCATTCCATCCAAAATCACTCAATTAAAACCATATTCCTCTAATTCTCCGGAAAACTCAACGCAAAATCCATGTGAATACTATCCGATTTCAACTCTGGAATATACAACGGTTACATCAGACCCAACAGTCTCAGATGTTCACTCTTCGACTTCCGACAAGTCTAACCAGCACATACAACTAAACCACTTCTCTCTCCATATATGGCCATCAAAATAATTTCCTCAAATCCGGTTACATCTTTATAGCACTAGGATGGGTACTCCATCTACCACAATACTCTTATCCCACTTAATAATATCTATAACACAACTCTATCACGACATCTCATGACACCATTCCCATTAATATGAAAATCAGTCCTTCGACTTAATTCATTAAATTCAACCACCATCATCAGTATATACCAAATCTTCAAATCGATGCATCAGTTACCGCGTTGCTCTACCTGAATGGTAATTCAATCTAAAGCCATAATCCCTCAGGAATTCCAATTGTTTTCCTCTGCCTCATATTCAATTCTTCCAATTCAAACTAATACATTAAGCTCTTGAGATCACCAACTATTTCAAATCTCTCACTAACCAATTGGAGCCTCCAACTTCGGCACAAAGACAATGACGACCAACTCTAAGTCACTCGTCAGATAGTCCCTCTTATATATTTTAAATTGCCTCCAAGCAACTAAACTTGCTAATGTTGCACTTAACATATCTCTCAATCATACCCACGAGACATCACAAAACACAACGAACAGTTCTGTCGAATTCGGCAAGAATCCATACACGAGCTGTTGACAACTCTCCCAAAACTCTCTGAACTTTCTTCACAGTGGCATATCACCGCTTCTCCTCCGACACTGATAACACAAGTTCCCGATGCTCAACATGATCTCTTATATTCTTCGAATTATCAAACACATTTAATCAATAAATTAATTAATTCCATGTCACTATTTCACCATCACACAGGGAACTGTAATAGCTTCCAACGCTTCTAATTTTGCGTCATTCCGAGTTACGGTTCTCCCGTTGCAGCGACAATACGAAAACAACGTTTTCACTCTTAGAAGGTCATTCATCACATTTCCAACTCTTTAAATGTTTGAAGGTCTAATTATACCAAACTTGTATTCCACATCTAATTTCCTTTAGTAATCACCAGAAGTCATTATCCACCCTTAACATACTCGACCTCACAATCTGTTGCCGTAGCATACACACCAGACACAAGTCTCAAAATTACTCACTCAATTTTAATTCCTTGGCCACCCAAACAGACATACCAGCTGGAGCCCTCAATATATGACTAGTTTCCGCAACTAAGTCGATTACAACTTCACCTTACGTCCTGTCTGTATATCACTTATCTTGTCAGGATAACTCTCAGGCAACCATAATCAATCGGTAAACCACCAGCTTCTCCACTTTCATTAATACTCAAAATTCCCATCAAAATTAAACATCTCATCACAGTCCTGCGCCGACTCATCAAAACAACTCTTAAGCGCTCGGCTTCACTCAAAACAATTCACTGCACCATGCCATCTAAGCTTGCAAGACACAACTATCCCATCCAACACAATCCCAACTACTATCAACAAGAGATTAAGGGTGATTAGTTCCTCAATTTGCCGATAGACAGTCGAAAATCATGATGGGGTATAAACCATCTTTACCAAACTATAAGAGCATTCAACCACACTGAGCTACATCTCCATACTTGCAGCAACCTGGAGAAGCACAAGTTTCTCCCCCACTTGGATCACTCCCACTTATGTAGACAAAGGCTAGACAACAAACACGTACCAACAGTGTTGCACACACATGTCTCATACAAGGGAACAACTAACATTAGACAACTTGGCCGGATGGACCGACCTGCTCTAATACCACTGATGTAACACCCTTCTTACCCCACATGAAAATACATAATTAATCAGAGTAAATTAACATGCTTTCACAAAAGGGCGTCACACAATTTACAAATCTCAACATTCACCTGTCATACTCATGTAACATTGAAATAGATAATCATGCCATTAAATTTTCATCTTGCATGTAGCAGTGTGTTGCGGTGGAAATAGGATATCAAACTATTAATTAGTTTGAATCACAATTCTTAATTCACAACCGCTCTTTGATTTATCCGAAGGAAAATGTCAAAAGAGGGAAAACCTATTTTTGCATTGTAAACACAATGCGGGGAGAGACCTAGGTAAGGGGTTGGTTAAGCTTAGGGAAGGTACTAGCACCCTAAACTTCTGTAGTACTCTACAGGAACCTTTTGTTTATTGTATGCTTTTTTATTTTTATTTATTATCTGCTTTAATATATATTGAGCTAAGGGATAGAGTGACCTAAAATACCTAAGGGTTAGTCCTAAGTTTACTCGGCAAGACGTCGCATCTTATGCCTACATATCCTGACGGGAATGGAATCAGAGTAATTGTAGTTCCCCTCGAAAGGGAGGTTAGAAACGTCTTGAATGTGGTCAAGGTTTCAAGGGGAGTAAACATATCTTAAGGACACGCTTACGTGGAGTCTTTGAAACTCCTTATTCTATGTTGAATTTGTTAATTGAAAATTTAGGGTTGAAATTAGGGATTCCACGGCGGGAAACCCTAAACAGAGTACAGCGACTATTTGACCTAATGCTAGGGTAAAGGGCATTTTCATCCACGGCGGGACACCTAGGCTATTAGGGTTTTTGAAACGGTCAAAAATTAGGGTTATTGACTCGGCGGTCAAACGGCTAGACCTAATTCCTTCGGAGGGATTCTAACGGTAAAAAAATGCAAAATACGGAAAATTACCATTCGGCAGAATTAAAGTGCGTAAAAATAAAGAAAGCGGTAAAAGAAAGCATCGCGACGATCACTCGCGTAAATTACAAATCCCCAAAAAAGAAAGATAAAATAAAACCGCGACCATGGCCTCGCGTAAATTACATCCATGGAACAAAATACAAATATGATAATGAAATATTTAACTAATGATAAATAAAGTTAAACTCAATCAGCTGAAAAAAAATCAGAGAATGTTAATAGGATTAGACAGAAATAAAGCGGATAATGAGATAGTGAAGAGAAAGCTGCTAATTTGATATTGTTTTATTTCTTAAAAAAAAGATTTCGGTTTTTAACTTTGAAAAAAATATTTTTTGTCTTAATTAAAAAGAAAGAATTTTTGTTTTAAATTTAAAAAAGGTTTAATTTTACTATATAAAAAAAAGAGTTTAATTGTCAAATGTTCAAAAAGTGTCTTAGTTTTAATTTGAAAAATGTTTTAGTTTTAATTTTAAAAAGATTCAATTTTAATTTTTTTAAATAAAAAGAAGTTTTAGTTTTAATAAAAAGAGAGGTTTAGTTTAATTTTAATCTTAGTTTTAAAAATGATTTAGTTTTTTTTTTTAAAAAGAATTTAATTCTAATTTTAAAAAATTGTTCTAGCCTAAATATTAAAAAAAAGGTTTAGTGTTAAAAAAAAAAAGAGTTGATTAGCAAAAGTTTAATTTAAAAAGATTAGTATTAATTTTCAAAAAATGTTAATTTTTTTGTTTAAAAGAAATAAAAAGGTTAATTAACTTACGCTAATTAAAAAATAGTCTAAAAGAAGTTTGTCTTTTATTAAAAAACTGTTTTTTTGAGTTTTTGTTTTATTCTAAAGAAGAGAACTGTGAAAGTTAATAAAAATATGTTTTTAATTAATAGTTATTCTCTTAATTATTTAAATAATTACTTACTAAACTCAGAATTTTAAAACCCATATCTTTCGGCCGATTGGCGGTGATGAAATTTGATGGACGTATTGATGCTCGTCCTCTGGCGATGATGAAGCTATCTTCCCTCTTCTGATAAATCGTGAGAACGGCCGCCGTTTTTCTCTTTTGTCTCCTTCTTTTTTTATCAAATGCAACTCATGTTTATATAGGTAACAAATTAGGGTTAACTCTAACCTAATGCCCACTTTAAAGCCTAACTTAAATAATTAGTCAAAGCTAAAAAAAACAAACTAAAACAAACTTAAAAGAATAAAATCTTTTTTTTTATGAAAATATTAAAGCCTAACTTAAATAATTAGTCAAAGCTAAAAAAAACAAAAAGAGCACGCCACATGATATTTTCTTACACAGGGTCTCTTGCCAATTGTGCTATTTTATTCATTCAAAATAAAGTGGCACTAGAAACCCTGTAAACTAAAAGAGCACGCCACATGATATTTTCTTGCAACAATCAAACAACTGCACAACCCGTTAGTGGTTAGTTTAAATGCAATGCAAAATGAAATGGGATGCAAGATGAAACGACTAATCTTAGGACAAAATTTGGGGTATTACAGTTGCCCCTATTTAAATAGCTTCACCAGATTATTTGAGCGACGAAGGCTCGAGAAATCATGGTGGAGGGATTTAAATATAGATAACCGAAAATTTTTCCCTTAGATGCAGTGATATGCAATGCTATGGACAAAACGGAAATAAACTATAATGCTGACAATGCCATGAATTTAGTATGGTACGTATGATGGAATGGTAAATGAAGAGATGCAGACGACACGACGACACCGGGGACAGACGCGACGAACCACACTGGGGAACATGACGCACTGGGGAATTCTAAAGCGATGGTCAACTGGTGCGAACACAACCAATTGTCACTTTTAGAAAGGGAATAGTAAGAACGGGATCCTCAATGGAGATGGCACCGGTGAGACGGCCTCCAATGGGGGAATTTAAGAGTAATCATCAACAGGTTCAGGCGTGACCGGCTGATACTCTAGAGTAAGAAAATAAAACTGGATCTGCACGACTGTAGGATCGATTAACAAGATGCTGGAGCATTGAGCAAAGAATAACATCCAAGCTTCTGGAAACTTTCCCTCGTGACAGGATCAAACAAAATTTAGGAATCCGTAGAAAATATACAGGGTAAAACCGGCTTTATGCCAAAATAAATGGTCTTAAATGGGAAACACCCTGATAAGCTTTCTCGAGAGAGAACTGCCACTTATCGTTGGAAGGGACTTATATGTCAAATTGGATAAGCTCTCAAATAAAGAGACTGCTGCTTATATGTGGATAGTAGACTGATTGATAATATAAACTTCTTCACGTCTTAAGTCTGTGCTCCCTGGACATGATTCGGTTTCTTCTTTTGCTAAAGGATAAAATAAAAGTCTTCATAATTCGAGATCAGTGCTCTCCCTAATATGACTCGGCTCCTTCTTTTACTAAAGGGTAAACGAACTTCTTCATACTTCAAGATCTGTGCTCTCTTGAATATGATTCGGTTCAAAAACCTCCCCGCACTTCAAAATGAAAAAGAAAATGGAAGCCCATCTGCTCGATGGAGATGGCCATTTGCTGCAAGTCATAACGAAGATAGGATAAGCTTCTCGGGCGAGAAATGCCGCTTATTTGCAAGAGTGGAAATAATAAGCTTCTCGGGTGAGAACTGCTTGTAGAGGTGGTAACAGGTAATGCAAATTGTAAAGAAAGTTGTGATGATGGCAAACATCTAGATCACTGAGTGATAGCAGGTAACATAAATTGTAAAGAAGGTCATGATGATGGCAAACATCTAGATCACTGAGTGATAGCAGGTAACATAAATTGTAAAGAGGGTCGTGATGATGGCAAACATCTAGATAACTGAGTGATAGCAGGTAACATAAATTGTAAAGAAGTTCGTGATGATGGCAAACATCTAGATCACTGTAATGTAAATTGTCAAGAATGTTGTGATGATGGCAAACATCTAGATCACTGTAATGTAATAATGAGCTCCTTGTATGAGAAGATCAATTGTAGAGTGTATTGTAAAGTGTAAGGTAGGTGATAAGCTCCTCGGCTGGGAACTGTTGCTTGTCTATTGTGCAATGTAGTGATAAGCTTCTCAGGCGAGAACTGTCGCATATCTGCAAAGGATTGTAAATGCTTTTCTTGAGAGATAGTGCAAAATAAATGCACATCCAGGTATGTTCGGTGACCGACGGGACCGAAGTTCGATCTAGAATTGGGATAGAAAGAACTGTCAAACAAGACTCTATTGAGGAAATGAACTCAAATAGGGATTATCTTATCCTAGCGCGGAAAGATAACGAAAATAACAGTCATCCACGAGGGTTGAACTCTGTGGGGAAACTAGAAACAAGTAGGTAATTTATGCTTAGGGCTGACGATCTACTTGGAGAGAGCGGACAAACCCAATTACTCGGCGGTAACGACAAGGATGACGATAAATAGCAAGCATGCAAATGCTAATGCGTATGCCAAAGTGTATATGAATGTGTATGTTCATGTGTATGACAATGAAATGAAAATGAGTATGTAATGCTCATGCTTATGCTTATGCTGACAAAACAGATGAGAGAGGAGACATGAGATGAAGTAAACATCTCGACAGGAATACCCGGTGACCTCTGCAACAGTACATCTATTAGAGGATAGGAATAGCTGATGGTAAGACCGAATCTGGCTTCAAAGTTAAAATTTCCCTGGGGAGAAAAGATCACGACTTCCACATGGGGATACGTCTTCACTAGAGAGTACGATGTCACGACTTCAACTGGGGATCCATGACCTCTGCACGAGGATATAATGTCATGACTTCACGGGAGGGATTGCTATCATGAACCGTAATCAGCCAAAGAACTCTTGGGATCAGATATTTTCGGGGATAAAATAAATATCCGCTTTGTGGAGAAGATGTGGAATTAGGCAACTTCATGGAGATAGCGTAGCAACTTCCTGGGAATAATACTTCGGCTTCCTGGGGAAAAGGTACGTCCGACTGGGGATAAAGTATATCAAACTTCCCTGGAGAGTTCATCGGACTTACTGGGGAGAAATCAACAAACATTCGTGAGGACAATATCTTGACTTCTTAGGGAAAACCTGGCACTCCTGGGGGATATTCCTGAGGAAAGTAAGGCAATTCCATTGAGGAACAGATGATCCTACCGAGAATGGGTCTTCAAGACTGTATATCACTTGGAGGATACCGGAGATGTCTCTGCAGTCTTGAGAGTCACTGGGGATTTATCGGGTGGATCCCAAAAGTGTTGTCATCTCAAAGTCTCGCTGGGGACTATCACTGAGAAGATGCTGGTATGATCTTTGTAGTCTTGGAGACTACCGGCTCGGTCCATAATGTTGTCAGCTTATAGTCTCGCTGGGGACTATGTCGGGTTAAAGTCTCTCTAGGGACTGCTCTGAGGAAATGGTTGATGAGATTTACTGGGGAATGAAGACCACCGGGAGTAAGATCCATCGGGTGCATGAAAATGTCGTGAAACAAGCTAGTTTTGATCTTAATGGACTTCGGGATAGTCGCCATTTTGAAAAATAATATGCCCTAGAGTACCTGCTGTATGAGAGAGTCATCTCGAGAGGATTTTACAGAGAACATAGGGTTCGATTGCCCCATTATTTTCAAACTCTTGGAGAGATTTGTCAGATCTTGACGTAACTAGCATGGATTAACCGTGTTACGACTGAGTCTACAAGAACAACTCTTAAGTACGTCATGCTCGCATCAGTAAGTGAGTTGGAAATCACCTTCCCCTGTTTAGCAGAATCTTCAAGTTCCATTGTGGATGTACGTATGTAAGTTTCTATGATATCAAGCACAAATGATATCCTGAAACTATCAATGCAACAACATTTGTCTTGAAAAAAATTTTGTTTTCATTTTGAAAAAAGATATCGCTATAACTCGCGACCGAAGTCGCGTAGCTAGGATATGAATTTAACTTGTAATGCCAATGGTAAATTGAGCATAGCTCGTAGGAGTCAGGAAACGTTATCTCGTCGAGTATGCTGCCAAAAGAATTCCTACTTCAATTAGGTCTTTTAAAGGTTGTATCGCGGCTCGGTTCACGGTTTAAGAAACAAAGGATAAAGGCTCAAAATGTTATTTGCACCCACCCATTCTTCGTGATGTTCTCCAAACCTATTCAGTTAACGGGATACGAGCACTCATATCTCAATCGGGTTTGATATGGTCGAGAACTCATTAAGGCTTTGGACATGGCAGTCACTCACCTATTGTCTTTTGTGTTTGATCACACGACTTTGTTCTTTATTAGGAATTCTTTATGGTAATCCTTTGTTTTTATTATATTTTTTCATTCCCTAACTTTTGCCTGGACGACGTCTTTTGGATTTGACTTTGGAGTCCAGCGGGATGCCCCAGTTTTGCCTAAGTCTCCCTCACAAGTTCTGACTTAGCGGGCTATATATATATTTTTCTTATTTTTGTCGACTAAGTCATGTGACTCTTTTGAAGGTTTGTGACTTCCCCACTCTGTAGGTAGTATAAGGATAATCATTGACTTCTAAACTTCCTAAGATGTAAGGGATAGGTTCTCGAAGGTTCGCTCCTCCTTTTTGAGAGTCTGAGCGCTCGATCAATTTAACTGAAAAACTACCCTGCCCCAGGTTAAGATGAGGGTTTTTTTTGGAAGAGAAGAAAACTCCTACTTCAAGGATCAAAGGGGTTAAAGAGGGATTATCATCCTTATGTCTCCAGTGTTTGGGATTTGAAACAATGCCTTACATCATCAGTTGATTTACCGACATTCGCATTGGACTTGAGTTAGTATCTGGAAATATCATGGCTTCAGGAGAGCAGAACTTGGTTGTTACTCGGGCGGAGTTTGAATTGTTGAAGTACCAGATGAGTCAGGTCATGGAAGCCGTGACAGCTATAAATGGAGAAGGAAACAATGGTCAAAGAGCTCAGATGAACAATGTTGCCCAGCCAGTGCAAACCCCTGTCAGAGGTCGATATCCCTTCAATGACGCAGAGTGTCACCATTCCATGTTCTCTACGCCAGATTCTCCAAGGATTGTTCCATCTTCAAGAGTTGTTCCGCAGGTTAATATTCAGGG
This sequence comes from Lathyrus sativus, assembly GCA_963859935.3. Lineage (NCBI taxonomy): Eukaryota > Viridiplantae > Streptophyta > Magnoliopsida > Fabales > Fabaceae > Lathyrus > Lathyrus sativus. Next base: position 513,511,434 of record OZ012740.1, on the reverse strand, counting down.
CCCACTGACTGCTGAGTATATGAGAAGACTTCAGACGTTGGAAGATCAGATGACTGCCCTGGTGAATAAGAATACTCTTGATCTGAATGCTGCAGGCATGTGTTTTGCGCCAGGTCTTGTATTGCCTCCAAAGTTCAAAATGCCCAATTTCGAGAAGTACAAAGGGGATAGTTGTCCGAAGCTACATTTGGTTATGTTCTGCAGAAGAATGACTCCACATATCACTGATGACAAGCTCATGATTCACTGTTTCCAAGATAGTTTGATCGGAGCATCTTTGGACTGGTACATGCACTTGAAGAGTGATAGTATTAAATCATGGTCGGACTTAGCCAATGCCTTCGTGAAGCAATACGACTACAATCTAGAAATGGCTCCTTTTCACGTGCAGTTGCAAGAATTATCTCGTGCGGAGAATGAATCCTTTAGGGGGTATGTGCAGAGATGGAGAGAATTGGCTGCTCGTGTTCAACCACCGATTCAGGAGAGAGAAATGGTTAGCCTCTTTTTGGATACTCTGAAGGGCCGTTATTATGACATGATGTTCACTTGTACAAGCTTTGAAGGTTTGATGAGAATGGGAGAGCTTGTTGAGAGAGGACTCAAGAATGGAAAGCTTAGAGAGGCTCCTTATATCCCGGTTGATAAGAATGAATCAGTTATCAGTTCTCAAGAGGAGTGGGAAGAAGGAAGCGATGTTGTCTCAGAATCTCTAGTGCCTCAGGCTCAGTTTTCAGACACTTCAAACCAGCAGTCATATTATCGTCAGCCGCGTCGTCACGCCCGACAACGACCAAGGAAACCTGAAAGGCAGTTTACTCAGTTACCGGTGTCGTACAGTCAGTTATTGCCAGATTTGGTCGAAAGTGGATTAATAGTGCCGAAAGAAACTAATCCAATGATCCCGCCTTATCCTCCAGGTTCTGATGCCAGCGCCCGCTGTGAGTACCATGTTGGGGGTACAGGGGCATTCGACAGATGATTGTAAAGTGCTTAGAAGCCAAGTTCAGAATCTGCTAGACTCTAACAAGATCTTCATCACGCCTCCGGGTTTTGTTCGGATTGTTGATTATCCTTCATCCAGTTGTGTGGGTTCGTCAGTCAATGTCAGGGAATACTCCACCGAGAGTGTATGATCGGGAGAATGTCCACTTGAGAGCTCATGTTGAATATGGGGGAAGTTGCTAGAGGTTTCTGTGCCGGGGGTTGCATCTGTTTTCTCTGTTGACTGTTTAGCTTTCGTGCGCTGTTGTTTGCTGACCACCACCAGGCTTGTTGGCTGGGGTCATTGTATTTTGTACTTGGGTGTGCTTGTTCGCTGCTCTTGTTGGCTTTACATAGTGGTGTGAGGCGTTTATCTCTGTGCTTATAGCTTGGGGTGTATTTATATTGTCTTGAATATGTGTTTGATTTCTGCATTGCACTCTCACATAACAGGTACATCAGAACCGTGGGTCTTATTTCCCGTTTCCAGTTTGTTGCAGGAATTCCTCAGAGACATGGAACAGAATCAGGCTGAATTGATTGAAGTCTGAAACCAGCTAAGGCAGATGATGAAAGACATGCAAGAATTGCGTCTGGATCAGAAGATACTCAAAGAGGAAAATAATCAGCTGAAGACCCAAATGAGCTTGATCATGGAAGTAGTCAAGAATGTGATTAGGAAAGAGGATGGTCAGCTATCTGAAGCCGCAGTGAAGGAGTTCGTTCCACCTGTGCCTGTGGAACCTGAGCTTAAAAGACGTGTTGATCGACACCACCACCAACAACAAAAGATACATCCGATTCGGCAAAGGCCAAGGAGGATATTTGAGGCGCCGCCTTCAACATATGCTAAGCTCTTGCAGACTTTATTGAGTTTGAAGCTGGTTGAAAAAAGAACATTGGAGCCACTCACAGGAACGACGCTTCCTTATGGGTATGACACTAGTAAGCAGTGTGAATTTCATTCCGGGGCGCTCGAACATGATGTGGAAAGCTATCACGCTTTCAAGCACAACGTTCAGGACTTGATTGACGCAAAAGTTATTGAACTCACGCCGGGCGGCGTAATTGTACCTAATGGTCGTACCCCAGTTGGTGCTAAGATGATGGATGTTCCCGAAGCTGCCGTAGATCAGAAGTATATTCTGCAATCATTGGTGTCAGAATCTCCCTGTCCTCAGTTGCTGCCTAGACCAAGCCTGAGGATGAAAGCGCTTGAACAAAAGGAGTCCCTGATAATTCAGACTCGACCTCCAAGTGGTTTGACTGATCAAAGTCAACAATCTGTTCAGTCTTTGCAACAGACGTCAACTCCTTTCCAGAGTCAGCAGCCTTATCGTTATCGGTCAAACCTGCGTGCTAGACAGAGTCCACTAAAGTCAGAAAGGCAATTCACCTGGCATCCGTGTTAAGCAGTATGGCTTCAAGAGGCAACTTTGAAGATGGCTGATTCAGCAGCAAGTCAGATGTGAAAGCCCGGTTCTCGGAAGCTGACGTTTTCCTGTGTTTCATCTTGTCATTTCTTTATGTTTGTAGCTTCTTAAATTGCAATCTTGTTTGTAAAACTTGTTGTTTTCATTCAATTGATGATAATGAAATGAGTATGCATGTTTTGATTAAATCCATTCGTGTTCACTAATTGATTTTTACAGATATCCAACGTTTGGTTAAGCGGAATCCGGGGAGGATGACGAAAATGAACGACATACAAGCTTCTGATATTGTATGCCTTTGAAATAAAACCTGCTGATGATGTACAGGCATTGTTTCAAATCCCTAAACACCGGAGACATAAGGAAGATAATCCCTTGATAACCCCTTTGAGCCTAGTTGTAGGAGTTTCTTTCTGAAAACGAAAAACCCTCAATGTCAACCTGGGGCAGGGTAGGTGTTAGCTAATTTGACTGAGCGTCCAAATTGCAAAAGGAGTGTCCGTTCGAGGATCCATCACACCTCTATAGGTCGTGCCTAAAAAGCCACAGTGGTTAAGCATCAGGAGTGACACAGTCACATTATTCCCCAAAAAGTCAGACAACCAGTGTCACACGACTTGTTCGGAAAAAAATGAAAAGCGAAAAGAATCAAAATCCCGCTAAGTCAAAACTTGAAAACAAACGACTTAGGCAAAAATAGGGGCATCCCGCTGGACTGGAAAATCAAAAGAAACTCAAAAGAGTCAGTCCAGGCAAAAGTTAGGGAAAGAAAAGAAAAAATGAAAAGGATTACAACAGAAAAGTCCTCAAATGAAATATGAGTCGTGTGACCCCAAGTGTCAAAGACGAAGAACGAGTGGCTGTCACTCCAAAAGCTCATAGTTTCTCGAACTATCACTCCTATATCTCAACCTCTAAGAGGTGAGCGCTAAGGTCGAATTAGCTGAACGTAGGATCGGAGAACATCAAGGAGAATGGGTGGGTTAAAATTAAACTTTGAGACTTTATCCTTTCTTTCAAAACCGTGAACCTGACCACGTTACAACCTTCAAAAGTCCTAATTGAGGCAGGGTTGTTTCAAAGGCATATATCGGTTAAGATCGCGTCGAATCTGACTCCTAAAAGGGTTCTTCTTACCATGTTGGTGCTGATGTTGATATTTTAATAAATGATTTGTGCTGTGTAGGCCATAAACTGATTTTCCTTTTTCCAGTGAACAGATTGGATGTTAAAACTGTCATATGTATTGCATTAATGTACCTTTTATGCAGAACAACTGGTTTTACTTACGAGTAAGCACTTGACAGCAGGAAAGTTTCCTACAGTGGAAAGTCTGATCAGGATAGAATGCAGGATGCCCGAATATTCCGAGAGTCGGGGCAAGCTATTATCAAGTGATCCCCAGTGAGGTCAGCCATCCAAAGCAGTTGTTCTGGGGCAATCAGGTCGAGATTTGGTAAATCTCTCATAGCTAGAGTTACTACACTGAATCAGCCAATCAGGGGCAAAGTCATTGCAGACAGGGGCAGACCATCCGAAGAGCGCAGAGGTTGTTCTTTCGAGGGGCAGTTGATCCGAAGTATATCTCAGAGGTTCAGAATGCCGGGGCATTTCATATCAGACCGTCAGGGTACAGATTTGCTGATTTACTTTTGAGGACTATCCCCACAGAGGTCCCACAAGCTGGGGCATATCAGAAGCGAAGGAATGGTTTTTCTCCGTGACATCAGAGTCATCAGAGTTACTCAGAGTCATTCGAGCAGATTCAGCTAATCTCCAAGTGCGAGTCGAATGTCGGGAAGTCGTGTTACCATCTATTGACCCTTCAATCAGAAGCTGTGAATTCAGACAGGATATTGTTCTAGTGTCAATCATACATGACCCATTATGGATAGCCTAAAGCCCAATCATTATTGGCAATTTTCAAGAAGCCCAATCCATATTGGCAATCACTGTGAGGCCCAGTCTGTGTGGGCACATCGTTTCAAAATCCAATCTTCATTGGTACGCAGGAAAACTCCGTCTGTTTTCCACAACAAAAGTCCAATTTTCGTTGGCACAGGTAAGCTATCCCTGACAGAAGTCCAATCATGATTGGCGCATTTAGTTATTCCTCAGCGAAATTGGCTTCACTCTTCCAACATTTATTTTACTGGAATAATTCTGTGACGCCTGGTTATCCCCAGTGGAGTTGGCTGTGTCTTCAGCATTTATTTTGCTGAAGCGGTTTTCTGCATCCAAATTCTCCAGCGGCCGAGCCTGCATTTGCATTTGCATATATCATCATATTTGCATCATACTTGCATTTCATCCTCAAAATGCGTAGCATTTCCATCCTATATGGAGCATTACGCCATAGAAAAATTCAAACATACGCATATGCATACGAAGCATAAGCCAGTTTTTCTATCAGCCTTCAGTGGCAACATGAAGTACTCTGTGATCAGTTTAGGGGCATTTATCCAGCAGCTTTATTCAGATAGCTCTTTGGTGTTCGATTCTCAAATCATGCAACGGTTATGCTTTATTCAACGATCGGTTGATATTGACAGACTTCTCTTACCGTCAATTCCCATTGACGATGGTTGTCCCCCAGCGGGCCTTCTCCGTCTATCATTAGACTTCGGGAGTTGGGATATGGTTTTCTCCGTCTATCCTTAGACGTTGAGAGGTTTTAAGGCGATCTTTCAGATATTGGCATTCTTTCTGTTTATTGGATGAAATGACATTTCAAGAAGGTTTTTCTGACCGTCGATCCTTATTGACGTCGAGGCTCTTCGAAGAATATTTGGTTTTCCTAGTTGTTGATCCTTATCAACGGCATGGCTCTTGCGAAGTGGTTTTTCTGTCAATCCTTATTGATGATGTGGCCCCTCTGAAGATATTGTTCTTTCCATCAATTCCTGTAGACGAAAGGATTCTGAAATTTGATGGGTGGTGATGAATGTGGTTCTCTTTCCGCTGACGGGCTTTCCTTCGGGATGGGGTGTTTCTGTCTATCTGTAGACGATGTAAATATAGATATTGGTTTTCCTTCGGGACGGAGTCTTCCTGTCTATCCTTAGACAATGTAAATATGGATATTAGTTTTCCTTCGGGACGGTGCCTTTCTGTCTATCCTTAGACAATGTGAGTACGAATATTGGTTTTCCTTCGGGATGGTGTCTCCGTCTATCCTTAGACGATGAGAGTACAGATATTGGTTTTCCTTCGGGACGATGCCTTTCTGTCTATCCTTAGACAATGTGAGTATGGATATGGGTTATATTTCTCCTTCGGGAAGGGGGTCTTTCTGTCTATCCTTAGACAATGTGAATATGGATATTGGTTTTCCTTCGGGATGGGGTCTTTCTGTCTATCTGTAGACGATGTAAATAGGGGTATGATGTTCCTTTGGAAGGGGGTCTTTCTATCTATCTGTAGACGATGCAAATATGGATATTGGTTTTCCTTCGGGATGGGGTCTTTCTGTCTATTTGTAGACGATGCAAATATGGATATTGGTTTTCCTTCGGGATGGGGTCTTTCTGTCTATCTGTAGACGATGTAAATAGGGGTATGGTGTTCCTTCGGGATGGGGTCTTCCTGTCTATCTGTAGACGATGTAAATATGGTTATGGTTTTCCTGCGGGGTAGTGTCTCCGTCTATCATTAGACGATGGGAGGTGATCAAGTGCATGTTGATCCAACCTTCGGGTTTATTATTTATGGTGTCACACAAGTAACTGGTGTTGAAGTCAAATCTCTTTATCAGGAGTGATCATTTTTGTTGCCAGAATAATTGGATTCGGTTCTCTGGATAGTGTTCCCCGAGCGAGGGCGCAGTTAATTTCTGCGGTTGGCAAATTTTCGGGTTTATTTTGTATTCAACCGTCTTCTACCTTTTAATGTTTGAAGGCTGTTTGCTCTTCAACCCTTCAGGTCCAAGCCGCTTGAATAGGGGCAGCTGTTGCACCCTAAAATTTGACCAACCGGTCCCCATATCTGGTTTATGTTTCGACGCATTTTACATTTGCATTTGCATATTACATACATGGCATTTTCCTCAGTCAGATTGATTTTTATCGGGATTATAGCCCCTGGCGTTTCAAGTAGTGCAGGTGTCGCTACTCGAAAAATGCATCGGACAACGACGGGGAGGCGAAAAAGAAAGACAGAAGAGTCGCCACCGAACTTTATTTATCCCATGAGGGGAAAGGAAAACATCGAGAAAACCTTAAGAAAAGAAATGGATAAGATGGTCTTGCAACCAAGAACGGGTTCGGAAGCCGGTTATGCGAGGGGAAGGTATTAGCACCCCTCGCATCCATCGTACTCGATGGGAACCTTTTATTTGTCGATGTGTGAATTTATTTGCTTAAATATTATGCTATAAGAAGAGTGTTTCACTGGGTAAAAGAAGGGTTTGAAATAGGAAAGTTATGAGGAAAGAGAGAACGGGGAAAAAGAGAAAGAACAGACTCGGTAGGACTTCGCAGTCCTATGCCTACGTATTCTCAATAGATGTGAGAAAGTCAGAGTCGACGTAGTTCGGGGAACCACATATATAGGGGGAATGTGCTCGGCAAGGATTGTGGCCCTTGTGCCTACGTATCTTTACTTGAAAAAGTAAAGAATCAGAGCAGCCGTAGTTCGGCCTACGGTGTATTGATGTTTTTTATGAATGATGCTATCGTGCGCATTCTAGCAGTTAGGTGTTTCGCTGCTCGCTCGTTGGAGACTTAGGCGTTACCTGTTTGCGGTAGAACGGACGTAACATATCCTTTTTGAAAGATTGATTAGGTTTTCGCCACTCGAGGCAGGAAGTCGCATTTGATTGATTGGGTTGTTTTTAAGGGGCGAGACAGGTCCTCAGATAGTAACCCCTACGGGTAGTACCCGATTCTTTGTCTCAAAGTTTTTGTTATAAAAGGGTGTGGTGAACGAGGCGTCTCCGTATTGAAAGACGAGCATCGAAACCACCCTCACTACAGTGGGCATCCCTACGCTCGGAGAAGAAGAGGTCTACACCCAATCCTCTCTCTTTAATTCAATGCAAAGAGAACTTCATTCTCTTATTAAAGATGTTTTTGGTTTTGAATGGTAAGTGCTTTGCGACAGAGAACCCTACGGTAAACGTCAGCACTCGGGATAGGAGAAGGCCTACGCCTAACCACTCCACGACCATTCAAGTTTTTGTTGTGAAAAGATTTGAAAATGCACTCGGTACGAGACCGAGGTTTTAGGTGTGAAAGGTTACGGAATGAAGTTGTGAAAGCGAGAGGTGATGGAAGAAGTCGCGTCTTTGTATCGAAAGACGAGTGTCGAGACCACCCTCACTACAGTGGGCATCCCAACACTCGAAGAAGAAGAGGTCTACACCTAATCTTCTCTCTTTAATTCGATACAAAGAGAAATTTATTTTAAAGATGGTTTAAAGATGGACTCGGTCCGAGACCGAGGTTTTTTAGGAAGGAAGGTTTGAAAAGTCACTCGGTGCGGGACCGAGGTCTTAGGAGGAAAAGGGGTGGAAAAGTCTTCGTATTGAAAGACGAGTGTCTAAACCACCCACACTACAGTGAGCATCTCGACACTCGGAGAGGAAGAAAGTCTACACTTAATCCCCTCGTTTAATTCAATACAAAGAAAGTGACTTGAAAATATTTTCGAAGTTACACTCGGTACGAGACCGAGGTTTTAGGAGGATAAGCGTTGAAGGCGAAATGGTCTCAGATCCAACGTTATTTATCAACAGTTTGACTTAATAACGATTTACGGAGGTCTCGTCATCGACCCAACAGAGATGAAAATGGGACAAAGTGTCCAATAATAAATGCAGAATAAGATCGACTTCTAAAATAAAAAATAAACCCCACAACTCTAATATAAAATAACTCTAAAATCTTAGAAGAAATATAATATAGAAATGTTGAAAGAAATAAAATATATAAAAAAAACCAGTATATAATACATATATAAAATAACTAATAATAATAATATACATAACTAAACATAAAATAAAATAAAATAAAAATAAAATAAAATAATAAAAACAGCAAGTGAAAACCGAAATGAAAGAGTACTGAACACAAAAAATTGATCACTTGGGCTTCATGAGCCCATCATCCCGTTCACCAGGCAAAACAGTCACAAAGAAAATAATAACAAAACAAAAAACAACAACAACTCAGTGAAATAAAAACGCGACCATAGGGTACAACGATTACCACCTCAAATTTATCGCGAAGAGCGGTTCGCCTCCGAAGGTTTTCGTTCGATTCCCAGATCCCGGTTTGAATCTCTCTATCTCGTTATCATCTGGTCTTGGTTTTGTTCATGGTTTTGCTCCGTTCTACTTCTTCATCTATTCCGTTCTGGGTTTCCTTTTGTTTCTTTCGATTTCTGTTGTGGGTTCTTGAAGAGGTGTTTATTTGGATTTGGTTTATAGGAGTGGGTTTGAATTAAGGATTTGGGGTTTATGAAAACGAAGTGTTTGGGTGTTTCTGATATGGTTTTCGATTGGGGTTGTTGGGTTTAAATGATGGGTTCCGTTGTTACTGAAGCTTTGGGATCGAAGGAGATTTCGGTTTGGATCTACGGTTGGTCGTAGAGGTAGAAGGGTTTGAACAGAGGGGATTTCGAAATGGGGGTTGTGTTTTTGCAGCGTGAAGATGATGAAGTGCGATTGTGAGTGTGAGAAATTGGTGAAGGCGATGGGAAGAAACTCGGTTGGAGGGTGAAGGCTTTCTTTGAGCGGCTAGATTTTTAGGGTTGGTGGTTTTTTTCTGATAGTTTGATGATAGAGATTTTGAAGGTGAGTGTGTTGATGGTTGGAGGGGGATTAGGGTTTCATTTGGAGGCTGCTGGGTTTTGTGACTAGGGTTTTTGAGGCTCCCCCTTTTGCTGTCACTTCACACACCATTATATATGCAGAGGATTGAGGTAAAGTAGTACAATTTACTCAATCTCCTCTTTTGTCTGTAGTGAGATAAAGAAATTTTACCACAACCATATCATTCCTAGTTTCACTGCTTAGTAAAAATGTGATTTTACTGTCTAGTATAAACACTCACAATAAGCTCTCTATTGCACAACAGGTATCAGTCTTTCCACTTGGAGTTTTTAAGGTTAACAGCTGGGAATCCTTTATAACAGTGGGAAGCATATCAAACTTTGTTCACCTAGTGATTCTGGTGAGGATAATTTGCTTGATGTATACGAGAACCTTCATTTATATTTACGACCTATAATTGTGCACTCTTTAGCGTAACAACTCATGTATTTTCTTTTCTCTTTTGCAGGTGAGTGCACGGCCATATGTACAAAGTAACGGTTCCGCGGTTCTGCAACTGCTATGAGTGTGCTGCTCATGATGGTGGAGCGATTGTTGTTGCAATTGAGTATATTGTTGTAGTTGCAACTGCTGCTGCTGGTAGTAATAATGATGCCACATCTGATTGTAGCCTTGGCCATTCTGCATATATCCATCTTGATCATTACCTTGCATTGCGTGCTACGATACGCTCAATGGGCTGTTGTATGACTTCCCCAAAAGATTGCAAAACTGTCTTTTAAGTTCCTCAGCCAAATTATCCCAGTTAGATGGGGAAAGTAATGCATGGTATGGAGACTTATCAAGCTTTCCAGGCCACAGAAGACAAGTCATAAGCTTCTGGACATCAGCAATATGACTGCTAGCAAAAGGAAAAAGGTGAGTTCTTGCATAATGAAGGGCTTCATCTCTACTTCCACCATTTTGAAGTATTTTTACAAATTGCATCGAGTGAAGTTTCAACACAATATCAGATCCACTTCGAGCAAGTTTGTCAGAATTAGTCACAGCCCAGTTGAGTGCTGGCTCCAGGTTCTGATTCTGCATGGCTTGGAGTATTTGATACATTTCCAGGAATGGAGATTTCATAATTGCAGCAGATTCAGGTTCTCCAACTGCACTTAGAAAATGGTCCCCAACATCAAAAAGACCCTGGCGATAAAAATGGTTGGCAATTATTTGATTTATAGTGCGCGTATCCATGTCGATGTTTCTGTAAGCTTTGGATATATCAGGGTTGAAACATTTCTCAACCTGCTTCCCATATTTGTTGAGTGCTACATTTAGCTCCTTTTGTGTACTTTCCATTTGGCCAAGTGGGGCGATTTTAAGTAAACTGGCCTTCAGCTCATTCAGGACAGTCTTATAATCAAGCGCTTGATCAGTGTCACTGACTGACTGCATTGATTCTAAAGCACGTTCAATTTCCTGTTTGATCTGATCAAGCAACTCTTGAGCTTTAGAACTGGATAACTTTTGCTTTTTAGTAACCCGGTCAAAAGCATCTTTAACAGAATTTAGCTCCATGATGAGTATTAACTGTATCTACAGTTTGAAAAGCCGTACGCTAAGATTTAATACACTTGCTGAAAATGGAGGGAACAGATCTGTGGTGGGTGATTGAAATTTGCTTTAGCAGGTCTGTATTGTTTGCTGTACTACACGGATAGTGGTGGCATACCATGAAAAATTTAACATTTGCTTTGTAATTCACTGCTCCTACATACACTGGCTAGGTAACCCGAAATTCTTCTTGTGGCAAAATCATTTTTCCATATTCCCCTTGTCAATTACGTAACACCTCGAAAGAGCACCATATGCCTTTTTTAGTTCTTAATGAGATATGTGTGAATTGGTTGTGCGGTTTTGGAGAGTTTTTTTCCTCAGAATTTTCACTTTCTTCTCCTATTTTTTATTCTGTTTTTTTCTTATCTCACAGGTTTTGTAGCTGTTATTGGTAGCCTTGCGCAAGGGGTGGAAGTACTATTTTGTGGCTCCAAAACAGTCGGTACACTCTGCAGAATGAAGAGGCGTGTTGTCTCGTATGAGCTGTGTCGCTGGTACGAAACAGTTTTGTGGTTGGAGCGGCGTTTGTGCTGGCTGCAAGTCGTACAGGTCGCAGGCATTGCAGGATTTGGTTTGATGGTAGTATAGGGTGTGGTGCGTACGACATTGTGGGACCTCTTATCAAAACACAAGGTAGCTGGATTTGGGTACACAACAGCCTGCAATTCTTCTGTCTTATCTAATAAGTGCCCATTGGAGCACCAATGTTCTGTGCTGTTGTTTTTTTGTGTAGCAAGTATTACCAAATTGTAGGACAGGTAAACTTGAAGTGGCTCTTAGATATAGCCATGTTCCTCTCCTTTCTAATAACTTGTAATATTAAAAATTGTGTGGGGCCATGCTATGGTACAAGTTGTTCCTGATTTGTTGGCTGTGTATGGTAATTGATATTTCTGCTCTTTTTTTTTTGTTGTTGCAGGCTTTGTAGTACTGGTTTGAGGTAATGGTTAGCATAAACCATGTTGGACTCTTATGGAGAATCACGCTGCATTTCCTTTTGTCTTTTCTTCTTTTTCTCAATTGCTTTACAACCATGAATGGCTTTGTAATGTGAATTTCACAGCTTATGTGATGTTGATATGAGCTAACCTTTAGGCAATGTGTAATCATGAATCATGAGAGACCACCGATGCAACTTGAAGTATATGGGCCGGATAGTGACAATTTCTTCTTTGTAATTATTATATTTAGTAATCATGTGCAAATGGTCATGTCAAAATGATGATGGGCTTTATTTCAAAAATGGAATTTTCTCTCTTCTTGTTTTGTATCTTTGTGGATATATTTGTAATAATTCTATGTGCCTTATCATGAACTAGAGAAAATCAATAGTGTATTACTCAGAAGTTGAATGCCCTTTTAAAAAAACACAATCTACTATGCAACGATTCTGGACCTTTGAGCTTAGAACCATGAATAACTTCTTAAATAATGAGTCAACCACGAATCAGTCATGGATCAACTCCGAACTCTACCACTTGCATCAAGTCCTGAACCAAATGAGTAACACAACATTGCATTAGGACTGCATAAACCCAGATTTAACCCTCAGTCCTCTCATCATTTGAACTATGTACACCCTGGCTTCAGTCAGGGAACAAAATTTTGCCTAATCAATAAACCAGGTCCAAACCAATCAACTTCAATCAACACACCTCTCTTAATTTGATAATCCTTAAATGAAACTTGGATTAATTTAGTTCAACCTAGCAACGCCTAGAGCAGGAACAACATATTTTTTTTTGGGATTTTTGAATAAATGGATGAACAAATGAAAACTATACAGGTGGGATAAATTTAGGGTATGACAGATGCCCCTATCTAATTGGCTTAGACCGAGTAAAATGAACGGCTCTGGCGCTCACTCTTTCAAGGTAGAAGGCAATTAGATATAAAGAAGACCCTGAATTTGTCCGAAAAGCAAAGGAAAGTTTGGGAATTGAAAGTGATGGATGAGGTATACCTCTGAGCCAACTGTAAGTAGCAACAGGTCGCCATCACCAAAAGGATGATGGGATAAAACACACACGGCTACTACCACCAAAAGGATGATAGGAGTCCATTACCAAAAGGATAACGGAAAACACGCTAGTCATGACACCAAAAGGATGCCAGACCCATCACCAAAAGGATGATGGAGCGAAACAAGGCAAACCCGACACCAAAAGGATGTAAGGGGGATAAGCTTCTCTGAAGAGATTGCCACTTATCGTTGATGAAGGATAAGCTTCTCTGAAGAGATTGCCACTTATCGTTGAAGATGGATAAGCTTCTCTGAAGAGATTGCCACTTATCGCTGAAGATGGATAAGCTTCTCTGAAGAGATTGCCACTTATCGTTGAAGATGGATAAGCTTCTCTGAAGAGATTGCCACTTATCGTTGAAGACGGATAAGCTTCTCTGAAGAGATTGCCACTTATCACTGAAGATGGATAAGCTTCTCTGAAGAGATTGCCACTTATCGCTGAAGATGGATAAGCTTCTCTGACGAGATTGCCACTTATCGCTGAAGATGGATAAGCTTCTCTGAAGAGATTGTCACTTATCACTGAAGAAAGATAAGCTTCTCTGAAGAGATTGCCACTTATCGCTGAAGATGGATAAGCTTCTCTGAAGAGATTGCCACTTATCGTTGAAGATGGATAAGCTTCTCTGAAGAGATTGCCACTTATCGCTGAAGATGGATAAGCTTCTCTGAAGAGATTGCCACTTATCGCTGAAGATGGATAAGCTTCTCTGAAGAGATTGCCACTTATCACTGAAGAAAGATAAGCTTCTCTGAAGAGATTGCCACTTATCGCTGAAGATGGATAAGCTTCTCTGAAGAGATTGCCACTTGTCGTTGAAGATGGATAAGCTTCTCTGAAGAGATTGCCACTTATCGCTGAAGATGGATAAGCTTCTCTGAAGAGATTGCCACTTATCGTTGAAGATGGATAAGCTTCTCTGAAGAGATTGCCACTTATCACTGAAGTCTGCTGGAGACAATTCACTGGGGATCACCCATGGATTTACTGGAGATGCCCCTGTCTGGGCTGAATGTTGATTTTGAAGATCTGATTAACCACGAGGTTGAAATACATCGTGCAATACACCCATGGTTTTGAAGAGATGCCCCTGACTGGGCTAAATCTTGCTTTGAAGCTCTTGAATTTTGTGGAGGACCCACATTTTTGCAGATAGTGCCCCTGACCGGGCTGATGGTTGCTTTGAAGCTCTTGAATTTGCCCAATGAATGTTGAACAAATTTGTGGGGAACGCCCACAGTCTTGCGGAAGATGCCCCTGACTGGGCTGATTATGATCTTGATATCCTCTGACTCTCGTGGGAAAAACCACGATTTTGCAAGGGATGCCCCTGGCTGGGCTGATGATGATCTTGAAAATCATCAAAATTGATCCTGGATCCGATCTCGCACATGCTAATGCTGAATGATAAAGATGTCCCATAAACGGAAATGGAAATGGAAGTGCGAATGCTAATGTGCGGAGATGCAAGAGTTGGGGAAAGTATGATATGATCATGGATTTGTATATGATGCAAGATACTTATGAAGCTGAATGCGATGCGTATGACGTATAGGATTGCGGATAGTAATGGAAATGCAGGTGCCGACATGGCGGACTTTGGTGGTGGGAAAGTGAAAAATAAGCCTGACTTCCCGACATCATCTATTTATGATGTACAAAGAACTTGGATGTGTTGAGATTTTCAGTTCATGGCCTGCTCTGCCGGGTTTGACGACCTTGTCAGTCAAGTCGTTACAAGATTTAGAATGATATTCCTGCGTACTCCTTAGAGTCATGGTCACCCTTTAGTTACCCCAAGAGGGTAAGTTATCCCTTAGTCTATTTTACCGTAATGTCATTATATGCAAAACCCATCATCAAATAAATGAAACTTGCAACCCAAGGGTAAATAAAAACAGAAAAGCTTTGATGAAAGTAATTTTATTGATGAAAACCCATAAATGGGAAAATTACAAAGGAGGCAATTCCTAAAAGAGGTAACTGCTTTCGAAAGAAAATGTAAAAACTAAGACAATGTTGAAAATGGTCCCTGCCAAGTTTCAAATCTGCTATGGCCCATATGTCTCTGAAGACCCCTCATGCCTTGCTTTCGAGCGCCAGAATCGAATTGACCTTTCTCAGTCGAGAGCTTGATGGTTACGAGGAATAGTTCATACGTCTTTTCAAGATGCAGTTCTGCCGTTTTGAATCCCTAACTTTTGCCTAGGCCGCCTTTTCAGGTTTTCAGCCTATCAGGATACTCCTTTTTTACTTCTAGTCCCTAATTTTGCCTGAACCATTTTTACGGTCCACCAGGACGCCCATTTTTGCGTGGATTTTCTTTTTGGGTCCACCGGGTCTATCTTTTAGGCATAATATTTTTTAACTGCATCCGCGTTCACAGGGGATGAGAGGTCGTCACCATCCATGGTTGACAGGATCAATGCCCCTCCGGAGAAAACTTTCTTTACTACATACGGACCCTCATAGTTTGGTGCCCATTTTCCCCTTGGGTCGACGTGAGTTGGCTGAATTTTCCTTAGCACCAAATCTCCTGCTTGGATGTGTCGTGGGCGAATCTTCTTATCAAAGGCCCTCTTCAATCGTTTTTGGTATAATTGTCCATGACAGATGGCCGTCATGCGTTTCTCGTCGATGAGATTGAGTTGGTCGAGTCTAGCTTGTATCCATTCGGCCTCATCTAGCTTGACGTCTGCTAAAATCCTTAAGGAGGGAATCTCTACTTCAATGGGTAATACTGCTTCCATGCCATATACGAGAGAAAACGGGGTTGCCCCTGTGGAAGTGCGCACGGAGGTGCGGTAGCCATGCAACGCGAACGGAAACATCTCGTGCCAGTCTTTGTAAGTCTTCACCATCTTCTGGACGATTTTCTTAATGTTCTTATTTGCCGCCTCAACAGCTCCGTTCATTTTAGGGCGATAAGGTGTTGAATTGTGGTGTTCAATTTTGAAATTTTCACACAACTCTTTCATCATCTTATTGTTGAGGTTTGAACCATTGTCTGTAATGATCTTGTTCGGGATCCCATATCGATAAATAATCTCTTTTTTGATGAAGCGAGTCACCACTTGCTTAGTGACGTTGGCATAGGACGCCGCTTCTACCCATTTGGTAAAGTAATCGATGGCCACTAAGATGAAACGGTGCCCATTTGAAGCGGTTGGCTCGATGCGTCCGATTACGTCTATACCCCACATAGCGAAGGGCCAAGGCGAAGTCAAAACATTCAGAGGGAGTGGTGAAGTATGAACCTTGTCTGCGTAAATTTGGCACTTGTGGCATGACTGAACATGGAGACAACAATCCGTTTCCATCGTCATCCAATAGTATCCCGCCCTCAAAATCTTTTTAACCATAGTATGACCACTAGCATGTGTCCCAAAAGATCCTTCATGCATTTCATTTATGATACGTTCTGCCTCGTGTTTATCCACGCATCTGAGTAGGACCGAATCGTAATTCCGCTTGTATAACACGTCACCACTGAGGAAGAACTTTGAGGAGAGCTTTCTGAGGTACTTCTTGTCAGTGATAGTTATGCCTTCCGGATATTCTTGTGTCTCTAGATATCGTTTGATGTCATATAACCAAGGATGATTATCAGCTTTAACTTCTTCCCCCTCGGCCGCTAGGCAATAAGCGGGTTCGTCCAAATATTCTAAACGGATGGATGGCGCCTCATTCTCCCACTTGACTTGAAACATAGATGCTAGTGTTGCTAGAGCGTCAGCCAACTGATTTTCTCCTCTGGGAATGTGATGGAAGGTGATCTCATCAAAGTACGGGATTAGCTTCAAGACATGATCTCTGTAAGGAATTAACTTGAGGTCCAGTGTTTCATACTCCCCTTTAATCTGGCATATGACAAGCGCGGAATCTCCATAGACTTCTAGAATCTTGATTCTATTATCAATGGCGGCTTCAATTCCGAAAATACAGGCTTCATATTCGGCCATGTTGTTAGTACACTTAAAGCATAATCTGGCGGTGAATGGCAGGTGAAAGCCAGTTGGAGAAGTGATGATTGCCCCAATTCCACAACCTTTGGCATTTGCGGCACCATCGAACACGAGCGTCCATCGCGATCCTGGTTCGGGTCCCTCATTTGGGTCTGGCGTGGCATAATCTCTGGCAAACATGACGTCTTCGTCAGGGAAATCGAAACGCATAGACTGGTAGTTGTCCATAGGTTGGTGGGCAAGGTATTCAGAGAGCACACTCCCTTTGATGGCTTTCTGCGTAACATATTGGATGTCATACTCTGTTAACACCATTTGCCAACGAGCTACCCGCCCAGTGAGAGCGGGCTTCTCGAATATATATTTGACGGGATCCATTTTGGAGATCAACAAAGTCGTATGGGTGAGCATATATTGTCTCAAACGTTTTGCTGCCCAAGCCAATGCGCAACATGTCTTCTCGAGCATCGAATATCTCGTTTCACAATCATTAAACTTCTTGCTGAGGTAATAGATTGCATGCTCTTTCCTGCCGGTTTCATCATGTTGTCCCAATACGCATCCCATGGATCCCTCTAACACAGTCAGGTACATGATCAGGGGTCGTCCGGGCACCGGAGGCATCAAGATTGGCGGTTCTTGTAGGTATTCCTTTATCTTCTCAAAGGCTTTCTGACAGTTATCGTTCCATACCACGGCTTGATCCTTTCGAAGTAATTTGAAGATGGGCTCACAAGTGGCCGTTAGATGAGATATGAACCTGGCGATATAGTTCAACCTCCCAAGGAATCCTCGGACCTCTTTTTCAGTTTTGGGGGCCGGCATTTCCTGGATAGCTTTGACCTTATCTGGATCGGCTTCAATCCCCTTCTGGCTCACAATAAAACCTAGCAATTTACCAGATCTTACACCAAAAGTGCATTTGTTGGGATTTAGTCTCAGCTGGAATTTCCTTAACCGGGCGAATAGCTTTCCCAAGTGGATAAGGTGCTCTTCCTCAGTCTGGGATTTCGCAATCATATCGTCTACATAACACTCAATCTCTTTATGTATCATGTCATGGAAAAGAGTGACCATTGCTCGCTGATATGTTGCGCCTGCGTTCTTAAGTCCAAATGGCATAACCTTGTAACAGAAAGTTCCCCATGGAGTGATGAAAGTCGTTTTTTCCATATCTTCGGGCGCCATCTTAATCTGGTTATATCCAGAAAAGCCATCCATAAATGAGAATACAGAAAATTGGGCTGTGTTGTCTACTAGCACATCAATGTGTGGCAAAGGGAAGTCATCTTTCGGACTCGCTCTATTAAGGTCTCTATAATCTACACACATTCGCACCTTCCCATCCTTTTTAGGTACTGGGACAATATTCGCTATCCATTGCGGATAGTTGGATACTGCCAGAAAACCAGCGTCCAATTGCTTTTGTACCTCTTCTTTGATCTTGAAAGACATCTCTGGCTTTGTTCTCCTCAACTTTTGCTTCACCGGCGGGCAGCCTTCCTTGAGAGGTAGTCTGTGCATCACAATCTCTTCATCTAGACCGGGCATATCTTTGTAAGACCAAGCAAATACGTCAACATACTCTCGAAGCAATATTATCAGTTTTGACTTAACCTCTGACTCTAAAGCTGCGCCTATCTTGATTTCTTTGGCATCCTCCTCAGTTCCCATGTTGATGACTTCGACCTCTTCTTGGTAGGGCTGAATGACTTTTGACTCCTGCTTCAATAGTCTAGCTAGCTCTTCTGGGAGATCACAATCTTCCTCGCAGTCTTCGTCGGCTTGGTAGATTGGGTTATCAAAGTCATATTGGACCATAGCGGGGTCGTTATTGACAGGAGCAAGGGAAGATCTGCACGATGAATGACTTCATGCTTTATTCTTATTTTTTTATATTTTTAGAAAAGGTTGACAGAAAAAGGAAAATGAAACAAAACATTGTCTTTCAAAGATAATTTTATGTGCAAAAAGTAAAAATGAAAGAAAGAGAGCGTAATTGGATGCGAAAGTTTATTTATTGATGATAAGTTATGCTTTAAAAGCAAAAGGCCCTACAACATGATACATATGCCTTGGGCAGAGCATATGATTTTTTCTTTAGATAAAATAAAAGGGAATTACTCGTCTACTAGAGTAACTTCGGGGATTTCAACGACTCTCCAATTGTTCAAAGTTTGATTAGGCGCCCTAGGATACACCATACACAGCTCTTCATGATCTTCGGCTTCAGTTTCCAAAAACATGACTTGACCATCGACAAGGTGGCCTCCACTAGTAAAAACCAACGGAGTTACAAGCTCTTTGCCCTTATCCGTTGCATTCTTCTGCTTGTAGCCTAGACCAGCTCCATTTTTGTTGACGGGCAATTCCAACACCCTGCCCCATCCTCGCGGATGTCCTTCCTCTATCACCGTCCTCGCGTCTTTCCAAGTCACTATTGAAGATGCTGGCTTTTCGTAAATCATTTCAACATTGACCACTTCAAAAGCTTGAAACGGTGTCTCATGCACCTCATTTCCTACTTCCACGTAGCGGAAAGAAGCAAGATGGCTCACAAGAACATCTTCCTCACCCTCAATGATGACCATCTGATTGTTAATCATAAATTTGATCTTTTGATGCAAGGTTGAAGTTACAGCGCCCGCGGAATGAATCCACGGACGACCAAGAAGGCAACTGTAAGCGGGGTATATATCCATTACGTAAAATGTAATGATGAAAGTATGAGGTCCGATCTTGATCGGGAGGTCGACCTCGCCTACCACAGTTCTCTTAGCTCCATTAAAAGCTTTTACAATAGTTTGACTCGGCTTCATTACAAGTCCTTCAATTGACAGCTTGCACAATGAGCTTTTGGGTAATACATTCAGCGATGATCCAGTGTCAACGAGCACCCTAGAGAATACAACATCCACACATTCGATGGTAATGTGCAAGGCCTTGTTATGATTTTTACCTTCGGGAGGTAATTCACTATCATTAAAACTCAAAATATGACCTGATGCAATATTTCCCACTACTTCTTCGAACTGTACTACTGATATCTCCTATGGCACATGAGCTGCCTTCAAGAATTTTAGCAATGCTTCTTGATGGGCCTTTGAACACATTAACAATGACAGCATGGATATCTTTGAAGGCGTCTGATTGAGCTGATCAATCACTTTGTAATCGCTTTTCTGAATGATTCTTAGAAACTCCTCCGCTTCATCATTTGGGATGCCTTTCTGTTTAGACGACTGCCCTTGTTCATTGGTGCTCGGTACGGCAGTACCTTTCCTTGTATTGTCACTGCTGTTGACAGGAGGTGCAGTTGGAGCGAAGATCCGACCACTTCTAGTGACGCCTCCGGTTCCCACAATGTTCTCTACAGTCTTCTTTTCTTCCAATACATCTTCTTCTGCCACCTTCTGTCCGTTGAGAAAAACAGTTTCATCGTATAACCAAGGTACAGCTTTGGTGCTTTCGTACGGAAATGGAGATGGGGTCGAAATGACAAGCTGGTTCATTGATGGTGGAGACATAGGTATCTGAACTGGATCATACGGGATTTGCAGTGGGATCGAAGTATGTCCATACACGTTGTCCCATTCTTCCTCATCGCATGGTATGGTCAATGGTGTGCGGCTTGAATTGTCAACTGGGATCCAAAACTCGTATCCATCATCATATGGTATCTCCAATGTTTCGAACGGAATTTCAAGAGTAGCAACTTCCTCAATCTTTGATAGTTGTTCTGCTACTAATACACCCTGCTCAATCAGGCCTTGTATGCCCTTCTTCAGCTCAGCGCATCCTTGAGATCCGTCCATGCAAACATGGCAATCAGTTGGACATCCTGGGTAAATGTTTTTCAACAAGAGTTGCTCCTTAATAGTGGAAAGTGGGGTCCTCAATCTCTCAATATCCGAAATTAATCGGATCCCCTTAGAGCCTTCGATCATGTTTGTTGAGTGGTGAGGTGGCATTGGATTAGATTTGATGTTCGGAGTATTTCGGGTAAAGTTTATCGCTTTGGAGTCGATAAGATTTTGCACAATGTATTTTAAAGCCTTACAATTCTCGATGCTATGGCCCGGGGCGCCAGAGTGGAATTCACATCTCGCATTTACATCGTAGCCGTAGGGGAGAACAGCCGGAGGATCTTTCATTTCCCTAAGTTGAACGAGACCTGCTTTCAACAAGAACGGAAGCAATTTGGCGTAAGTGGACGGAATTGGATCGAGCCTCCTTTCTGGCTTTCTCTGCCCTTGATACTGATTTTGTCTTGGTTGATAAGGTTGTTGTTGTTGATTTTGCTGAGGCGCAGGCTGATTTGCCGGAATAGAAAGTGGTTGCTGTGGAGCGATGGCAGCAATGTGGTGATAACCTTGGTGCGTTCTCCTTCCATTGGTGAACACTGCACTAGCTTCGCCTTCCCTTTTCTTAACGAAACCCTGATAAGGCTTCTTGACCCCGCTTGCAGATCCGCCTGCATTCTGAATTTTTCCCGCCTTCATGAAACTCTCTAATCTCTCTCCAGCCATAACAAGTTCAGAAAACACTGTGGATGTTGAGGATGCTAACCGCTCAAAGATCGGTCTTTGTAGCGTGCCCATGAATAGGTCTGTCAGTTCTTTCTCCATTAGTGGAGGTTGTACCCTTGCAGCTACTCCCCTCTATCTTTGCGCGAAGTCCTTAAAACACTCATTCGGCTTCTGAGTCAAATTCTGAAGCTGCATACGATTCGGAGCCATGTCAGTATTATACTGATAATGCTTCACGAAAGCGTCTGCCAACTCTTTCCAGCTTCTCACGTTGGATCGTTCAAGGTGCATATACCATTCTAGGGATGCCTCTGTTAAGCTATCTTGAAAGAAATGGATTAGTAGCTTCTCGTCATCAGAATAGGCGGCCATCTTCCTACAGTAAGACCTTATGTGGGTCTTAGGACAACTGTTACCCTTGTACTTCTCAAAGGTTGGAATTACAAACTTTGGAGGTATCTTAACTCCGGGTACAAGACATATTTCAGCGGCATCCAGTCCTAAAACATCGGGGCCTTGCAATGTCTTCACCATCTCCTGTAAAGCATTAAACTTCTTCTCTAATTCGGCGGTCTGTGATCCATACGCTTCGCCTGAATTCTCATAGAAACCTTCATGATCGTCGTACTGGACTTGTGTTGGGATCGTAGTACCATGAGGATGGGTCGTACCGACTGGCGGAGGGACAGTGTTGATAGGTACGGCACCGGCAGAAGTAGGAATTGCCCCAACAGGGGTTGGGGTGGCATCAACAGGAATTGGAATTGCACCACTTGCATTGGGAACTGCACCAGCCAAAGTCTGATTAGCGCTCCTCTCCGCTGCTTGTCTCATCTCCTCTTGACTTCTGGCCATATTCTGAATCACCTCCATGAATTGATTCATCTGCGTTTTCATGCCTAGCATCTCGCTCCTCATAGCAGCCTGGTCTTGTTCTATCTGATCCATGATTCTCTTCTGGCTATTCCTTGTGTTATACCGATGCCGTGAAGTCAGCTTGCTTTACTCTTTTTCTGAAAGGGGTAAGCGGTGTGTAAGATCGGGTTGTAGGAAATGCAAAAAAGAAAAATGCGCAAACGTATGCAAAATGCTCGAGAGACTTTCGAGGCTTGTGATTATCATTGGTATCATAGAATCATGACTGAATAATAAAGAAGTGCACAATTTGGACCAAAAAGCAATCTTTCATTAAATTTTTTAGAAAAAAATCATACAGATAAAAGCTGAATAAGCCGAAACTACAAGTCGTGCTACAAAAGATAACTGAATAACTAAAATTCTCTCTTTTGGAGACGTTCTTCAAGCTTCTTCGTCTCAAACATGAACCTCCTAACCATTTGGTCGCAGAGCTGGATAAAGTGGTGAACAGAAGGGGGGATATCATTCCCTTCTAAGTCTTGAATGGCGCTTTCCAACCTCCACGGGATATCACGGATCATGAGGTTGCAATGCTCCACCAAATTGTTGTACCTAGCACGACACATATCTAGAGTCGACTGGTAATAACAAATAGAATCCACATGGGTGTCTAGCAACTCATTGAGCTGGGCCTCCTTCTCGAGCCACTGCGCACTATCTCTTTGCAAAGCCTCGAAACGATTCCTCCACAGAAGGGCTGTTTCTTGGGCAGTTTCCAGTTCTTGACATTTGTTATTCCACATGTCGGACGTGACATATGAGTCTTTCAATGCCTCCTCTTTGAGTCTTCGTTCATTTTCCACTAGGGTCAAGGCATTTCTCAGTCGTTCTTCAAGATCCCCAATATCAGCCTCAAGATTCTCTCGTATTTCCTTCTTTTCGGCAGAGGCTATCTCAAAGAAGTGCCATGCCCTGTCACAAGAAGCTTTGGTGTCCTTTAAGCGTTGTCGGAGAGTTGTTAATGATGCAGCAGCCCCTTCGTAACCCTGTTGGTACCTGACTCTCAGATCCGTTTCTAATTTTAGCTTCTTGCTACTTTCAGCTGCTTGATCCTGTTCAAACTCCACCTTTCTTTTGTACTGACCACTCTCCACCTTTGCTTGGTGGACTTCATTCTGAAGGTCCTGGTTCTCCTTAGTCAATCTCTCCACTATTAGCTTCAGTTTTTCATATTCTTCTATGGACACATGAGTGGGAGCAGGAGGTGCTTCTTGCATAGAGGGCTCTAAGGGAAATGGTAACGACCTTTCAGCTACTCTAGCTAGTAACCACCGGTTGTATGGCTCCTTTGCCACGCAATTCTTCGCTTTTAACTCCTTCCTCCCCTTTGTATGAATCTTACCCCAAGCCTTAGCAATCTTCCTGACAAACGCAGGGTCCTCTGATGTGGCTAGCAAAAAGAAACTCTGAACCTTCTCTGCTTCGGGCTCTCCCTCCATAGCATAGCCCAACTGACGTAATGCCATGACTGGGTTATAGTTAATACAACCGGCCCTACCGATCAAAGGTACATTACTGAATTCTCCACAACTAAAAATGATTTCCACATCATAGTACTCAGGAGAGTACCAAGCAATATCACTAGCTTCCAGAGACATGATGCGTTGAGACCATTTTAATTTCTTCTTGTTTTCTATGAACGGCCCTTTCTTGGGTAAATGAGAAGCATACCACTTGTATAGTAGGTGAGAGCAGTATTGGATCATTCCCGCCTTCTTTTCACTCCTCCAATGAATGGAGTGATAAACATCGGCAAGGAGTGTAGGGATGGGATTCTTCTGCATGAAGAGAACGATGGCAGTGATGTCTATGAAATTGTCCACATTTGGAAAGAGGACGATCCCATAAATCATTAGAGCAACGCTTATTCCGAACTTTTCCCAATCTTCATCCACCTTGTATTGAGCAGCCTTTTCTAGCAGAAATTTCAATGGAAAACCCTGAACACCCCCTTTACTGGTTAGACCCTCTTTGACTTCCTCTTTGGTCATACGTAGAGCAAGAGCAATGGCAGGAGGTTTTGGTTCTTCTTCCAAGCCTGTGTATATAGGTTGATCCTTAATCTTGATGTTCAAAATGTGAGAATATTCCTCAAGAGTAGGGGCCAACTGATAGTTTTGAAAAGTGAAACATCTGAGAGGTGCATCATAGAACTGAGCCATAGAGAACAAAGCCCAAGCATCGACCCTAGAATGGAGGAGATCAAGCAATTTCCCATACTTCCCCTGAAAGTTGATCTTGATAGCCTTTGGTACGTCAATCAGAATGTCTTGAATTAATTCCAGCTTTGGTTCTCTAAACTTGATGGAATTTGTGCTTCGCTTTCTTTGGTCAGTCATTGTATTCACCAATACCTGAGATAATCACAGTCTCTTAAGTCCCTTGATATGCGAGAAATGATATGCAATGCAATGTTTTATGAATGCACATGATAAAGAGCACAAAACGAGATCAAGATCACTGGTCCTGCAAAACAACACAAAATATTTCTCCCATCGGGTGGGTTATCTATTGGTTTGTAAGAGGGTATCCCAAAGTCTTTTAACCAAAGTCCCATGTACTAGCCCTCGAAAGTTTTCCATCATAACGACTACTCGTAAGACGGTAATCCCTTCAAAGGATGAACACAGAGTCATGTCTTAGCAACCTTTGGAACAAGGTTCTACAAAGGTCCTCAGAGTCGCGGACTCCCACGTCGGAAATAAAAAACGTCGTTACGACTACACGTAAGACATAATCATTCCAACGGGGTCTCATCTGAGCGGTGGAATTCGATCCAACTCAACGAGTCCTAAGTCTCGCAAATCAGAAAGAACCCACCTCCTATCTTAGTGTGTACTTGAAAGCTCGGGTAGAAAGCTTTATCCTTACAAACCAAACCAAATAAACCCAACAGGTTAGTGAACACAATATATATAAATAAAAACAAATAAAAGCAAACAAAATCACACACGCAACAAACAAGTTAGGCTTGGCTCGCTAAAAGTCCCCAGCAGAGTCGCCAGCTGTCGCTACTCGAAAAATGCATCGGACAACGACGGGGAGGCGAAAAAGAAAGACAGAAGAGTCGCCACCGAACTTTATTTATCCCATGAGGGGAAAGGAAAACATCGAGAAAACCTTAAGAAAAGAAATGGATAAGATGGTCTTGCAACCAAGAACGGGTTCGGAAGCCGGTTATGCGAGGGGAAGGTATTAGCACCCCTCGCATCCATCGTACTCGATGGGAACCTTTTATTTGTCGATGTGTGAATTTATTTGCTTAAATATTATGCTATAAGAAGAGTGTTTCACTGGGTAAAAGAAGGTTTTGAAATAGGAAAGTTATGAGGAAAGAGAGAACGGGGAAAAAGAGAAAGAACAGACTCGGTAGGACTTCGCAGTCCTATGCCTACGTATTCTCAATAGATGTGAGAAAGTCAGAGTCGACGTAGTTCGGGGAACCACAGATATAGGGGGGAATGTGCTCGGCAAGGATTGTGGCCCTTGTGCCTACGTATCTTTACTTGAAAAAGTAAAGAATCAGAGCAGCCGTAGTTCGGCCTACGGTGTATTGATGTTTTTTATGAATGATGCTATCGTGCGCATTCTAGCAGTTAGGTGTTTCGCTGCTCGCTCGTTGGAGACTTAGGCGTTACCTGTTTGCGGTAGAACGGACGTAACATATCCTTTTTGAAAGATTGATTAGGTTTTCGCCACTCGAGGCAGGAAGTCGCATTTGATTGATTGGGTTGTTTTTAAGGGGCGAGACAGGTCCTCAGATAGTAACCCCTACGGGTAGTACCCGATTCTTTGTCTCAAAGTTTTTGTTATAAAAGGGTGTGGTGAACGAGGCGTCTCCGTATTGAAAGACGAGCATCGAAACCACCCTCACTACAGTGGGCATCCCTACGCTCGGAGAAGAAGAGGTCTACACCCAATCCTCTCTCTTTAATTCAATGCAAAGAGAACTTCATTCTCTTATTAAAGATGTTTTTGGTTTTGAATGGTAAGTGCTTTGCGACAGAGAACCCTACGGTAAACGTCAGCACTCGGGATAGGAGAAGGCCTACGCCTAACCACTCCACGACCATTCAAGTTTTTGTTGTGAAAAGATTTGAAAATGCACTCGGTACGGGACCGAGGTTTTAGGTGTGAAAGGTTACGGAATGAAGTTGTGAAAGCGAGAGGTGATGGAAGAAGTCGCGTCTTTGTATCGAAAGACGAGTGTCGAGACCACCCTCACTACAGTGGGCATCCCAACACTCGAAGAAGAAGAGGTCTACACCTAATCTTCTCTCTTTAATTCGATACAAAGAGAAATTTATTTTAAAGATGGTTTAAAGATGGACTCGGTCCGAGACCGAGGTTTTTTAGGAAGGAAGGTTTGAAAAGTCACTCGGTGCGGGACCGAGGTCTTAGGAGGAAAAGGGGTGGAAAAGTCTTCGTATTGAAAGACGAGTGTCTAAACCACCCACACTACAGTGAGCATCTCGACACTCGGAGAGGAAGAAAGTCTACACTTAATCCCCTCGTTTAATTCAATACAAAGAAAGTGACTTGAAAATATTTTCGAAGTTACACTCGGTACGAGACCGAGGTTTTAGGAGGATAAGCGTTGAAGGCGAAATGGTCTCAGATCCAACGTTATTTATCAACAGTTTGACTTAATAACGATTTACGGAGGTCTCGTCATCGACCCAACAGAGATGAAAATGGGACAAAGTGTCCAATAATAAATGCAGAATAAGATCGACTTCAAAAATAAAAAATAAACCCCACAACTCTAATATAAAATAACTCTAAAATCTTAGAAGAAATATAATATAGAAATGTTGAAAGAAATAAAAAATATAAAAAAAACCAGTATATAATACATATATAAAATAACTAATAATAATAATATACATAACTAAACATAAAATAAAATAAAATAAAAATAAAATAAAATAATAAAAACAGCAAGTGAAAACCGAAATGAAAGAGTACTGAACACAAAAAATTGATCACTTGGGCTTCATGAGCCCATCATCCCGTTCACCAGGCAAAACAGTCACAAAGAAAATAATAACAAAACAAAAAACAACAACAACTCAGTGAAATAAAAACGCGACCATAGGGTACAACGATTACCACCTCAAATTTATCGCGAAGAGCGGTTCGCCTCCGAAGGTTTTCGTTCGATTCCCAGATCCCGGTTTGAATCTCTCTATCTCGTTATCATCTGGTCTTGGTTTTGTTCATGGTTTTGCTCCGTTCTACTTCTTCATCTATTCCGTTCTGGGTTTCCTTTTGTTTCTTTCGATTTCTGTTGTGGGTTCTTGAAGAGGTGTTTATTTGGATTTGGTTTATAGGAGTGGGTTTGAATTAAGGATTTGGGGTTTATGAAAACGAAGTGTTTGGGTGTTTCTGATATGGTTTTCGATTGGGGTTGTTGGGTTTAAATGATGGGTTCCGTTGTTACTGAAGCTTTGGGATCGAAGGAGATTTCGGTTTGGATCTACGGTTGGTCATAGAGGTAGAAGGGTTTGAACAGAGGGGATTTCGAAATGGGGGTTGTGTTTTTGCAGCGTGAAGATGATGAAGTGCGATTGTGAGTGTGAGAAATTGGTGAAGGCGATGGGAAGAAACTCGGTTGGAGGGTGAAGGCTTTCTTTGAGCGGCTAGATTTTTAGGGTTGGTGGTTTTTTTCTGATAGTTTGATGATAGAGATTTTGAAGGTGAGTGTGTTGATGGTTGGAGGGGGATTAGGGTTTCATTTGGAGGCTGCTGGGTTTTGTGACTAGGGTTTTTGAGGCTCCCCCTTTTGCTGTCACTTCACACACCATTATATATGCAGAGGATTGAGGTAAAGTAGTACAATTTACTCAATCTCCTCTTTTGTCTGTAGTGAGATAAAGAAATTTTACCACAACCATATCATTCCTAGTTTCACTGCTTAGTAAAAATGTGATTTTACTGTCTAGTATAAACACTCACAATAAGCTCTCTATTGCACAACAGGTATCAGTCTTTCCACTTGGAGTTTTTAAGGTTAACAGCTGGGAATCCTTTATAACAGTGGGAAGCATATCAAACTTTGTTCACCTAGTGATTCTGGTGAGGATAATTTGCTTGATGTATACGAGAACCTTCATTTATATTTACGACCTATAATTGTGCACTCTTTAGCGTAACAACTCATGTATTTTCTTTTCTCTTTTGCAGGTGAGTGCACGGCCATATGTACAAAGTAACGGTTCCGCGGTTCTGCAACTGCTATGAGTGTGCTGCTCATGATGGTGGAGCGATTGTTGTTGCAATTGAGTATATTGTTGTAGTTGCAACTGCTGCTGCTGGTAGTAATAATGATGCCACATCTGATTGTAGCCTTGGCCATTCTGCATATATCCATCTTGATCATTACCTTGCATTGCGTGCTACGATACGCTCAATGGGCTGTTGTATGACTGCCCCAAAAGATTGCAAAACTGTCTTTTAAGTTCCTCAGCCAAATTATCCCAGTTAGATGGGGAAAGTAATGCATGGTATGGAGACTTATCAATCTTTCCAGGCCACAGAAGACAAGTCATAAGCTTCTGGACATCAACAATATGACTGCTAGCAAAAGGAAAAAGGTGAGTTCTTGCATAATGAAGGGCTTCATCTCTACTTCCACCATTTTGAAGTATTTTTACAAATTGCATCGAGTGAAGTTTCAACACAATATCAGATCCACTTCGAGCAAGTTTGTCAGAATTAGTCACAGCCCAGTTGAGTGCTGGCTCCAGGTTCTGATTCTGCATGGCTTGGAGTATTTGATACATTTCCAGGAATGGAGATTTCATAATTGCAGCAGATTCAGGTTCTCCAACTGCACTTAGAAAATGGTCCCCAACATCAAAAAGACCCTGGCGATAAAAATGGTTGGCAATTATTTGATTTATAGTGCGCGTATCCATGTCGATGTTTCTGTAAGCTTTGGATATATCAGGGTTGAAACATTTCTCAACCTGCTTCCTATATTTGTTGAGTGCTACATTTAGCTCCTTTTGTGTACTTTCCATTTGGCCAAGTGGGGCGATTTTAAGTAAACTGGCCTTCAGCTCATTCAGGACAGTCTTATAATCAAGCGCTTGATCAGTGTCACTGACTGACTGCATTGATTCTAAAGCACGTTCAATTTCCTGTTTGATCTGATCAAGCAACTCTTGAGCTTTAGAACTGGATAACTTTTGCTTTTTAGTAACCCGGTCAAAAGCATCTTTAACAGAATTTAGCTTCATGATGAGTATTAACTGTATCTACAGTTTGAAAAGCCGTACGCTAAGATTTAATACACTTGCTGAAAATGGAGGGAACAGATCTGTGGTGGGTGATTGAAATTTGCTTTAGCAGGTCTGTATTGTTTGCTGTACTACACGGATAGTGGTGGCATACCATGAAAAATTTAACATTTGCTTTGTAATTCACTGCTCCTACATACACTGGCTAGGTAACCCGAAATTCTTCTTGTGGCAAAATCATTTTTCCATATTCCCCTTGTCAATTACGTAACACCTCGAAAGAGCACCATATGCCTTTTTTAGTTCTTAATGAGATATGTGTGAATTGGTTGTGCGGTTTTGGAGAGTTTTTTTCCTCAGAATTTTCACTTTCTTCTCCTATTTCTTATTCTGTTTTTTTCTTATCTCACAGGTTTTGTAGCTGTTATTGGTAGCCTTGCGCAAGGGGTGGAAGTACTATTTTGTGGCTCCAAAACAGTCGGTACACTCTGCAGAATGAAGAGGCGTGTTGTCTCGTATGAGCTGTGTCGCTGGTACGAAGCAGTTTTGTGGTTGGAGCGGCGTTTGTGCTGGCTGCAAGTCGTACAGGTCGCAGGCATTGCAGGATTTGGTTTGATGGTAGTATAGGGTGTGGTGCGTACGGCATTGTGGGACCTCTTATCAAAACACAAGGTAGCTGGATTTGGGTACACAACAGCCTGCAATTCTTCTGTCTTATCTAATAAGTGCCCATTGGAGCACCAATGTTCTGTGCTGTTGTTTTTTTGTGTAGCAAGTATTACCAAATTGTAGGACAGGTAAACTTGAAGTGGCTCTTAGATATAGCCATGTTCCTCTCCTTTCTAATAACTTGTAATATTAAAAATTGTGTGGGGCCATGCTATGGTACAAGTTGTTCCTGATTTGTTGGCTGTGTATGGTAATTGATATTTCTGCTCTTTTTTTTTTGTTGTTGCAGGCTTTGTAGTACTGGTTTGAGGTAATGGTTAGCATAAACCATGTTGGACTCTTATGGAGAATCACGCTGCATTTCCTTTTGTCTTTTCTTCTTTTTCTCAATTGCTTTACAACCATGAATGGCTTTGTAATGTGAATTTCACAGCTTATGTGATGTTGATATGAGCTAACCTTTAGGCAATGTGTAATCATGAATCATGAGAGACCACCGATGCAACTTGAAGTATATGGGCCGGATAGTGACAATTTCTTCTTTGTAATTATTATATTTAGTAATCATGTGCAAATGGTCATGTCAAAATGATGATGGGCTTTATTTCAAAAATGGAATTTTCTCTCTTCTTGTTTTGTATCTTTGTGGATATATTTGTAATAATTCTATGTGCCTTATCATGAACTAGAGAAAATCAATAGTGTATTACTCAGAAGTTGAATGCCCTTTTAAAAAAACACAATCTACTATGCAACGATTCTGGACCTTTGAGCTTAGAACCATGAATAACTTCTTAAATAATGAGTCAACCACGAATCAGTCATGGATCAACTCCGAACTCTACCACTTGCATCAAGTCCTGAACCAAATGAGTAACACAACATTGCATTAGGACTGCATAAACCCAGATTTAACCCTCAGTCCTCTCATCATTTGAACTATGTACACCCTGGCTTCAGTCAGGGAACAGAATTTTGCCTAATCAATAAACCAGGTCCAAACCAATCAACTTCAATCAACACACCTCTCTTAATTTGATAATCCTTAAATGAAACTTGGATTAATTTAGTTCAACCTAGCAACGCCTAGAGCAGGAACAACATATTTTTTTTTGGGATTTTTGAATAAATGGATGAACAAATGAAAACTATACAGGTGGGATAAATTTAGGGTATGACAGCAGGCCGGTTTGAATAAAAGTCTGTTGAGAATTGGTGTTCGTTTCCTGTGTTTTCAGGCCATCTCGGTGCCAGGGTTTTGCTACGGTTGCGCAATTGGGTTTTATTCGATTTAATCGGCCTCCTGGCCTTTTTAAGATTTTTTTGTTATTTTTCTGGATTTTTAATGCACTTAATTGGATTTTTCTGGATTTAATAGGTTTTTTTTATAACTTTTATAATTTTAAATAAATTTTCTTTTCCTTTTTAGAGATTTAATAGATTTTAAAGTTTTTAGATATTAATTTCCTTTTAATATTTTTTTAAATAGATAGAAATAGATATTATTTTTCTTTAAAAAAAAAAGAAAAGAGGATAGATTTTAAAAATATAGATAGTATTGTTTTTCTTAGATTTTATTAGAGTTTTATTGTTGGTTTTTTAAAAAATTAAAAAAATAGAGATTAATTGTTTTTTTTTAGTTTTCTTATTTGTTTTTCCAGATTTAAAATAGTTGTTAGATATTAAATGTTTTTTTTCTTTCTTTTTTCTGTTTTTAGATTAATTAGGAGTTTATGTGTTTTAATTTTCGTTTTATAGCTTAATTAGGTTTAGTAATAGATTTTAATTAGGGTTTATTAGATTTTAATTAGGTTTTACCTTTTAATTTTCGTTTTATAGATTAATTAGGATTTAATTAGGGTTTATTAGAAGTTTTAATTAGATTTTATGTGTAATTTTCGTTTTGGACTAATCAGAATTTAAATGCAGTTCATTAAGTCATAATGAGCCTATTATCCATTAATCAGGCCCAGTTCAGGTCCATTTTCGCCAGCGCCACATGTCACATATAAGGCCTGCCACGCGTACGCCAGAGCCTCTTCCACCTCACTCTCTCTCTCACCCTTCTCCTTCCACGTGTTCTTCCCACTCAGTCTCTCTCCACTAACACGCGTCCCACCCATTCTCTCCCCTCCTGCATGCCAGCCACCTGGCTCCCTCTCCCTATCCCTCTCACCACTTGGCCCCTCCTCAGCTCTCACCGGAAACACCCCCCGCCGGCCATGCAAGTCCGGTAGCCACCACAACTGCTCGCCGGCGACCACCGCAACCGTCGCCGGAATCTGCAAAAAACCCAGAAATTCTTCCAACTTCATCTTCCTCACCGATTAACCTCCAACCCTCTTCATCAACCGTCGCCTGAAATCACTGACAACGCCAGAATCTTCATCTTCTCCGATTCAATCTTCATCGTCCTCATTGTTTTTCCAGAGAATCTTCAAGAATCGCCTCCAGATTCTCTTCGTAGCTTCTTCATGTTCATCACCTTCAATCTTTTCCAGATTTCGTCATAGATCTCTCTCAAACCAGAGCTGAAGCTGCCATCCACCATAAACGAACTGTTTCCAGATCTTCATCATCAAGATTCATCAAGGTTCCTCAATATTAATCTTCATCGTCCCCAAGATCTTCAACTCTCATCAGGATCATTCAAGAACATGTGACGCCATCTCCAGAAATCCACAGGGATCTGCATCGCGCCTTGATCGATCTCTGCGAATCTTCAAGAAATCCGTCCACGCTCCTCCAAGGTTCGTCCAGCTTTCCAGATCGTGGTTTGATCGAGCTTCACGACGTGGTTCATCACCTTCGTCATCACCAGGTTTTTCTTCCTGAACTTGCTAGCTTCGTTGTTGTTAGCGTTGAAACGAATTGATTTTGTTGGCTAAGAGAGCCATATAGGTTGAGATAGGAGTGATTTTTGTGTCTGGTTGAGAGATCTAGGCCGATATTAGTTTCTTAGGTGAGAGGTTTAGGGTTGATAGATTGAGAGATGGAGAGAATTTTGTGAGAAGTCTCAGAGATGGTGAGGGAAGACGGCGCTAGGGTTTCAAGTTGGGGGAAAGATGAACAGTAGTCATCAAATTAAGGTTAGTTAGTTTTAGGGTTTTTGATGTTTGCTGAATATGGATTATCATGAATCTCGGGCTTAAGCCCAAACCAAGTTTTACTGAATCTCATCCCTCGTTTACTATCAACCCCCCTCTCCCTTTGGTGCTTGACATGGGCCTAACCCAATTGCTATCCACGCCCCCAATTTGAGGCCCAGCATAGAATAACAAGTTGATTTGCTGCTATTTGCCCCCCTTTGCTTGCTTATTTTTTTGGTGTTTTTCTGAATAAGACATGGGCCCAGCGCAGTGTTAACTGCATCCCCCTCCTGGGCCCAACATATATTCTGAAGGTAAATAAACTACTTTCGCCACCCCCTGCATATGTCAATTTTAATTGAATTTTGTTTTAATTTTCTTCATTTGTTTAGTTTACCAAATAAATCATAAAAAATTCAAAAATGGTCATTTTAACATGGGATTTTTCCTCCACTTTAATGATTGTCTCAAGAATATTGTGAAAAAATAAAAATAGTATTTTAGGTATTTTTTCCATTTATGGTGATTTTTCACACTTAATTGCTTTTATGTTCATTTTATTTGTACATATATTTTGATGAATTTTGTTTGGGCATTTCTTTCCATATTTTGATTCCATTCTTTTTGTGGTAGTTAGATTAGAGCATTAAGTTCCCTTAGAGATTTATTCCACATTTTTGTGGATTAATTTTGATTAGTTTTGATTAGAGAACATTAGGGTGATAGTTTTAGGGTTCAAACTCAACATAGGTGCATTCTAACATTTTATTTTGGGGTTTTTTTTATCATGAATTAGGTTATGGGACATATAGGGTATGTAGAGTATATGTAGGAATCCCCTTAGAATAAATCTTAGAATTTTAAATAATATTTTAATATTTTTAGTATATTTTGCAACTTGTGGGATTGGTTGGTGTTCCCATTTGGGGTTTATGTTGCTTGCTTGGGCTTTTGGGTTTTTATTTGGGGTATGGGGCTTGGTTTGAGCTTATGGAGCATGAAGACATCAAAGGAGAAGATTGAGGATAATAATCAAAGCTTTGTGCATGAAGATTGCCCGGATTGAAGATGTTTTGAAGACATAGGAAATAATAGGAGATAGGTAAAGCCTTAGAATAGAACAAATTCTTTCATAAACATGGATAGCTTCCTTTGCTTCCATTCCTCTCTATGACATAAAGTACCTCTATGATATTCACCTCCCTCTTTTGGAGGGATAAGTGGTTTTATCTAGGAGGTAGAACTTTGAGGGAAACAGTCTGTTACAATGTCAACTGTTTATAGACTTCCTTTGGTCGTCAATGAACTGTTTGACATTCAATTTCTTCTGATAAAATCAATTCTTTGCTGGAGAGCTTGCCTTGAAGAAAGAAGTCATTGAAGATATAGATGAAGATCAAGGATTGACAAAGATGAAGATGGTTCATGTCAAAGCTGTGCAACTATTAAAGCTAGGGTTTACTGCTGTCTGGAGCTGTCTGCTGTCTGATGCTGTCCACTGGTTAAGATTCTGTGCTTGCTTGAGCTTGGTGATTTCTTGGAGATGGAAGATTGTTGTAGCTTGAGTATCATGGGAGTTTGATCTTGGGGTTCACTTGAAGAGGTTACTGTTTTGCTGTTTATCAACTGTCAGAGTTTGGTGTCTTCAGAGTTGCTGCTGTAGGAGGTGGGGTCGTGCTGTCAGGGCTGGTGTGGGGTTTATTTTCTTTGCTGTATTGTTTGTTAATTTTCCCATAGGGTTGAAGTGAAGTTGTTTCACTTTGCCTATTGTTTTCTAGGTTCGAGGTTGAGTGGGACTCCCTTGCCTCGCTTGTACTGCTGCATTCATGCATTTTACTGCTTTACTGTATATATGCTGTTGCTTTTCCGTTTATCCCCGTAGGATCTCTGTTTCTCTCTGCGCAAGAGAGAAATATGACAGACATTAGGTTCTCGTCCATGCATGACAACATTAGGGTAGATTTTGATTTCCTTTTCAACCATAGGTTTTAGAGTTGCTGTTTCTCTTCTTTCTCAAAACAATCAAAAACACAATAAAAGGATAAACATCAATAAAAGACAGTTCTTGCGTAAAAGACTGTAAACCAATCAAAACGTCATTTTTGTCCGCTTGGACCCATAATCAGGAGAAAAACCTTTTTCAGAAGGATAAAAAACAGTCAAACAAATCTGTGTTCTTCCATGGCCCGAACTACGTTTGCTCTGATCTTTCATGCTGTATGAAAGTACGTAGGCATAGGATGCGATATCCTAGTGAGCAACCTTCCCCTCCTTTCTAGTAGGTAGACGAACTACGTTGACTCTGATTTCTCGTTCCAGACGGGAATACGTAGGCATAAAGTGCGATACTTTGCCGAGTCATTTTATTTTCTTTTAACCTCAGACCTGTAGAGTAGATAGAATAACAATCCGTACCAGAAAACAAGCGTGGATCCCGTTGAGTACGACGGACGTGAGGGGTGCTAATACCTTCCCCTTGCGTAACCGACTCCCGAATCCAGGATTTGGTTGCGATGACCATTCCTTTCCCGTCTTTGCGGTAGGTTTACTTCGAGCGTTTCCTTTCCCTCTGTTGGGATAAATAACGCACGGTGGCGACTCTTCTGTTCAGCCGGCGCCGATTTTCGCAGTAGTGACAGCTGGCGACTCTGCTGGGGAGTGAGATGGTTCCCTATGCGAGTCTCGCCTTGGTTTTTCTTCCTAGCTGTCTGGGTCATCCCCAGCAGCTGGGGACTCTGCTGGGGACTCCAACGGTTCCCTACGCGAGTCAATCCTAGCGCTTGTTTTCCCGTCGAGGATTTTGTATGGATTTACGTTTTCTGTATTTTACATTCAGCATTATATTATTGTGATTATTGCTGTGGGTATGAGGGGGTTCTATGATTGAGAGATAAGCCGGACCTGGGCTTGAGTGCACCTAGAATTAGAGTGGAAATTAGTGGGCGCGTGCATGCTTTGCATGTACTAGTGTCTCATGAAATCCACGCTCGGACGAGGTTCTTCTAGTTGACTTCTTTTTCAACCCTTTGGGTTGAGGGGGTTGTTGGTTAGTTGGATTGTCGACTCCGGGGACCGATCATTTGGAAGTTGGATAAGTGAGGCCTCTTCAGGACATGATGATGCCACACCTTCTGGGTATCGTATCATCGGTCTTGAAAGTCTATGACGCCAACGACCGCATAGGATGCCATACCTTGTGTCAGTTATTAGGACACCTACCTGTGAGAGGGGTTGGGGCATGCAGGTAACTCGACCTCCAGATTACCGGTTTTCTTGATTGAGATTCAGTGGTGTGATATTTGAGGACAGCATTATGAGGTCTGTTGGAGACTAGGTTGGGGTACTGTTTTGGCTTGTTGAGACCAGGTTCGAGCAGTGTTATGGGTCTGGTTAAGACCAGTATGGTGGATTCTTCTCAGCCAGGGGCACTTGGTCCCTCGTGTATGTGCATTTTGCATTTTGCATGACTGTTTGCATTTGCATTTCATTTTGCATATTCATCCTCAGCCGGAACAGGGAGCTCACCTGTTTTGTCCGCTTCATTAGTTGATTTCCCGACATTCGCATTGGACTTGAGTTAGTATCTGGAAATATCATGGCTTCAGGAGAGCAGAACTTGGTTGTTACTCGGACGGAGTTTGAATTGTTGAAGTACCAGATGAGTCAGGTCATGGAAGCCGTGACAGCTATAAATGGAGAAGGAAACAATGGTCAAAGAGCTCAGATGAACAATGTTGCCCAGCCAGTGCAAACCCCTGTCAGAGGTCCATATCCCTTCAATGATGCAGAGTGTCACCATTCCACGTTCTCTACGCCAGATTATCCAAGGATTGTTCCATCTCCAAGAGTTGTTCCACAGGTTAATATTCAGGGCCTACCGACTGCTGAGTATATGAGAAGACTTCAGACGTTGGAAGATCAGATGGATGCCCTGGTGAATAAGAATACTCTTGATCTGAATGCTGCAGGCATGTGTTTGGCGCCAGGTCTTGTATTGCCTCCAAAGTTCAAAATGCCCAATTTCGAGAAGTACAAAGGGGATAGTTGTCCGAAGCTACATTTGGTTATGTTCTGCAGAAGAATGACTCCGCATATCACCGATGACAAGCTCATGATTCATTGTTTCCAAGATAGTTTGATCGGAGCATCTTTGGACTGGTACATGCACTTGAAGAGTGATAGTATTAAATCATGGTCGGACTTAGCCAATGCCTTCGTGAAGCAATACGACTACAATCTGGAAATGGCTCATTTTCGCGTGCAGTTGCAACAATTATCTCGTGCGGAGAATGAATCCTTTATGGGGTATGTGCAGAGATGGAGAGAATTGGCTGCTCGTGTTCAACCACCGATTCAGGAGAGAGAAATGGTTAGCCTCTTTTTGGATACTCTGAAGGGCCGTTATTATGACATGATGTTCACTTGTACAAGCTTTGAAGGTTTGATGAGAATGGGAGAGCTTGTTGAGAGAGGACTCAAGAATGGAAAGCTTAGAGAGGCTCCTTATATCCCGGTTGATAAGAATGAATCAGTTATCAGTTCTCAAGAGGAGTGGGAAGAAGGAAGCGATGTTGTCTCAGAATCTCTAGTGCCTCAGGCTCAGTTTTCAGACACTTCAAACCAGCAGTCATATTATCGTCAGCCGCGTCGTCACGCCCGACAACGACCAAGGAAACCTGAAAGGCAGTTTACTCAGTTACCGGTGTCGTACAGTCAGTTATTGCCAGATTTGGTCGAAAGTGGATTAATAGTGCCGAAAGAAACTAATCCAATGATCCCGCCTTATCCTCCAGGTTCTGATGCCAGCGCCCGCTGTGAGTACCATGTTGGGGTACAGGGGCATTCGACAGATGATTGTAAAGTGCTTAGAAGCCAAGTTCAGAATCTGCTAGACTCTAACAAGATCTTCATCACGCCTCCGGGTTTTGTTCGGATTGTTGATTATCCTTCATCCAGTTGTGTGGGTTCGTCAGTCAATGTCAGGCAATACTC
This sequence comes from Lathyrus sativus, assembly GCA_963859935.3. NCBI lineage: Eukaryota > Viridiplantae > Streptophyta > Magnoliopsida > Fabales > Fabaceae > Lathyrus > Lathyrus sativus. Next base: position 513,473,207 of record OZ012740.1, on the reverse strand, counting down.
CACCGAGAGTGTATGGTCGGGGGAATGTCTAGCTGAGAGCTCATGTTGAATATGGGGGAAGTTGCTAGAGGTTTCTGTGCCAGGGGTTGCATCTGTTTTCTCGGTTGACTGTTTAGCTTTCGTGCACTGTTGTTTGCTGACCACCACCAGGCTTGTTGGCTGGGGTCATTGTATTTTATACTTGGGTGTGCTTGTTCGCTGCTCTTGTTGGCTTTACATAGTGGTGTGAGGCATTTATCTCTGTGCTTATAGCTTGGGGTGTATTTGTCTTGTCTTGAATATGTGTGTGATTTCTGCATTGCACTCTCACATAACAGGTACATCAGAATCGTGGGTCTTATTTCCCGTTTCCAGTTTGTTGCAGGAATTCCTCAGAGACATGGAACAGAATCAGGCTGAATTGATTGAAGTCCGAAACCAGCTAAGGCAGATGATGAAAGACATGCAAGAATTGCGTCTGGATCAGAAGATACTCAAAGAGGAAAATAATCAGCTGAAGACCCAAATGAGCTTGATCATGGAAGTAGTCAAAAATGTGATTAGGAAAGAGGATGGTCAGCTATCTGAAGCCGCAGTGAAGGAGTTCATTCCACCTGTGCCTGTGGAGCCCGTGCCTGTGGAACCTGAGCTTAAAAGACATGTTGATCGACACCAACAACAACAACAAAAGATACATCCGATTCGGCAAAGGCCAAGGAGGATATTTGAGGCGCCGCCTTCAATATATGCTAAGCTCTTGCAGACTTTATTGAGTTTGAAGCTGGTTGAAAAAAGAACATTGGAGCCACTCACAGGAACGACGCTTCCTTATGGGTATGACACTAGTAAGCAGTGTGAATTTCATTCCGGGGCGCTCGGACATGATATGGAAAGCTATCACGCTTTCAAGCACAACGTTCAGGACTTGATTGACGCAAAAGTTATTGAACTCACGCCGGGCGGCGTAATTGTACCTAATGGTCGTACCCCAGTTGGTGCTAAGATGATGGATGTTCCCGAAGCTGCCGTAGATCAGAAGTATATTCTGCAATCATTTGTGTCAGAATCTCCCTGTCCTCAGTTGCTGCCTAGACCAAGCCTGAGGATGAAAGCGCTTGAGCAAAAGGAGTCCCTAATAATTCAGACTCGACCTCCAAGTGGTTTGATTGATCAAAGTCAACAATTTGTCCAGTCTTCGCAATAGACGTCAACTCCTTTCCAGAGTCAGCAGCCTTATCGTTATCGGTCAAACCTGCGTGCTAGACAGAGTCCACTAAAGTCAGAAAGGCAATTCACCCGGCATCCGTGTTAAGCAGTATGGCTTCAAGAGGCAACTTTGAAGATGGCTGATTCAGCAGCAAATCAGATGTGAAAGCCCGGTTCTCGGAAGTTGACGTTTTCCTGTGTTTCATCTTGTCATTTCTTTATGTTTGTAGCTTCTTAAATTGCAATCTTGTTTGTAAAACTTGTTGTTTTCATTCAATTGATGATAATGAAATGAGTATGCATGTTTGGATTAAATCCATTAGTGTTCACTAATTGATTTTTACAGATATCCAACGCTTGGTTAAGCGGAATCCGGGGAGGATGACGAAAATGAACGACATGCAAGCTTCTGATATTGTATGCCTTTGAAATAAAACCTGCTGATGATGTACATGCATTGTTTCAAATCCCTAAACACCGGAGACATAAGGAAGATAATCCCTTGATAACCCCTTTGAGCCTAGTTGTAGGAGTTTCTTTCTGAAAACGAAAAACCCTCAATGTCAACCTGGGGCAGGGTAGGTGTTAGCTAATTTGACTGAGCGTCCAAATTGCAAAAGGAGTGTCCGTTCGAGGATCCATCACACCTCTATAGGTCGTGCCTAAAAAGCCACAGTGGTTAAGCATCAGGAGTGACACAATCACATTATTCCCCAAAAAGTCAGACAACCAGTGTCACACGACTTGTTCGAAAAAAAATGAAAAGCGAAAAGAATCAAAAGCCCGCTAAGTCAAAACTTGAAAACAAACGACTTAGGAAAAAATAGGGGCATCCCGCTGGACTGGAAAATCAAAAGAAACTCAAAAGAGTCAGTCCAGGAAAAAGTTAGGGAAAGAAAAGAAAAAATGAAAAGGATTACAACAGAAAAGTCCTCAAATGAAATATGAGTCGTGTGACCCCAAGTGTCAAAGACGAAGAGCGAGTGGCTGTCACTCCAAAAGCTCATAGTTTCTCGAACTATCACTCCTATATCTCAACCTCTAAGAGGTGAGCGCTAAGGTCGAATTAGCTGAACGTAGGATCGGAGAACATCAAGGAGAATGGGTGGGTTAAAATTAAACTTTGAGCCTTTATCCTTTCTTTCAAAACCGTGAACCTGACCACGTTACAACCTTCAAAAGTCCTAATTGAGGCAGGGTTGTTTCGAAGGCATATATCGGTTAAGATCGCGTTGAAGCTGACTCCTAAAAGGGTTCTTCTTACCATGTTGGTGCTGATGTTGATATTTTGATAAATGATTTGTGCTGTGTAGGCCATAAACTGATTTTCCTATTTCCAGTGAACAGATTGGATGTTAAAACTGTCATATGCATTGCATTAATGTACCTTTTATGCAAAACAACTGGTTTTACTTACGAGTATGCACTTGACAGCAGCAAAGTTTCCTACAGTGGAAAGTCTGATCAGGATAGAATGCAGGATGCCCGAATATTCCGAGAGCCGGGGCAAGCTATTATCAAGTGATCCCCAGTGAGGTCAGCCATCCAAAGCAGTTGTTCTGGGGCAATCAGGTCGAGATTCGGTAAATCTCTCGTAGCTAGAGTTACTACACTGAATCAGCCAATCAGGGGCAAAGTCATTGCAGACAGGGGCAGACCATCCGAAGAGCGCAGAGGTTGTTCTTTCGAGGGGCAGTTGATCCGAAGTATATCTCAGAGGTTCAGAATGCCGGGGCATTTCATATCAGACCGTCAGGGTATAGATTTGCTGATTTCCTTTTGAGGACTATCCCCACAGAGGTCCCACAAGCTGGGGCATATCAGAAGCGAAGGAATGGTTTTTCTCCGTGACATCAGAGTCATCAGAGTTACTCATAGTCATTTGAGCAGATTCAGCTAATCTCCAAGTGCGAGTCGAATGTCAGGAAGTCGTGTTACCATCTATTGACCCTTCAATCAGAAGCTGTAAATTCAGACAGGATATTGTTCTAGTGTCAATCATACATGACCCATTATGGATAGCCTAAATCCCAATCATTATTGGCAATTTTCAAGAAGCCCAATCCATATTGGCAATCACTGTGAGGCCCAGTCTGTGGGGGCACATCGTTTCAAAATCCAATCTTCATTGGTACGCAGGAAAACTCCGTCTGTTTTCCACAGCAAAAGTCCAATTTTTGTTGGCACGGGTAAGTTATCCCTGACAGAAGTCCAATCATGATTGGCGCATTTAGTTATTCCTCAGCGAAATTGGATTCACTCTTCCAGCATTTATTTTGCTGGAATAATTCTGTGACGCCTGGTTATCCCCAGCGGAGTTGGCTGTGTCTTCAGCATTTATTTTGCTGAAGCGGTTTTCTGCATCCAAATTCTCCAGCGGCCGAGCCTGCATTTGCATTTGCATATATCATCATATTTGCATCATACTTGCATTTCATCCTCAAAATGCGTAGCATTTCCATCCTATATGGAGCATTACGCCATAGAAAAATTCAAACATACGCATATGCATACAAAGCATAAGCCAGTTTTTCTATCAGCCTTCAGTGGCAACATGAAGTACTCTGTGATCAGTTCAGGGGCATTTATCCAGCAGCTTTATTCAGATAGCTCTTTGGTGTTCGATTCTCAAATCATGCAACGGTTATGCTTTATTCAACGATCGGTTGATATTGACAGACTTCTCTTACCGTCAATTCCCATTGACGATGGTTGTCCCCCAGTGGGCCTTCTCCGTCTATCATTAGACTTCGGGAGTTGGGATATGGTTTTCTCCGTTTATCCTTAGACATTGAGAGGTTTCAAGGCGATCTTTCAGATATTGGCGTTCTTTCTGTTTATTGGATGAAATGACATTTCAAGAAGGTTTTTCTGACCGTCGATCCTTATTGACGTCGAGGCTCTTCGAAGAATGTTTGGTTTTCCTAGTTGTTGATCCTTATCAACGGCATGGCTCTTGCGAGGTGGTTTTTCTGTCAATCCTTATTGATGATGTGACCCCTCTGAAGATATTGTTCTTTCCATCAATTCCTGTAGACGAAAGGATTCTGAAATTTGATGGGTGGTGATGAATGTGGTTCTCTTTCCGCTGACGGGCTTTCCTTCGGGATGGGGTGTTTCTGTCTATCTGTAGACGATGTAAATATAGATATTGGTTTTCCTTCGGGATGGAGTCTTCCTGTCTATCCTTAGACAATGTAAATATGGATATTAGTTTTCCTTCGGGACAGTGCCTTTCTGTCTATCCTTAGACAATGTGAGTACGGATATTGGTTTTCCTTCGGGATGGTGTCTCCATCTATCATTAGACGAGGAGAGTACATATATTGGTTTTCCTTCGGGACGGTGCCTTTCTGTCTATCCTTAGACAATGTGAGTATGGATATGGGTTATATTTCTCCTTTAGGAAGGGGGTCTTTCTGTCTATCCTTAGACAATGTGAATATGGATATTGGTTTTCCTTCGGGACGGGGTCTTTCTGTCTATCTGTAGACGATGTAAATAGGGGTATGGTGTTCCTTCGGAAGGGGGTCTTTCTGTCTATCTGTAGACGATGCAAATATGGATATTGGTTTTCCTTCGGGATGGGGTCTTTCTGTCTATCTGTAGACGATGCAAATATGGATATTGGTTTTCCTTCGGGATGAGGTCTTTTTGTCTATCTGTAGACGATGTAAATAGGGGTATGATGTTCCTTCGGGATGGGGTCTTCCTGTCTATCTGTAGACGATGTAAATATGGTTATGGTTTTCATGCGGGATAGTGTCTCCGTCTATCATTAGACGATGGGAGGTGATCAAGTGCATGCTGAACCAACCTTCGGGTTTGTTATTTATGGTGTCACACAAGTAACTGGTGTTGAAGTCAAATCTCTTTATCAGGAGTGATCATTTTTGTTGCCAGAATAATTGGATTCGGTTCTCTAGATAGTGTTCCCCGAGCGAGGGAACAGTTTATTTCTGCGGTTGGCAAATTTTCGGGTTTATTTTGTATTCAACCGTCTTCTACCTTTGAATGTTTGAAGGTTGTTCACTCTTCAACCCTTCAGGTCCAAGCCGCTTGAATAGGGGCAGCTGTTGCACCCTAAAATTTGACCAACCGATCCCCATATCTGGTTTATGTTTCGACGCATTTTACATTCGCATTCGCATATTGCATAAATGGCATTTTCCTCAGTCAGATTGATTTTTATCGGGATTATAGCCCCTGGCGTTTCAGGCAGTGCAGGCCAGTTTGAATAAAAGTCTGTTGAGAATTGGTGTTCGTTTCTTGTGTTTTCAGGCCATCTCGGTGCCAGGGTTTCGCTACGGTTGTGCAATTGAGTTTTATTCGATTTAATCGGCCTCCTGGCCTTTTTAGGATTTTTCTGTTATTTTTCTGGATTTTTAATGCACTTAATTGGATTTTTCTGGATTTAATAGGGTTTTTTTTTATAATTTTTAGAATTTTAAATAAATTTTCTTTTCCTTTTTAGAGATTTAATAGATTTTAAAGTTTTTAGATATTAATTTCCTTTTAATAGTTTTTTAAATAGATAGAAATAGATATTATTTTTCTTTAAAAAAAAAGAAAGAAAAGAGGATAGATTTTAAAAATATAGATAGTATTGTTTTTCTAAGATTTTATTAGAGTTTTATTGTTGCTTTTTTAAAAAATTAAAAAAATAGAGATTAATTGTTTTTTTTTTTATAGTTTTTTTATTTGTTTTTCCAGATTTAAAATAGTTGTTAGATATTAAATGTTTTTTTTCTTTCTATTTTCTGTTTTTAGATTAATTAGGAGTTTATGTGTTTTAATTTTCGTTTTATAGCTTAATTAGATTTAGTAATAGATTTTAATTAAGGTTTATTAGATTTTAATTAGATTTTACCTTTTAATTTTCGTTTTATAGATTAATTAGGATTTAATTAGCGTTTATTAGAAGTTTTAATTAGATTTTATGTGTAACTTTCGTTTTGGACTAATCAGAATTTAAATGCAGTTCATTAAGTCATAATGGGCCTATTATCCATTAATCAGGCCCAGTTCAGGTCCATTTTCGCCAGCGCCACATGTCACATATAAGGCCTGCCACGCGTACGCCAGAGCCTCTTCCACCTCACTCTCTCTTTCTCACCCTTCTCCTTCCACGTGTTCTTCCCACTCAGTCTCTCTCCACTGACACGCGTCCCACCCATTCTCTCCCCTCCTGCATGCCAGCCACCTGGCTCCCTCTCCCTATCCCTCTCGCCACTTGGACCCTCCTCAGCTCTCACCGGAAACACCCCCACCGGCCATGCAAGTCCGGTAGCCACCACAACTGCTCGCCGGCGACCACCGCAACCGTCGTCGGAATCTGCAAAAAAACCCAGAAATTCTTCCAACTTCATCTTCCTCACCGATTAACCTCCAACCCTCTTCATCAACCGTCGCCTGAAATCGCCGACAACGCCATAATCTTCATCTTCTCCGATTCAATCTTCATCGTCCTCATTGTTTTTCCAGAGAATCTTCAAGAATCGCCTCCAGATTCTCTTCGTAGCTTCTTCATGTTCATCACCTTCAATCTTTTCCAGATTTCGTCATAGATCTCTCTCAAACCAGAGCTGAAGCTGCCATCCACCATAAACGAACTGTTTCCAGATCTTCATCATCAAGATTCATCAAGGTTCCTCAATATTAATCTTCATCGTCCCCAAGATCTTCAACTCTCATCAGGATCATTCAAGAACATGTGACGCCATCTCCAGAAATCCACAGGGATCTGCATCGCACCTTGATCGATCTCTGCGAATCTTCAAGAAATCCGTCCATGCTCCTCCAAGGTTCGTCCAGCTTTCCAGATCGTGGTTTGATCGAGCTTCACGACGTGGTTCATCACCTTCGTCATCACCGGGTTTTTCTTCCTCAACTTGCTAGCTTCGTTGTTGTTAGCGTTGAAACGAATTGATTTTGTTGGCTAAGAGAGCCATATAGGTTGAGATAGGAGTGATTTTTGTGTCTGGTTGAGAGATCTAGGCCGATATTAGTTTCTTAGGTGAGAGGTTTAGGGTTGATAGATTGAGATATGGAGAGAGTTTTGTGAGAAGTCTCAGAGATGGTGAGGGAAGACGGTGCTAGGGTTTCAAGTTGGGGGAAAGATGAACAGTAGTCATCAAATTAAGGTTAGTTAGTTTTAGGGTTTTTGATGTTTGCTGAATATGGATTATCATGAATCTCGGGCTTAAGCCCAAACCAAGTTTTACTGAATCTCATCCCTCGTTTACTATCAACCCCCATCTCCCTTTGGTGCTTGACATGGGCCTAACCCAATTGCTATCCACGCCCCCAATTTGAGGCCCAGCATAGAATAACAAGTTGATTTGCTGCTATTTGCCCCCCTTTGCTTGCTTATTTTTTTGGTGTTTTTCTGAATAAGACATGGGCCCAGCGCAGTGTTAACTGCACCCCCCTCCTGGGCCCAACATATATTCTGAAGGTAAATAAACTGCTTTCGCCACCCCCCTGCATATGTCAATTTTAATTGAATTTTGTTTTAATTTTCTTCATTTGTTTAGTTTACCAAATAAATCATAAAAAATTCAAAAATGGTCATTTTAACATGGGATTTTTCCTCCACTTTAATGATTGTCTCAAGAATATTGTGAAAAAATAAAAATAGTATTTTAGGTATTTTTTCCATTTATGGTGATTTTTCACACTTAATTGCTTTTATGTTCATTTTGTTTGTACATACATTTTGATGAATTTTGTTTGGGCATTTCTTTCCATATTTTGATTCCATTCTTTTTGTGGTAGTTATATTAGAGCATTAAGTTCCCTTAGAGATTTATTCCACATTTTTGTGGATTAATTTTGATTAGTTTTGATTAGAGAACATTAGGGTGATAGTTTTAGGGTTCAAACTCAACATAGGTGCATTCTAACATTTTATTTTGGGGTTTTTTTTATCATGAATTAGGTTATGGGACATATAGGGTATGTAGAGTATATGTAGGAATCCCCTTAGAATAAATCTTAGAATTTTAAATAATATTTTAATATTTTTAGTATATTTTGCAACTTGTGGGATTGGTTGGTGTTCCCATTTGGGGTTTATGTTGCTTGCTTGGGCTTTTGGGTTTTTATTTGGGGTATGGGGCTTGGTTTGAGCTTATGGAGCATGAAGACATCAAAGGAGAAGATTGAGGATAATAATCAAAGCTTTGTGCATGAAGATTGCCCGGATTGAAGATGTTTTGAAGACATAGGAAATAATAGGAGATAGGTAAAGCCTTAGAATAGAACAAATTCTTTCATAAACATGGATAGCTTCCTTTGCTTCCATTCCTCTCTATGACATAAAGTACCTCTATGATATTCACCTCCCTCTTTTGGAGGGATAAGTGGTTTTATCTAGGAGGTAGAACTTTGAGGGAAACAGTCTGTTACAATGTCAACTGTTTATAGACTTCCTTTGGTCGTCAATGAACTGTTTGACATTCAATTTCTTCTGATAAAATCAATTCTTTGCTGGAGAGCTTGCCTTGAAGAAAGAAGTCATTGAAGATATAGATGAAGATCAAGGATTGACAAAGATGAAGATGGTTCATGTCAAAGCTGTGCAACTATTAAAGCTAGGGTTTACTGCTGTCTGGAGCTGTCTGCTGTCTGATGCTGTCCACTGGTTAAGATTCTGTGCTTGCTTGAGCTTGGTGATTTCTTGGAGATGGAAGATTGTTGTAGCTTGAGTATCATGGGAGTTTGATCTTGGGGTTCACTTGAAGAGGTTACTGTTTTGCTGTTTATCAACTGTCAGAGTTTGGTGTCTTCAGAGTTGCTGCTGTAGGAGGTGGGGTTGTGCTGTCAGGGCTGGTGTGGGGTTTATTTTCTTTGCTGTATTGTTTGTTAATTTTCCCATAGGGTTGAAGTGAAGTTGTTTCACTTTGCCTATTGTTTTCTAGGTTCGAGGTTGAGTGGGACTCCCTTGCCTCGCTTGTACTGCTGCATTCATGCATTTTACTGCTTTACTGTATATATGCTGTTGCTTTTCCGTTTATCCCCGTAGGATCTCTGTTTCTCTCTGCGCAAGAGAGAAATATGACAGACATTAGGTTCTCGTCCATGCATGACAACATTAGGGTAGATTTTGATTTCCTTTTCAACCATAGGTTTTAGAGTTGCTGTTTCTCTTCTTTCTCAAAACAATCAAAAACACAATAAAAGGATAAACATCAATAAAAGACAGTTCTTGCGTAAAAGACTGTAAACCAATCAAAACGTCATTTTTGTCCGCTTGGACCCATAATCAGGAGAAAAACCTTTTTCAGAAGGATAAAAAACAGTCAAACAAATCTGTGTTCTTCCATGGCCCGAACTACGTTTGCTCTGATCTTTCATGCTGTATGAAAGTACGTAGGCATAGGATGCGATATCCTAGCGAGCAACCTTCCCCTCCTTTCCAGTAGGTAGGCAAACTACGTTGACTCTGATTTCTCGTTCCAGACGGGAATACGTAGGCATAAAGTGCGATACTTTGCCGAGTCATTTTATTTTCTTTTAACCTCAGACCTGTAGAGTAGATAGAATAACAATCCGTACCAGAAAACAAGCGTGGATCCCGTCGAGTACGACGGACGTGAGGGGTGCTAATACCTTCCCCTTGCGTAACCGACTCCCGAATCCAGGATTTGGTTGCGATGACCATTCCTTTCCCGTCTTTGCGGTAGGTTTACTTCGAGCGTTTCCTTTCCCTCTGTTGGGATAAATAACGCACAGTGGCGACTCTTCTATTCAGCCAGCGCCGATTTTCGCAGTAGCGACACATAGCAATCTTCCAAATCATGTTCGGGTGCCCTATCATGAAATAAACAATGAGCGGTGGCGTTGTAATTGGCAGGCAAAGGATTACGAGGCGGACCCATTGCTCGGGTAGTGATCAAACCTCGTTGCACTAAGTAAGGATACAAATCGGCGAACGTCATCGGAATCGATGGATAAGGCTTGTATTGCCTCCTAATCGGAGCATTCTGGCGAGGTGTTTGCTTTTTAGGCTGTTGATTTGCCGGAGTGTTGGACGCCTGCTGATAGTTAGGCAGAGGTTGTTGATAAACCGGAGGCGGATAAACAAGAGCCTGCTGCATAGGCTGATAAACAGGAAACTATTGATTGACAGGAGTTGCAACATTAGCCACATAGGGTTGCTGAGCATACTAGACCGGATAACCTTGAACATAATTCTGCTGAGGTTGCCAAGGTTGGTGAGGTGCCATCGAGCGATTTCTCAGACGTGTAGGTCTTTTATGGTGGTCAACGCTCGGAGTTTTGCACTTCGGAGGAGTAAATCGTCGAGCTGGTTGAGCAATGGTAGGAGGCACCGGACCGGATTGACGACCTTGAGGCGGTATATTCTTGACAGTAATGGCTGGTTGAGGACCCACAAAAGTATGGGTAATCTCAGAAGCAACAGTAGGTTGATTATCCATCTTCACCTTAAGGGCTTGCAACATCTCCATAATCTGCCCCACACTTCCTCGAAGATCTTCGAGTTCATGGCTGACACGGTCGATCTCTTGAGCTTGTTCTTCCATCCTTTTTCGAGCTTGGGCTCTAGTATTGTACTGATGCGGAGGACCCAGGGTGACGAAACTGGCAGGCGAGAGAACCGAGAATAAGAAACCGGGAGACACATGTGGTGCAAAAATATGATGCAAAAAATGCGAAATGCGAATGAAATGATTTCATGGAATTCAAATATTTACGAATATCGCAGAATACCAAAACTTTATTTATTACTTTGAAAACGGATTACAAATAACATTCTTAGAAAAGTCTTGGCATAATAGCTAAATAAAAGCTAATAATGACCCTAAGGAAGCTTCCTGTTCTGCCCCTTTCTCTGCTCTTCGGGCTAGGCCTTTTTGAGGATGAGCCTATCTTCAAAAGGTAAATCGAGAGTTAGAGGAAAATAAATCCTTCATCAAAACCAAGCAAGGGTACGTTGGAAAAGTCTTCACAATTGTTGGTGATTGGTGTCCTTGATGTCGGATAACTTCGAGCATATGGCTTTAGCAACGGTCTTGTCCTTTAGGGTCTTTCTCTAAGAAAGGGAACGAAGACTCCTTCAGAATAGGTAACCACACCAATTGAGAGTACTCTTCTAGGGTAGGCAAGAGCTGGTACTCGAGGGATGTAAGGAAAAGATAATCTAGATCCTAGAACTGTAACAAAGTCGAAAGGAAACCTTCGTCTACTTGAGGTTTCAACAAAAATAACGGCCTTCCATACTTGTTTCTGGATCCTTTGTTGATCTTGAACCAAAGCTCCTAGCTTCCTTAGGTCATCTAACTTAAGGCTCTTAAAAGAATATTTTAGAGTATTTTCCTTATTGTAATCCATGGTATCCTGCGATGTTCATAAATAAAGTTTGAATTCCATGACATGTAATGCAATGTGATGCTTTATGGATGCAAATGCACATATATTCATAAGTCCTAGGTTAAAGGTATGTGCAAGGAGTTAGGGTCTACCCATCCCCATAGGGTATGTACTAAGGTTAGTTGTACCTGCAGACAAGGTTCTAAGAAGTGCCCAAAGTCATCAGTCCATCCTTCGGATATTATCAACTTTCGAACTAACTCGGAGGTCGATAATATTCTCAAGAGAACCTCTTTTGAGTGTAGTATCGCGTAGCAACTATTTTAGGACTACTCCCATATAGTTCCCGCACTACGTCCTATATAAGGCCAAAGTGGTGTTAAGGTACTACGGTCCCCAATATCATAGACACCAATCAAAAATAGTAAAATTTTTCACGACTACACTCGTTCAACCGAACCATTTTCGAAAGGGTCTCAACTGAGCGGTGATTCTCGAGTCAACTTGGTCGGGACTCACTCCCGGCAAGCCTCGTCGAATATCTCACCATCCTATAATAAGGTCACTCAAGTCCGGGTTAGGACTTATCTCACAATAGAAAGATATCCCCACAATATACAATAATATATACAGATGATTAATAAAAGAAAATAATCATACAAAGTACGGCGACTATTTGACCTAATGCTAGGGTAAAGGGTATTTTCATCCACGGCGGGACACCTAGGCTATTAGGGTTTTTGAAACGGTCAAAAATTAGGGTTATTGACTCGGCAGTCAAATGGCTAGACCTAATTCCTTCGGAGGGATTCTAACGGTAAAAACATGAAAAATACGGCAAATTACCATTCGGCAGAATTAAAGTGCAGAAAAATAAAGAAAGCGGTAAAAGAAAGCATCGCGACGATCACTCGCGTAAATTACAAATCCCCAAAAAAGAAAGATAAAATAAAACCGCGACCATGGCCTCGCGTAAATTACATCCATGGAACAAAATACAAATATGATAATAAAATATTTAACTAATGATAAATAAAGTTAAACTCAATCAGCTGGAAAAAAATCAGAGAATGTTAATAGGATTAGACAGAAATAAAGCAGATAATGGGATAGTGAAGAGAAAGCTGCTAATTTGATATTGTTTTATTTCTTAAAAAAAAGATTTCGGTTTTAACTTTGAAAAAAAATATTTTTTGTCTTAATTAAAAAGAAAGAATTTTTGTTTTAAATTTAAAAAAGGTTTAATTTTACTATATAAAAAAAAGAGTTTAATTGTCAAATGTTCAAAAAGTGTCTTAGTTTTAATTTGAAAAATGTTTTAGTTTTAATTTTAAAAAGATTCAATTTTAATTTTTTTAAATAAAAAGAAGTTTTAGTTTTAATAAAAAGAGAGGTTTAGTTTAATTTTAATCTTAGTTTTAAAAAAGATTTAGTTTTTTTTAAAAAAAAGAATTTAATTCTAATTTTAAAAAATTGTTCTAGCCTAAATATTAAAAAAAAGGTTTAGTGTTAAAAAAAAAGAGTTGATTAGTAAAAGTTTAATTTAAAAAGATTAGTATTAATTTTAAAAAAATGTTAATTTTTTTGTTTAAAAGAAAAAAAAGGGTTAATTAACTTACGCTAATTAAAAAATAGTCTAAAAGAAGTTTGTCTTTTACTAAAAAACTGTTTTTTGAGTTTTTGTTTTATTCTAAAGAAGAGAACTGTGAAAGTTAATAAAAATATGTTTTTAATTAATAGTTATTCTCTTAATTATCTAAATAATTACTTACTAAACTCAGAATTTTAAAACCCATACCTTTCGGCCGATTGGCGGTGATGAAATTTGATGGAGGTATTGATGCTCGTCCTCTAGCGATGATGAAGCTATCTTCCCTCTTTTGATAAATCGTGAGAACGGCCGCCGTTTTTCTCTTTTGTCTCCTTCTTTTTTTATCAAATGCAAATCATGTTTATATAGGTAACAAATTAGGGTTAACTCTAATTTGTTACCTCTCAACCTCTCACACTCACAACTCCTTACACAGGGTCTCTTGCCAATTGTGCTATTTTATTCATTCAAAATAAAGTGGCACTAGAAACCCTGTAAACTAAAAGAGCGCGCCACATGATATTTTCTTGCAACAATCAAACAACTGCACAACCCGTTAGTGGTTAGTTTAAACGCAATGCAAAATGAAATGGGATGCAAGATGAAACGACTAATCTTAGGACAAAATTTGGGGTATTACACAGCGGATTCAATTTATTTACATAAATCCTTTCACAGAATATTCACGTTCATCACATAATCATCAACACTTAGGCACATAGACCATTATCACATTTTTCAAATACATTTAAAACATAACTTAGAATACACAATATATCTCTAAGGCATAAACCCAACGATCCTAGTGTTACATAACCAGAGCATGACTCGACCCAACATAATTAAAATATTAAACGACTGCACCAGCAGAGACCTTGCAACTACTAGCAGTACAACTCCAAGATACCTGCACGATGTCATATAGGACATCATTCCATCAGAAGGGGGAGAAACATTACCATAATAACAATGCACATAATCATATATAAATGCACAAGTACATAATACATATATCCCACCTTTTCTCACCACAATGCATATTAACACAATAACAAAGCATATAATATATTTCTATAACATAGAATATCCATAATATACTTCTTACCACGATACATCACCACTCACTAACATACATTACAATATATACATATATATATATATATATATATCCAAGCATCTCATCATGCATACATTCACGATTCACTCATATACATCGTTATCTACATATAAACAAATATGGGTAATCATCAAGCATATTTAACATGCGTACATCCACAATTCCAATCAATCCATATAAACATACGAAATATGTTCTTTTCATCACCAATTCACATAAACATTCACATTCATGTTTATTTCACCAATTCACCATATAAAGATGATAAATGCAACTCATAGAGACCAACTCACGACTCTATGCAGATGCAAATGCGGTACCGACTCATTTCAGCAGGTTCAATTAAAGAACCAAAAATAACCATCGCTCACACCCCACATGGGCACACGAGGTTCTGCAGATTCTACGCGGAATCAAATATAACCATCGCAACATACGAGGTTCTGCAAATCCACCGGGGGATCAATAAATAACCATCGCTCACACCCCACAAGGGCACACGAGGCTCTGCAGATTCACCGAGGAATCAATAAATAACCATCGCTCACACCCCACAAGGGCACACGAGGTTCTGCAGATTCACCGAGGAATCAATAAATAACCATCGCTCACACCCCACAAGGGCACACGAGGTTCTGCAGATTCACCGAGGAATCAATAAATAACCATCGCTCACACCCCACAAGGGCACACGAGGTTCTGCAGATTCATCGAGGAATCAATAAATAACCATCGCTCACACCCCACAAGGGCATACGAGGTTCTGCAAATTCACCGAGGGATCAATCGACACAAGAATGCATATCATGATGCTTCACATGCAACATGACTCATGACACTCTTGAAATGCACACATGTTTACAAACATATTCATGCATTCGTCACATTAATCACATATATTCATTATGCACTCACAATACATACATATCACAATATATACATATATTCATCATTTCATTCACACTATTCAAACATGGTTCAAATTTAAAATCATCATACATCACATACCAGCACGTATATTCAATATACATTTGCAATAAATATATATATATCACAATGCATATATACATATGTTCATCATTCATCTCATATCGCTTCATTCTAGATTCACATTTATAACTCATAATTCAACAATTCATACACATCAGCATCCTTTATACAACAATGATATTTATGCCTTATGGCTCATATAAAACTCATCAATTAACACCAATCCCTTTTTGGGAGTATGGGTACATCACTTACACCCTACCAGGAACAACATCTCAGTTATTCTACCCCGGTAATCATTCCACCAGGAACGACATCTTAGTCATTCTACCCCGGTGTATACAACCATGACACTATACCTCACTAGGAATAACATCCTGTTATTCTACCCCAGTGATTACTCCACTAGGAACGACATCTTGCCATTCTACCCCAGTGAGTACGACTCAACACATATACATATTTCCAACATCCTTCTTACATTACCAAACAATGCGCACTGGGCTTCGCCCGGCGAAGCTTCGCTGCCATTCGCCTGGCGAGCCTGCGAACTCAGAACTTCCATGGCTGTCCAAAAGCCCAAACCTCACAAAACGACCGATTTAATCCAAATTAGTTTCAGTAGTACAACCCACTCATCACCCGACTATATTACACCATCAATTTCAGATTCTACCCGTTCAAACTCGGTTTCTACCGATTAAACTCATTTCGACCTAAAATGGAAAATGTAGGAAACACCCAACAAATCCAAACACACGCATACATAATCATACACATTGATTAAGATAGTAAGATTTCACACCCTTACCTCGATTAATCGGAAGCTAGAAGTCGTTCTTGAGCTTTCCAAGCTTTTCCTTCTTTTTCCTTCTACTTTCTCTTCTTCCTCCAATTTTCTTTCATGTTTTCTATTTTACATTTTCGTTCCGCTCCCCCTTCATATATCCTTCCCTTCGGTTTCTCTCCAATTTAATCCCTCTCTCAAAACATCTATCAATCCATTTAAACAATCATCTAACCATTCAAATAATTAGAATAATCCAAATAAACCAATTAATTAACACAAATAATTAGTTATTGACAATTGGGCTGTTACAACACGCAAAATCTTGTCTTCCAAGCGAATTTGATAACCCCTCTCAAACAATTGTCCAATACTCAAGAGATTACATTTGATTCCCGATATATACAAGGCATCCTTGACCATAGAATGTACACCATTCTTCTTTTTGATAAAAACATCACCGACACCTTCGGCCATAAGAGTGGTGTCATTCGCAAATTTTACTCTACTTCTCACGGCTTGATTGATTTGCACAAACCAATCCTTTCTACCCATAATATGCGTTGAACACCCGGAATCCAAGTACCATTCATCACTTCCTTGGACTCCATCTTGCAATGTAATCATTACGTTTTGTTCCGAACACATTTCTACCCTATTTTTCAAACTACTGCAAGTGCTGTCTCGCAACTTGCAGTTGCCTCTGTTGCTTCCCAACACCTCTTTACTGCCATAAAAATCTCCCGTGATCATTACCAAGAGCGTATTTTCATCATCTACCTCTTGCCTCACAACCTTAGCTTCATCTCCTTGGGAGTCTCTCTGTTTTGCACCACATTCATTTGAAAAATGTCCAAGCTTTTGACACTTCAAGCATTGAACTTTACTTTTGTCCCTTGGTTTTCAGCCTCTAACATTGCCTCGATCACCATATCTACTAGAGCTGCTCACACCCTTTTTCCCCGTCAAAACCTTCGAATTTTATGGATCATTTCCACCCAAATTCTGGAAATTTTGCTTCCCTTTCGAAGCCTATTTTCCTTTCAATCTTTTACTCTTCTTGTTGAGTCGCGCTTGTAAAGGCCATAGTTGCAACCTTGACCCCGAGATCGCTTGCCACCAGCTCTCCATCAATCTGGCCGCAAAGGCCATATTACAACGTAGACGTAGGCAGTCCCCCGAAAAGTCGGCGGTGGCTGAAAAAGCCGTAAAAGACCTCCTAGAGGAAAATTTTATTTCGGAAGCCCGATATTCGACCTGGCTGTCCAACGTTGTACTTGTGAAAAAATATAATGGAAAATGAAGAATGTGAGTTGATTACACCGATCTCAACCGGGCATGTCCAAAGGGCGCCTATCCCCTCCCCAACATCGACAAGCTCGTCGACAACTCGGCGGGTTTCAAACTACTGTCCTTCATGGACGCCTACTCAAGATACAACCAGATCCTCATGGCCGAGGCTGATAAACAGAGCACTACATTCATGACTGAGTCGGACAACTATTACTAACGGATGATGAACAAAGTCTTTCGGGGAGAGATAGGCGACATGCTCAAAGTCTACATGGACGACATGATCTCCAACTCCCGTACTGAGGTCGACCACACGACCCACCTCAAGAAAGTCTCTGAGACAGGGAGGAAGTGTAGGATGCGATTTAACCCGGAGAAGTGTACCTTCGGTGTACACGCGGGGAAGTTCCTCAGGTTTTACCAGACCAAACAGGGGATCAAGGCAAACCCGGACAAATGTCGAGCCTTCTCCGAGATCACGACACCAAGCATGAAGAAGTTGACACAGTCCCTCAACGGGATGCTCGCGTCGTTGTCCCGCTTCGTCGCGAAGTCCGTGCAACACGTCCTCCCATTCTTCAAACTGTTAAGAAAGGAGGTCACCTTCGAATGGACGGAGAAATGCGAGTAGGACCTCCTCCACCTCAAATGCGTTCTTTCGGGGCCACTTGTCCTGACGAGACCTGACGTCGGGGAAACCCTCTACCTGTACTTGGCCATCTCGACCGAGGCCGTGAGCGTCGTATTAATCTGTGAAACCCCCGACGGGCAGAAGCTGATCTACTTCATGAGCAAGGCCCTCCACGGCCCCGAAGTGAGATATCGACAGATCAAAAATTTCATGAGATTTGGTGGAGATTTGAACAAGTTAGAATCAAATTGTTTTGGCCATTTTGACTTGTCTTGCCTTGCCACTACCTAGCATATGTGCCTTTCTTGGTATATTTACAATTGGGGTGGCATGATACAATGGATGTATCGCCACCCTAGTGGTTGTCACCTTGGCCTTAAGTATCCTATCATGCGCATTGTCCTTGGTTCGATCCTCAGTGAGGACAACTTTTTTAGCATTTTACGATTTTTCATGTTTTAAATATTTTACTTTACCTTTCCAAATGATAATCACATGCGCGTGTTAGATGGATTGGCAAAGTTTTGGACTTGTAATCACAAGGTTCTGAGTTCAACTCTTGGTGAAGACACTCCTTCATTTTTATTACTATTTCTTTGTTTTTTCTTCAAAATTCAAATTAACATAACTCCTTCATTTTTAATCACTTTTAAGTGATTCTTTTTTCCAAATTCTTCTTTTAATGTGTATTTTCATATGATGATTAAAGAATTCTAAAATTCTTATTTTAGAAACACTTTTCATTATGGGAAAATTCTGATTCATTTTAAGGTTTCGTACCCTCCTATCTCTCATCTCTCATTTCCAAAAATTTAATTCCATTTGAGTTTGATTGATATGGGCCTTAGTTTTTATCTCCCTTGTGCATTTGAGTATTGCATTATAGCTTTGCTTGTACGCGTTTAAACGATTCACCTTTTAAATCGTTGATTATCCCCTTGAGGTTTTGAGCCTTCTGTTTACATTGTGTGACATTGTTGGTTTATGTATGATATCCCCAATTTATCCCCTTTATCCTAACCTTAGGATTGGAGTCGTCGTGCTCTATTTAGCGTCCCACCGTGGACATCCTTCACCCTTTATCCTAACCTTAGGATTGGAGTCGCCGTACTCTATTTAGCGTCCCGCCGTGGACATTCTTTACCATAAAAATTTCAATGTAGATTTAGGATTCGCCGCGCTCCATGTAAGTACTTCTCTATGAATTCTTACATCCCCTTGGAACCTTAACCATCGTCAAGAGTTCCTCACCCCTACAGTTGCTCTGATTCCATTCCCGTCAGGATACGTAGGCACAAGATGCGATGTCTTCGCGAGCATACTTTACCATACTTTACCATACTTTACCAAACTTTGTATATACTTTATATATCTTTACCCTTAGCACATTTCCTTTAGCAAGCAAACTTTAGCAAAACACAAATATTAACAAGAGGTTCCTGTAGAGTACTACAGATGTTTAGGATGTGAAATACCTATCCTAGGCATAACCAACCCCTGAACCTTTAGATCTCTCTTTGCTTAGCTTTAAGCCTTTCTTTTTGCTTTGCATTTTAATAGGTTTTTCTTTCTTTAAACCTTTCATTTTTGGATAAATTAAAGTCCAGTTGTGAACTTAAGAATTAAAGATTCAAGTTAATCAATAGCTTGGTATCAGGATTCTCACCGCAACAGTTAGCTCCGAACTAATGATCACCAAGTTGTTTCCCTCTTCATCAAGAAAGACATACTTGAGATGAGAGGGTAACACTTTCAACTCAAGTTTAATTTCCTCCTTGTTTTCCTTTTTCAACATTTCCACCCTTTCATTCAAAGGGGGGATTTCTTCTAACTCTTCAAGCTCCTGCAAGCATTTTTCAATCTATTTTTCTTCCTTCTCATTGACATTTGAAAGAGCATTGTAATAAAGTGTTGTAATGGTGTGGGAACTTATAATAAC